>JAJMHE010000010.1:0-436129 GCA_030582895.1 Candidozyma ruelliae
AGCAGATCAGAAGAGTCATGAGACCCACGGATATCCCAGACGTCGGTTTGCTCTGTGACTTGTTGTGGTCCGACCCCGACAAGGACATTGCCGGCTGGTCCGAAAACGACCGTGGTGTGTCCTTCACATTTGGCCCCGACGTGGTTTCCCGCTTCCTCCAGAAGCACGACATGGATTTGATATGCAGAGCCCACCAGGTCGTGGAAGACGGCTACGAGTTCTTCTCCAAGAGACAGTTGGTGACGTTGTTCTCGGCGCCAAACTACTGTGGTGAGTTCGACAATGCCGGCGCCATGATGAGCGTGGACGAGAGCTTGCTATGCTCTTTCCAGATCTTGAAACCAGCAGACAAGAGACCCAGACACCCTCCGCCAAACAGCGTCGGCAACAACAGACCGGTGACCCCTCCTAGGAAAGCAAAGCGTGGCTCCAAGTAAGCTGCGACACGCATAGCATTGCTGCTCTCCATGGCAAGCCGGGCAGTGGCAATTCACACGATGTCAGAACTGGAATCTCCCAAATTCGCCGCTTCCGCTTGCCCTCCTCGGTTTTTTTATTCTGCTGTGGCTTCCCAACCCGATGAAGCCGTGTATTTTAGCACCCTCCGTGCCCTCCCATTAACCGGAGCCCGCAAGCCAGACTAATCAGTTCAATCTTTTACATGCATCCATTTTACGAACGTCAGATTACACTTTTTTTTTTTATTTTGCTTTTTTATTTTCGCTGCTCAATCCTTCAATTGTCGCAGCCCAGAGTTACGTCCATTCCGACTTTGCAGCCAAGAGACAAATGTATATAACTTTGAGAGTGGGCGGTTGCGAAGTGTTCAAAGATACACTCAAGGACGAAGCATAAGCTGTGCATAGAGAGTCAGCGTTAAGCAAGAGAGCAGAGCTGGAGACGCCGGAAACCCATCAACACGCGTAATAATCACAAAAGTTAGTAAAGTCATATACACTAATCGTGTTGCATCTGGGTTTCCGACAATGAAGCGGTATACTTAGCTATCTTTATAGTTCCTGTCTTACATAGTCGCTTGATAGTGAGTAAATGCAGCGCAGCGAAGAGAAGATTGAAAGGCCCTTGGGCTCTTTCTGAGTCTGAGGCGAAATCTGGACGGAATGCTGCTTGGTGTGAAAGAATAATTGATACAATGGCCTATTTTTTATATATGAATGTGAATTTGTTTGGACGACGAAGTAGCGTTTTCAGGAGGGGTGAAGATGAAAGTATCTTACTGTCTGAAAATTCGTCCTGAGCTTTGCGGCTTTCAAGGAGATATTTTTGATCAAAGATTTATAGAAAAAATAATAATTTGATTCCTCGATCATTTCGGAGATAGTTGTTTAGCGATTGCGATTGCGAGAGAAGCTGGAATAGAGTTCCTAGCATTCTCGAGCTGGGATGTCAAACTTTCATCATTCAGAGAGGATCTGAGAAGTGTCCGTCTAGTCGTAAACTCAAATAAAAGTACCATTAAGTGGAGTCGGATCTGCAAAAGCTGTAAAGTGCAGAGTGAGATCAAAATATACTCTACATGTTCCTTCCAAAGCAACCATACTCGACTCGCAATTTTGAATCAAATAAGATCTTGCAGCTATCAGCCGCTGAAATGTTCGACCGAACAGAAATATCCGGGTCGGCCCAAAACTGTTGGGAACAATACCATATTGTCAGAGTTCAAATCAGTATATGAGAAATCAGCAGGATCTCCTGCAAGGGATGGTGAAGAGTAAACCGAGAGGTCGGGAGTCAAAGTAAAAAAAAATATAAAGAAGAGCTTCCGTAGGAAACGACTAGCGGTTCGGCTTGACTCTCAACAATTATCAAGAAATAGTACGATGAACGATGCTTATTGAAGTGGTGTCCTCTGATCGCGTGGGCTATGTGCTATGCCTGTCACCACACCTCATCTTCATAGAAATAAACAACGAAAGTCATGAGAAGCATCGATCTATCTTCTTAAAGTCTTGAGTTGGTGTTCTCTCGCACATGTGGGGGTTGATTCACCTACCTTAAAGATCTAAAAAGGCTACACACTAGGCTTTTTTTGACAAACTTCATCTCGAATGAATCAGGAAGATAACCTGAGGTGAAATTCACACAAAATACTAGTCTACTTAAACTTTTCGTGTGCTCCTCGCTGTATCCATACTCGAGACCGCTTTTCGCAGCCATTTCCATAAATATACAATCTAAGCGAATGCATCACTATTCACCCTGCAAGCATGTATTCTACGAATTCACGTGAGAACACAGTCACCTTCCGCTTCCTTGTTGAAAAACTGTCCAAATAATTTGAAGCCTTTTTCGATTCAAGCCAATTCAGCAGCCCAGAGTGAACCGCCTAATCTCAAAAATAACAGTCACGATATCACGTGACCTATTCTCCCTCCACGCACGCCCTCCTCGGGGTCCCGAGTGCGAGCCTCAGTACACAAGACCACACAAGATACACCTCCATACAAAAGTGCGACAGTGAGATCCACACAAAAAACCTTCATTTGGTCCTGCAGATAGCCCATTCTCACTTTCTTCCCTTGAAAAAATTATCACTTCTTCTGTGAAAACTCTTTCTCATTCAATAGACAGAATATGGTATGTGAAACCACGACAAACGAAGGAGAAAAATGGGGAGATGACAGATGTGACAGATAAGATGAAGCCCTCCATGTTGAATTTTAGTATCCCAAGTTGAAGAATCCCCTCCTCCAGCTACTTTTGATGAAGAATCCAAGTCTAATTTGCCAAAGGCAACCCCTTTGCCACCTCCAAAACCCCTCCATCAACTCCTTCGACTCCTGTTTTTCCAAACTCCCACTAACATCTAGGTTTTAGTTCAGGACTTGTTGCACCCAAACCCAGCTACTGAAGCTCAGAAACACAAGAAGAAGACCTTGGTGCAGAGCCCAAGATCCTACTTCATGGACGTCAAGTGCCAGGGCTGCTTGAACATCACCACTGTTTTCTCCCACGCACAGACTGCTGTCACCTGTGACAACTGCTCCACCGTTTTGTGTACCCCAACCGGTGGTAAGGCCAAGTTGACCGAGGGCTGCTCTTTCAGAAGAAAGTAAGCTTGAGGTTGTTAATAATAAAGAATAAAAACATGCATATATGTGAAATACTTCCTGGGTGACCTCCCAGGGCGTCGTAGTGGCGGGCCACTGTAGGTTACAAAGCTAAGATGGTCTTTCATGAGAACGATGAATTAGAACACTTGGTTAAGTGGCATTTAACTTAATCCACTAGTTTTTTTTTTTTTTTTTTTGATATTAGAACAGACAGACGGTCATTCTGCTTGCTACTGAGAAGTCAAATACCAATGTGGCGTTGGGTGCAGCTCCTTGGTTTGCAACCTATGATCACATTTTGGTTCAACAATTTTGGGCAACCAACTATGCTCCAATCATAAAGCGCTACTGACTTTGAGCTCCAAAGCATCTTAAAAACCCCGAACCATGGAAGAATTAGTTGATTTTGTCAAGCTGACGAACTTCCTTACCTTAATGCACTAGAGTAATGCAACTTTACAACAGCGTAGTTAACGCATTTACAGAGCAGGCAAAGGCCAAAGTCTAGAGAATTCATAGCAACACATGCTATTTTTCCAAGTCAAAACCCCTCCAACCCTCTCTTCCTACATCCCTGTTTCTCAAATTCGATTAGTGTATAACTGTATAACTCATAATGCCTTACAACTTCGACTTCGCAAAGTGTCTGATCACCTCGTCAAATGCCTTGGCCACCTTGGACACGTTGTTCTCGTTCAAGCCAGCCACGGAGGCTCTGCCTGAGCTGACCAAGTAGACGCCGTGGTTCTTCTCCAAACGAGCAACCATGTCTGGGGTCAAACCGGTGAAGGAGAACATACCGGTCTGGTTGGTGATGTGCTCCCAGGTGCCTGGGGTACCCAACTCCTCCAACTGTCTCCTCAACTCCTTTCTCATGGAAATGATTCTGGAAGACATCGTGACAAGGTCCTCCTCCCACTGTTTTCTCAAGGCATCGTCGGTGAGAATGGTGGCCACAATCTTGGCGCCGTAGGCTGGAGGGTTGGAGAACTCAGAACGGGCCAATTTGTTCAATTGAGTCTTGATGGCACGCTTCAATGGGTCTCTCGTGCTGGTGTTTTCACTAAGAGGCAAAACAACGTGAATGGCACCCACACGCTCTCCGTACATGCCCACGTTCTTAGCAAAAGACTGGCAAATGAGAATTGGGGTAGCGATTGTGCCAGATCTGATGGCATCTCTGATAGGAGCCGCATCCTTGTTCAAGTCACCCGAGGCAAAGCCCTGGTAGGCAGAGTCGAACAATGGCAAGTGGTCGTTTTCAGAAATGGCCTTCAAGATCTGCTGCCATTCCTGGGCATTAGGGTCCAAACCAGTTGGATTGTGAGCACATGCGTGCAAAACGAAAATGGAGCCTCTGGGAGCAGACTTGATTGCAGCAAGGTAGCCGTCAAGGTCCAATTTCTTGTTTTTGGCGTCCCAGTATGGGTATGTGTCCACCTTGAAGCCTGCAGAGGTGAAGATCTGGTTGTGGTTGGCCCAGGTGGGTTTCGACAAGTAGATTGTCTGGTTTCCAGCGTAGAACTGCTTCAAAAAGGCAGCAGCCAAGTGCAAGGCACCTGTACCTGACAAAGACTGCTGGGACACCACGGCGCCCTGTTTAATGGCTTCCAGGTCGTTTCCCAAGATGACTTTGGCACTCTGCTCCAAAAAGGGCTCGTACCCGGAAATCGAGAGGTACTCGTGATTGTAGCCCTCGGAGTCGATCAATTTCCGTTCTGCCTTTCTCACAGCGGGCAAAATCCAGGGTTTGCCGTTGTTGTCTCTGTAGGCGCCAATTCCCAAGTCGACCTTGTCAGAACGGGAGTCGGCAACGTATCTGGCCTTCAAGCCGAAAAGGGGATCTGGAGGCAACTCCTTGATTTCCGTGAAGTATTTTGACATTGTGGTGTGAAATGTGAATAGAAAAAAAACAAAAAAAACTTTGGTTTTTTTATATTTTCTATTTTCCCGGCCTCGAGCTCGCTTATATACTGGGTCCAATCTCGGAAAGAATGGTGGGGTCAGCGCCCGCAGGACTTCCTTTGGGCCGATCGGTGTGCAACGGGACGCACGACGTTTTGGGTCATTTTGGCAGGGCGAATCGTTTGGGGGGGTTTTTGCGGGGTTGTATGCAGGACAATATCCACCAGTCCGCCTGGACCAGGAGTTTCAGCGGCAGCTATTTTGGCCGAAATGGGCTGGCGAAGGGCGGAAAGGGCAGATCTGGGGCGCCAAGGGTGGGTCTCTGGTCACGTGGGGATCTGTTTGTGTGGGTGTGTGCAGGAGTTTTGTGGAAAGTTGGCTTTTTGTGGGTCTTAGCTTCCGTCTGGGGAGCTGCAGGGCCCGATTTGCAACCACCGAGCCACATCGAGGAGGAAGAGGAAGGCTATGGGGTTTGGGAATATTTTGATAATTTATTGGATTTAAAAGTAATAATACTAAAAAGCGAATACAAGTTCGGCGGCTCGGGGCTTGACGATCGGCGCTGGGGTTGCTTTTTCGGTGTTTGGTGTGGAAACTCCAACAAAGGGCCAAGAGATTGCGGGCCAAAACGCCTTAGTGGAAAGGCAGTGAGAAAATCAGAAGTTTGACGGTTTGGAGGAAGGGGTGAGAGGATTTTGGGTTTAGAGGGCAAAGGAGACGGAGGTTTGGTGGTTTGGTGGACGATTCTCTCGAGAGTGCCGTTAGAATGTACAACATTTACTGATTTTCATTTTGATTTTATTCTTCTCTTATTTTGAGCTTTGGCAGAGGGGCGTGGAGGCAGCCATTTTCCCATTGTCAGCTTTTAGTTGTGTACTATTTATGGAATCTGGAGCATCTCGGGCCCATTTGGGGTAACCTGTAGTGAGACACAAGTGGGACTGAGGGATTTACAGAAGTTGCCCATTTCACTAATATCCGAAATTTAATGAAGCCGCCCGACTCGTGAAAACAGAAACTAAAGCTTTTTTTTTTTCTTTTTCTGTTTCGGTTTATTCTCTCCTGTTTGCCGAGTTCCCCATGTTGTAGCTTCGGCGCTGGTTGACTCTACTCCGCATAACACCGCTATACCGTTAGCGCACCGAAAAACACGCCAGAACCCACCTCTTTGTCTTTTTGACAGCCTGTATGCCATCGGAGAATCTCGGAGTTGGAGTGAAGCTTGGCGTGGACTAGACCTTTGCTGTTTTTGTGGACTGGAGATGGATAGATTGTAGGAGGACAAGAAGAGGCTGAAAATGGAAACTCGCCAGGGTGATTTGTTGGATGTTGTGTTCCGCTATTGCGTTCTTCTTATATTAGATTCTTTCTAATTAAGCTCTTACTGGCTTCAAAATGAAACTCTGGCTTCTGCATCCACCTTCCATGTTCTCTAGGCTGGTGGTCTCGGGACTGATATGAAAAGGGATCCCCAGAATGACAGGCTTCCTTCCGTCTAGTTTCTCCATTTGAATCACCATGAGGGGCGAGTTACGAAAGAATTCGCCCTAGTTTACTGAAAACAAGCATCCGATTGAGATCTGTTGAGAAGTGTTATACCGTGGAGTGTCCTCGAAAAGTCGTATGTCACAAGGAAACAAAGGCAGTCTGTCGATTCTTGCTGATCCATTACGTGAGAAAGCTATGAACCATCGCGTCATTTTGGTACTCCGAAGCTTCAGAACCATGAATTGATGGGACGCAAAATGGCTGCAAATTGAGAGAAAATTCGAATGAACCCCATGACGTGACTCTCATATCAAGTTACTATTGTCTCTGACATTGCAATGATGCTATCTATAACACAAAGTGAATCCTCATCAAGACTCATCTTACTTTCCGATGTTGGACTTACCTTCCTCAAATGCGATAAATCCAGATCTCATAAGCCACCACCCACTCAGATCAAGACAGCTTGTTTTCATCGAATTACACCAAAATTCGTCTCCAAATCTCCACCTTCCTACATCCTCCTGCCTACTCGAGCACTCTGATGCATTGTATATTAATATGAAGACGGCCAAGCGCTCAAACAACCGATCTCACCTCGA
This sequence comes from Candidozyma ruelliae, assembly GCA_030582895.1. Taxonomy (NCBI): domain Eukaryota; kingdom Fungi; phylum Ascomycota; class Pichiomycetes; order Serinales; family Metschnikowiaceae; genus Candidozyma; species Candidozyma ruelliae. The sequence goes on from JAJMHE010000010.1 coordinate 7,070, forward strand.
AAAACCTCTTCAAGTAGTAAATCTGGAACAACGAGTTGGCGGCAACAACCACAATCTGGAACAACGACCACCACTTCACCCTCGAGTTGGTCGACTCCGCGGTGTTTCTGTGTGTTCTCTCTCTGATCACCAAGTAGTTCTGTTCGGCCTTCACGTCGCTGGTCAATTCGCCCAACTTCTGGATGGCGTAGTCCAACGTGTCAGACTGGGGATCGTTCACGTCAATGTACACAACACCATGAACATTGAAAGAGACATCCAAGTCCACTCTGGAGGATCTCTCGTTCGAGAAACAGTACTTGTATTTTCCGGTCTGGTCGGCTCTGATGTTCTCGTCACCGTGGTCCACGTTGCTCTTGGCAACACGAGTTTTGTCGTTTGGCGCAATGATGTAGAAATCTATAGTGTACTGCTCAGCATTGTTAGGGTCCCTTGATCCCACCTGATAACTGATGGACAACTCGTCATTGACTTTCAAGGGCTCGAAGAAGCACTGTTTTCCGTGTGGGGGCAAGAGCACAGTGTGAGCCTGGACCACCGCCAAAAGCGTTAAAACTAGGGCGAAAACGTTCATTGGAGGTTTTGGGTTGTAACAGATTTGGTGATCTGGAAAAGTAGGTGCGTGTTTTCTTCCACGCGGTCTGCGCACGACCGGTAGCCAGTGTATGGGGACCACTATTAATAAATACATGGGAGAATTGTTGGTTGGAGAAAAAAGAAGCCTTTTCAAAACATAAAGGTGCCTTCTTTGTGAATATCCTTTTCTCTCGATTGTTTTTTTTTTTTTTTGATCATGATATTCTAGTGGATATGGGCAGTTGAGCACTGGTTTTGCAGCCATTCTTAAGCGAGAGTCTAAGGCTTTTGCACTTATGAGACCCTTGTTTTGCTTAATGTTGTAATCTTTGTTGTCCGGGCGCTGAAACCAAATGCCTTTCAATATTGATATGTACTGTAAAAAGCAGAATAATTTTATCTATGGCCTTGTCTCGCCTTGTCACTCTCCAAGACCAATTCACTATACTCAAGTTCCCAGTGTAGCTGGTTTTCCTGACAAACATATCACTTGAATGGAATTAGTTCGAGGTTATTGGTAAATTAATGTGTTGTCCTTCGGTTGTTCAAGTGCAAGGCTTTTATAATCAAAGCCAAAAAGCCCGATTACGGCTTACAAACTCAGCAGAGACTGGATGTCTTAGATGAATCTCACGTCTGTCTTCGTATACAAACTGGCCACCTTAGATAATCTATGTCAAAATCTAGATCCCAAACGACCTCTTCGATCTATGAAAACTTTACTGATTCATTCCCGTTTCTCGTCGTACGATTGAAACTTTTCTTTTTTGCCCGTTTCCAAGCATACACAATTCACCACTAGCGAGCCGTTACCGTTTTCAGATTCGCCGGGGCTCATACTCGGGCAGAAGCTTAATCTGGAACTTAAAAGCGCCGTTTTGCAACAATAAAACCAGTACGGTCGAATTTTCATCCTCAAAGGATCTTTGAGAATTTTCCAATTGCTTCTGACACATCCTTCCTTGTTTTCCATCATGTTCAATCCAAAACCTACACGGCTTTTGTCTCCAAATAATTATGCTATATAGACAGGCCGGGCATGCTGGTGGTGCTACAATGGCTTCATGATTTCCTCGTAAAGAAGCGTCTTCAAATCGCTGATCGACAACTCGTCCTTGTGCTTGTTGAAATCGAACAAGTTGTCTGGAATAGGATCACTCACCGGCTCGTCCTTCGGATCGTGGTACATGCTGAGATATGGGTGTTTCAAGGCCGCCTCCACGGTGATGCGCTTGGCGGGGTTGAATGCTAGAAGCTGCTCGAGCAAGTCAAGCGCTAGAGGGTTTACGTCAGGAACCAGGGCAAAGAGCTCGCTGAAAGGCACTTTCTTGCAGAACGGAAGCAGCCGTATGTACTCCCTGGCACGTCTGGATTTGATGTTGTAGTAGTCTTCGGAGCTAGGGGTCCCCAAAACCTCCATAATGAGCCACAACTGGTTGTGGTAGTCTCTGCCGGGGAAAAGCGGCCTGCCACTGAGCATTTCCGCCAAAATGCACCCCACACTCCACACATCGATCGCTGTGGTGTATTCCTGGAACGTTAGCATGATCTCCGGCGCCCTGTACCAGCGGGTAGCGACGTACTCGGTCATGAAGCCGAAGTTATCCTCAGACGAAGCTACTGAGCGGGCTAGGCCGAAATCGCAGATTTTGAGGTCACAGTTCGAGTTTATGAGCAAGTTGGAGGGCTTCAAGTCCCTGTGGAGCACGTTGGCTGAGTGCAACGCCTTGAGGGCCCGTAGTGTCTGGTATGTGAAGTACTGAACGTGGTCGTCAGAAAGGTGTTGCGTTCTGATCACACGGTGCAAATCGGTCTCCATGAGCTCCTGGATGAGGTATATCTCGTTGAAAGACTCGTACGACGCCGGCTGCTGCAACGCAAGAATGCTGATGATGTTCTCGTGGTTGAAGTGTTTGAGGAGCTTGAGCTCTCGGAGTGTTCTCAAACAGAGCATCAGGCGCTCGAAAGGCTCGATCTTCTTGATGGCCACCTTCTGCTGGGTGGGTTTGTGGATAGCTGAACACACTACGCCATAGGCTCCCTGGCCTACGACCTCGAGAATGTGATAATTGTCAGAAACATTGAACTTGTACTTGTCAGACTGGGATCTCTGAGCGTTCAGCGAATTCTGGCTCTGCTCCTGGGGCTGCTCGTGAATCTGCCTGAACTGGGGTTGCAGCTGGGCGTGAACTGCGTTATCCATGGACTGTTAGCAAGCAGGGCAGAATGGGCAGAAAATGTAAAAATGTCGTTTGGGGAATGACGAAAACTCGTGAATATAAAGTATAGCCGCCGCTGGTCTGTTGTGGTGGATTGCTCGGCGACAATGAGACTTATAATGGCCTGTTTCACCAGAAAATGTGGTACGCGATGTTGTACTGCCCGGGCAATTGAGGTCAACAAGGCGAGAAAATACCTCCAGCGGATGAAACAACCGAAAATATTGGGTGGTGTAGTTTACGAAATTGGTATCAATGTGATCAGAACTGCCGGTTTTGGAGGGAGTTTTCAATAATTCTCTTTTTTTTTTGTCTATTTGGTCACCTACCTGGAGACTTTCTTCCAGGCTGAGGCAGATTCGCAGCCAAAATGGCCGCAAACCGGTACGTCAAATCTGAAACACCGGGCCCAGATCTGAAACAACACGCACCACAGCACAAACTAAAACACGCTTAAAGAGCTTAAAAGAAAAAGCCGCAACGGTTTGAGTCGGTAGCCAATCGAAGGCGTCTTTTGTGGGCTTGTGCTGACTGTGGGGGAAACTGAGGTCTGGGTTTGGTCACCTGCGGCCGGTTTCATGCTTTGTGGTAGAATACCTGACCTTTGATCTAGTGAAACATGTGATTGTTTCAGACTTTTAAGGTGGCTCAAGGGGCGGATTCTGGGTGCTGGAATGCTGGGGTGGGTTTGTGAGACGGAATGTGCATGTGTGATTGGAGTGGAATTCCAGTTCAGGTGGTGGGCCTAAAAAGAGGGTTTTAATTCGAAGAGGCTGAGCCATTGTCAGAGGCACATGTTGCTCGGCTACAATATGTGTGTTGATTAATTGTTGATTGTAGTGATCTACTTTTGTGGTCTCATTGGTGGTAGTCAGTTAAGCGTCAAGAGGACGAAGGCACAGAGAGATGCCACTTTCTTGTGGGTCGATCTCGTGTTATTCTTCTGACGGCTATCACGTCTTCGGTTTCTGATCGGATTCCAAAAAATTTGTATAGCTGGAACAGAGTCGGAGCACCTCTTGTGTTACTCGGTTACGAATGCCTCGAGAACAAACCTTTAACTATTCAACTTTTTTAGAGCCGACAATAAAGACTTGAAATTCAGAGGCTACAATGATGAAGAAGCAAAGGCAATTTAAGCTCGAGGCCCATTTCCCTAGGGTTATGCTCGAGTCCATCGCGTAACCCATTTTGCAGCCATTTCAACACCTCAAACACCCCAAGTCAAGCCACAAACCACAACATCAGAATATTCATTCCGGTGTTCATTTCGATCGATGATGATGATTTTCCAGAAATCGAGGCTTCTGGCTACTAAGTGTGTTGTTTCGGAAAGCTTAATTGGGAGCATTCTCTGGCTCTATTGTGGCGCTCACGGCGCTCATTCCGAGTCACTAAAATGTCTCTAGATTTCGAAAGAAAGAGTTCTGTTGCCTTTTATTCATCAAGTTTTGGAATGAAGCCCTGAAAGAGCTTTTTAAAATTACCTCATTAGCACACCCCTTGGTTCGACACGAATCGTGCAACGGGTTCACAACCAGTCGGAGACTTTTCAGGAATCGCGTAACACGCAAATCACGTCGGGAGACTTCCCCAGATCGCGTGTTTGATCGATCCATTTCTGCTGATCTCATCTAAATCCAAATCTCTACTTCTCTACAAATCAAATCAGGAGTCGCTAGGCGTCTGTTTAGTGTCTAAAACTGCATCCTCCTGGGACTGGCCACACGCAGGCCAAAAGCCGGGTTTGTGAGGCGAAGCACAGCAAGCTTCCAGCGCCGCTGATGAGGCAAAGCCAGGAGATAAAGCGAGTGAAATCAAATTTTAACGAGTGTTCCACGAAGGAGTTATCGGAGAGCTGGGGACTGTCGGACCGAGCTCGGGTGCTTTGCCTGCTCACAGCCACACAGCACGATGCACAGATGCACGGCGGATGGAAAACGCCCGATTTGAACAAGTGATGAGGCGCCGTGCCGGGAGGAGCACGCCTAAAAGCATGTTGATTTTGCAGGAAAAAGCATGTTGATTTTGCAGGGGAGAGGTTTTGGTGGGTTCCAGAGACGTTGGTAGGAGTGAAAATTTTCATCCCCAAGGTCTCGGTGGTGTTGTTCGTAGTTGTAGGCTTTGGGGTGACGAGAGGAGCCTAAATCACAGAATCAAGAGGTAACTTGACTCGGGATCAGCTTTCCGGGAGCTTTCCGAAAAACTTGAAGCGTTCGAACTTCTCCCTTCAGCTCCAGATCACACCAACCCTGGCCCAGCCTGGAAGCTTGGTCTGGCCTGGCCAGCGCCAGCGCCAGCGGCCTGGTGACTCGGCAAGCTTACTTCTTCTTACGGCCAAAGAGTCCCTTCTTCTGCTTCTTGCCCTCGGGCTTCAAAGACAGCGCCAGGTAGTTGTTGGCCTGGTAGATGGCCTGCTCGCCGCCGGAAAAGGACGCAACGGGTCTGGAGTAGTCCTGGTCGGCAGTGGTGCCGTTACCCTGCAACGAGTAGTGGGGGAAGTCCTCGTGGAAGCCCCATCCCAAGCGGTTCAGCTCGAGCTGGTCTCTGTACGACATGTCACCCGTAATGGCGTACTCGAAACCACGAATGGTGTCCAAAGGACGCTCGTTTCTCGAACGGGCTGGGTTGGAAACGTCAGCCTGACGAATGGGCTGGCCGAATGGGTCTTTCAAGTCGCCCGAGGCGTGCGACAAATAGGAGGGTTTTCTGCCAAAATGGCCGGCGGTGGCCTCCTCAAAAGGCTGGGCTTCATTCACAGCTTTCAAAATCGGGTCGTGGATGTTCGCCGTGTCCATTTTGTAGTGGTTGTCGTCGAGGTGTTGCGAGCTTCTCTGTTCCATTCTGGTTGATTTGTCTGCGCGGGAAGCGTTTCTGAAGATGGCCATGGCGCTGTATTTATATTGAGGACGGAGGCAGGGGAGGCAAACACGGCACTATGCGCGGGACAGATCGGGACGGAAGGTGGAGGGAGTATGGAAGAAAAAGTGTTGGATTCTGTGGATAAAAATCGTTGATAAATCACAAAGTATAAATAAACAAGCCGCCTCGGGGGGCTTCCGAGCTTAAATAGTGAAGCACAATGGCGCAGGCTGGGGGGTAGCTGGACCGGCGGAGACACATTGTCTGGACCAGGAGGGCAGCGTGCGAGAATACGGGGTGACAGCGGGCGCGGCGAGGGGGCTGAAATTTGGGCTGTAATTTGGGCTGTGGGGGTCGTGTGGAGCCCAAAATTGCTTGGATCGACTCGGAATAGGCGGTTTTGGAGGCAGTTTTTTGTCGTTTTCGAAAAAACGGAGTTTTGGAGGTTTTGGTGTGCCCTAGTGCCACCGCAATATCGGCTCCGGCACATCGCCCCGATATACGAGCACATGTTTTGGCGCCGCGACTTCGGGCTCGCAACGGATTTGCACCCACCCGGAGGGTGGTGGTGCACGGGTTTCGGGGAAGCCAATAGTCAATTTGAATTTGGCCTACGTGAGTTTTCGGGTTTCTGCTTATTTCCTTGATTTTTCTCGATTTTCTCTCTTTTCTCTTGTGGTTTCTCGGTGTGGTTGCGGTTGGGGCGCAGTCGCGTTCAGGGAGGAAAACGGTCAAACGGCGGACCGGCTGCTGCTACAAATGGCACTTATCGGTCGATGTCGAAATGTCCTCGAGAATTTCGGATTTTCGTCTACTTTGAAAGGTTACTTTTTCCTTCTTTTATTTCTGTCGACCTTTTTCCCTTCTTCAGTTACATTTTACCTCCCCTTCAGTCCTAAGTTCTTGCTTTTGTGCTATTGCGCTCAGCCCTCACCCTGAACCACAGCCTACAATCATAAGCTTCTGATTTTTGCCAAGCTAGCTCAGACTGCTCTATGGATCAAAGTCCTCATCGTCCCTTTTTCGTTTCTTTTCTATTTTTCTTGGATTTTCTATAGCTGGGGTTCAAAGCTACCTTGGGCTCTTTCACCATTACACCAACCACACCAGATCGTGTCTTTGGAGCATAAAAAGCTTAAAGTTTAATTTAAGATCTCCGCAACTATTTTCACCCCAGATCGAGCTCCGGCCTTGTCTCACTTGAACTCCGTTGCATCCGCTGTCACCGCAAGCAGCTTAACCGAGATGCTTCAATTTAGAGCCCACGGCTTCTCGCAGGTACTGCTAATTCCCGTATATGCCGCTGCTTTTTACTAAATAAGGTAATAAACCCTCGGGCTTGGTAGCTGGATATATCTGGTCCGCTCAGTGGGAGTGGAAGGTGGTCCGCCGTGTGCTAGTAGTGACTCAACTTTATGAGACTCGTCTTCGAATATTAGTAGAATGGTAGATCTTCTTCTCCTCGAACATAATCCTTCGGATATGTTTAATATCGGGTAATTCTGAAGACAGATTCAACTTTTTGTCATGCTTCGAAACGTGGGCGTCGAGAGCTACTCACACATTTGTCGACTTGAATTTCTTCTTATTGTATCGGCTCCCCACCATATATGGCCTCTCGGGTAGTGAACTGTTTTCACAAATCTTTGATAGGGGGTTCTGGAAACAATTTTGACTTTTCAGTAGACTTGTGTCCAATGTCTGGCTCACCGGCCGTATCCCGAAGTCATTATTGGTCTACGAAGAAGACAAATCGGTACTGACAACGTCTCAGATTTTTAATCACTCTACACTCAAAAGTATGAGGCACTCGAAAATCCCCAAGTCCTTTTAAGTGGTCATTCGGAGCATGCAGTTTTCTATAAATGTTCTATAATTGTTCTATGTGTACTTCCTTCGTAAAGAGAAGACTGATGCAAATGCAAATGAAGTGGACCCACAAGCAGAAGGGTAATATTGGAAGCAATTTCTTCATCGGTATACTTTCCTCCTCCTAGTTATTCCCTAGACCAATGGCACAGAGGCGACCTTTGAGTCCGAATTCCCACTGAGCAGGCGAAAAAAGCGGTCAATGTCGTCGCTGAAACTAAGGCGGCGGTCTAGCAACAAGTCTAGCTCACTTGTGTGGTCGTATGCAAATCGTTTCTTTTCGTAAGCGACGTTCTTCGGCAAGAGATTGAGCAGCATGCCAAAGTCGACGGACTTTCCACCATCTTCCTTGACAATTCTGACCAAGTCGCTGTATGACAGACTCACCAGAAGATGGTCTTCGTAGTTTTGCACCTTCAGGCGCAAGAACGTCGGTGGCACATGCTCTTTCTTGATTGAAAGTGGTGCCCCACGAAACTTGGGTCTTGGGGGGCAAGGCAATTCGAGTTTTGGCGATTCATGACGCTGAACTCTTCGCTTTTCTTGCCTCTCCTTCTTCACCTCAACCTCTTCTCGAACAATTCTCTCTTCGTTCTCCTCAATCTTGACCTGAGCGGTCTGAGAGCGAGTTCTCCGACTCCGGGTCCGCAGACTGGGCTGATCCGCAAGGCTCAAATTGGGCTCCTGGGGTTCCGATTTCACCTTTTTCTCCCTTTTAACCCTTTTGGGAGGCTGTTCCTTGGTGCTCTTGGGCCTAGTTTGTGTTGCTCTTCGTTTTCCAACTCGCCTCTGGGGAATGTCCTTTTCTAGCTCATCGGCACGTTTGAGTAGTTCTTTGTAACGTAGTAAGTCATCGTCAAGGTCAGAGCGCTCTTTTAGCATCAATTTGAGGTAGAATGTGGGAAATAATGCCTATCACTCAAATGATGTGGTGGTGATGCATAGGTAATCATACACAGACCTCATCGCACTAAGGCATCGCAGCCACATTGGTATTTTGCAATGAGGAGGGGCCGAATTTTAACTCAAAAAAGTGCAATACTTTCCAATATGGCTCTCATGCTGTTCTGATTACAATACAAAGCTTCTAGGCCATCAGAATTTTTTTAGGTGTCCAAAATGATATTTTTGACAGTTGTGCTTCCCCACGTAATGGCTGCAAAATTGCGAACAATGAGTGACTTTGGCAAATTATTGCGAAAACAAATATGCCCAATTGTGCAAACGTGAAACGAAAAGATTCATAGATTTTCAGTATGATTATCGGTAGCTCTGCACGGCTGATCGAGAGAAACGACATAAAACGCTGAATACGGGTTGTGAGGTAAGCCAGCCGGAATGCACTCGAAGCTAAACCCGGAAAAATTAAGCATCCGAAGTCAAACAAACCGACCTTTGTTCTTGAATTGAGCAGACTTATTCACAAGTTGGAGTTTGCTATTGAAGCTAGTCATAGTTCTGTTTGAAGAAGCGAAGTTCGGTTTTACGTTCTGTACCATCTGCCAGGCCCGAAAACGTTCAACAGGAACTCTTACACAAATCAAGAGTAACGAAATATACTTGAGTTAGTGGGGGTATGGCTCCTACCCCACACCTGAACTAAAAGATGCCGTTGCTGCCGTGGGTAAAAAAAAGTGTGCCACAAAGCGCAATTCATCGGGAATGCCAGCCACGATACCAACACATACAGATTTAGTACGTGCAGGATCTCTCGAACGTTTGAGCTTCCTTAAAAGATCGTCTAAACACAATACTCGGATCCTGACAACGTTGGCCTCGCTTAGCTACCTAAATAATAAGCGAACAGCGATACTTTGGTAGGAAGCCGCTGTGAACTGCCATAAATGCCATGCTGATACCGCTAGTAAATAATTTTCTGCAAGGACTTCACTGATTGCCATAGGACGAGGGCAAATTTCAGCGACACGACGAATTTCATTTTGAGCTCATTTCGTGCTCATTTCCGATATTCTGCCAAGCTCGATCTGCATCTCGATTGTTCCTCGGCTTCTGCTGCATGCCGACCGCGTCATATCGTAACACCACTTGAAATTTCTCCCCCACTATTTCTAAAAAAAGAGGAAGAGTGTGAGCTATCCTGATATTCCGAAAGCGATTTTTGAGCAGGTTTCGACAAAATGAGAGCCATTCACAAATATCATGAAGTTCCCAAGGGCTTTTATGTTAATATCCGTAGTACTTCAACAGCTGTGGAGTTTTTCCGAAGATAGACTGCACATGGAGGGTCGATAAGCCCGCTTTGCAATGAGCCTCTTCTCATGACTCTGCTTCTCGAAGACGCAAGAGAATTTTAAAATGATGGATTTCCATGCAACGACAAATGATGACTTGAGTCATATGCTTGATTCCAGAACTTTAGAAAAATTAAAATATTGGCATCCAATGAGAATTCTTGGAATGAACTTATTTACTGCAACACCTATGACTGAGTCAAGCCAAGCACTGAACCATCATTCCGCAGTTGCTGAAGGTCCCATACCTCCGTGATGCCCTTTCATTAGGAACACGTCGGGGCGTCTTATACAGTAAAACCAATCAAGTTGATCGCCGTATCTGCAAAATAAATGAAGCCTATAATCGTGCCAAGCTAGCCATGGGATTGGTGATCTATTAAATTGTAATATTTAAACGGGTAGTGATGTTTACCCAAGGCGTTCTTAAAGCATTCCGTTTCAGACCTACATTTACGGAATAACTGACAGACGCTTGGCTTTCTTTGTAAGGCTTTCTTTGTAAGATCGGGTTGCAAAAGTTGTACTCGGAGCTTGAATGCTGGAGGATACATTTGTCAAACAGAGACAAAAGTGATTTCCTTTCTAAAACTCAAATATCAACAACATAAGAAGCTGATGGCTATCTTATAAATTTATCCGCATCAAAACATGTTGCAGTGGATGGGATGTGGGTCCAGTTACCACACGTAGCCGAGCTCACCATGTACACTCTGTGCATACATTTACGGCGACTGATCAAGATAAGATCATGAGCTTCGAATTATCATAATTAGTACTTAAGATGTTGGGCGAGCCCCGAACGTGCTCATCCACAACAAAATCAAATTATTATGAAATTTTTTACAACCACATGGCTATGCGGTATTCTACACTTCGCTGTAGTACTTTCAAGGACCATATCAGAGGACACAGTCCTCGACTCACCTGGTACCCTTGCCTTGAGCTATCTCACAATCAACCAGAACGTTTTTCTCACAGTATTCAACAGCGCTCAAACGTTAATCATGGGAGCCGTGCAGAATGATGGTGAGCTTTACATCACCTCTACCAATGGAGGGGTAGCTTCATATTGGCAGATGATGGGCACATTTGTTAACAGTGGTGACTTTGTACTCGACTCACGAACCGCCAGTGCCCCCAGCGCTTACAGAATTATTTCCTCAACTTTCACCAACAACGGTAACATGTGGCTAGGTTACAGCATGGATAGTATCAATGTTCCCAATCCCATACAGCTTATGCCGTCCTCAGGCTTCACTAATAGAGGAATGATCTCTCTCTCACAAACCTCGGGTACTCCCTCCATTGCCGATATTCATCTGGGGGACGGCGCCTTCACTAATGACGGATCCATATGTCTTAATCGGTTGAGATTGCTGAATTATCGCAACTTTGATGGATATGGTTGCATCAGTCTTCTGAATCGAAGCCTGTTCGAGATCAATCTCAAAATGGCTAGGACTACAGATACGCAAACGATGTACCTCTCGGATGCGTCCTCCAGTTTTATCATAAATAACATCTCGTCGGATATTTCAGGTTCTTATTCGGTCACCTTAGTGGGATTTGGAGAAAATAATCGGATCGCAACAAATTCCAACTTCACCTCCCACAGTTATTCAGATGGTGTTTTGACACTCTCATTCTTCCTGGGGAATCTTACAATTGGCTTCGTTATCGGATCAGGATATTCGGAGTCGGATTTCCACACAAATGATGTGCTAGGTGGTGGTACCGAGATTCAGTACAGTGATCCTTACCCGGGCACTGTTCCAGATTTGTGCTTCTGCCCTGACTTCCCTGAGGCAAAAACAATTCTTCCTACTTCGACATCTGAAACGAGCTCTTCAACGGAGACGCAAAACTCATCAATTGAAATGTCCTCCTCCGAGATGATGCTTTCACTGCTAGTTTCATCTGTTACTGAAAGTGGTGTTTCCTCCGACTTCACGAGTCTGTCAGAGTATTCCTTCGAAAACTCGCAAGGTGATCCAAATGTAATTTCCGAAACGTCAGCCAGCTTTGAGCCCGAGGAATCTTCATACCATGTGAGCTCTAGTAGTGGTGCTCCTGAATTTTCCCTCTCAGATGTTTCATCAACAGAGGTCAATGGGAGCCCCTCAAGCTTTTCATATGAAAGCTCAATCGAATCTCCCTTCCCAGGCTCTTCCGTCTATTCCTCAATCTTCGCAACAGAAACTTCATCAATCGAAGAGAGCATAAGTTCGGTGACTGATACGTCCTTTGATAAAGCGAGCTCGTCACCTATGATCAGTATGTCTGAAGGCAACCACCAGTCTTCCAGTGAAGCACTATATTCGTCTTTCACCAGTGCAGAAACTCACGAGGTTAGCTCGAGTCAATTTCATTTGACATCCTCCAGTCAGGCGATGGAAATGTCCGAGAGCTCAGTCCACTCTTTGTCTTCAAGCAGCAAATACGGGATACCTTCCGCGGAAACATCATTCCATGATAGCGTTACGAATTCAGTATCCGCAATCTGGGCCAATTCTTCAAGTTCGTCACAGTTTGCAAGTCTCTCTGACAGTCAAGAGGAATCGTACAGTTACGCAAGCCTCCTGTCGGAAACCTCGGTCGAAGCTATTTCTTCAGCCGCCTCTTTCGAGTCGACCGTTGCTTCATTCGAGTCTTCATACAATACTGATTTCACTGAATTTCCATCGGAGACAGGTGTCAGTCTGGAAAACAGTATTACGAGCAGTGGGTTCCTGAGTGAAGTGAGTTCTTTGTTTGATAGCTCCACAGACCTGGAGATATCATCTTACACAATTGCCGATTCTCTGATCTCGCCCGCTTCCGTTGGCTCTGCAGCGTCATCAAGCTCTTTCGACGAACCAGAGGTATCCTCTTACCAGGAAACTTCACTGCAATTGACAAGTACATTCGAGAGTCTTGAGGAGTCTTCCACTCTGGCCAGTTTCCCCTCCGAAAACTCGATTGTCTCCTCGTACCCAATCAGTTCTTTTGACTCTTATACCAACCCGGGAGCTTCCAGTTCTTTCCATTCGATAGATCCTATTACCAGTGGTGGAAACTCGAGTGAAGCGACGATCTGGCCTGAAAGCACTCGCGTATCTTCCTCTGGCAAAGCTTCAGAGACATCATTTCCCGAGAGCGACATGAGCTCGATGTCAGAAGTATCCTATTCAGGCTCATTGCAGCCTTCAAGTCTGTCAGCAGCCGATAACGAGTCTTCTAAATCGGAAAGCTTTCTGCAATCCACAATGTGGTCTCAAAGTCTGGAGGTCATCCACCTGTCAGAAACTTCGTTTGTGTCTGAGCCTTCATCCAGCTTCACCGAGTCTTCAGTGACCTCAGATCTCTCCAGTGCCTCGGGTTCTGCTTATGTGTCTAGCAGTGGTGAGTTCTCGAGCATGATATCATTGTCTGAAGGAGCTATCAGTTTGTCTTCAATCGCGGAAGCCGATACCTCCTCTTTCGAGCCAAGCATGAGCTCCTTGGTCAATTATACCCCTACAATTCCATCACTGTTTGCAAGTCTGTCTGGAGCTGATGAGAATATATCCAGCCTGGAAACTTTCCAATCCGAAAGTTTCATCCCTTCCTTGCCTCCAATCACTTCTTCTGAAGCTTTTACCGTCTCAGAAGTTTCTGATACTTCTACGCAAACAAGACCCATCTCGTCAGATAATTCCTCCTCCCTTACAGAGGCAGAGACCTCTATGGGCGATCTGAATTCTCGGCCCAGTTTCTCGAGTGACACGATTTCATCGTTCCTAATAAGTCTGTCCGAGAGCCTAGAAGATTACTCCAGCCTTACAAGCTCTTCGCAGCCATCGAGCAGGCTTGAAACTACAGATATCTCCATCAGTCAAGAAAACTCCCCGCAATCGGCAAGTACGTCCCAGACTGACGAGATCTCGAATAGTGAAGCAAGTAACCTGCTTGGAACCTCAACTGACGATTTGTCTTTCGCCACTTCTTCGGAGTACTCATACATTTCGATTGCCTCAAACACTTGGTCAGAGACAGGCGTGAGCTCAACAGACATGATCACTGGCACAGTAGCCTCAAGTGAAGCAGGTACTTGGCCCGATAGTAACATAAACACTTCATCGGTTGCAGAGACAGAAAACCATTCTTCCCTGAGCACTTCTGCTCCGCTGCCTGACGAATCTGCATTTTCGAATTCATTGCCAATTGCGAGTCTGTCTGAAACGTTGGGAACATCATTCGGTCATGTTAGCTCGGCTCCCTTTCCGTCTGAGACTCTGAGAGACTCTTCCATCCAGGCCAGCTATTCACCCGAAACATCTTTTGAGTCTATCCCTTTGTCCACATCTAAATCTGATAGCTCATCAACTACCACGACATCTCAAGCAACTTCTGGTGGGAAATCTTCAGAGTCTAGCAGTGAGCTCCCTGGCTTTACCACTTACACCACGACTTGGACAACAACAGATTCTGACGGAAGCTCTGAAACTGATTCTGGAGTTGTGATCGTTACGACAGATTCAGAAGGCTCATTGACGACTACCACTTTGCAACTATCTCCTAGTGAGGTCACTTCGGAATCCAGCAGCGAGTTGCCTGGATTCACCACTTACACCACGACTTGGACAACAACAGATTCTGACGGAAGCTCTGAAACTGATTCTGGAGTTGTGATCGTTACGACAGATTCAGAAGGCTCATTGACGACTACCACTTCGCAATATTCCGTCACCTCAATTGTCCTCACTTCGTCAAGCCTGACCTCGACTGATGGTGCCGAGAGCAGTGGAGTTTCGATTGAGGAAAGCACTTTGTCTGACGATGTGTTTGGTTCATCGTCCGTCGCAGGTGAAGAAACAAGCTATATTGAAGGAGACACCATCTCTTTAGAAACTGGCTCTATTGGTTCGTCACAACCATCACCACAAAGTCTGTCCCAGAGTCTTGAAATTTCATCCAGTCAGGCAACCTTTTCGCTCGAAACCTCGATCGACACAGTCAGTCAAGCAGCTTCTTCTGTTTATTCAACCAGCTCGGTTTCATCCACTTTTTCAAAATCAAGCGTCATATCGGCTGGAAGTATCGCTAGCAGTGGGCTTTCAAGTGAAGAGAGTAAGACGACACTTAACTCTTCGTCGGTTGCAGGCAAAGAAACAACCTCTCTCGAAACAGAAGTGACTTTATTGTCTACTGTTTCTGCCGCTGCTACGAGCTCATCACAGTTTTCAAGTTCTTCAGAATCTCAAGAAGACTCCTTCCACCAAGCAAGTTCGCTGCAAATGATCAGCTTTTCTGAGACTCATGAGATCTCTGCAAGCCAGACCGACAATGGTCTTGACAACTCGACCGGCTTTACTTCTTCGGCGTCGTCTTTAGAGTCCCTTGACAGCTCAGAAGCCTCTACCTTCTTGTCAATGACTACTCCAGCTTTATCGGAGAGTGAACCAAGTAGTGGCTTGTCGAGCTTTTCATTGGCCGAGTCTGAAGCTACTCTCGGCTCATCCTCCATTACTTTCACGAAGGTCTCATCCTTTGAGGCAGACACTAGTTCAATTGTGGGTGTTCCTACAGAGTACACAAGCTCGTCACAGTCGGAGACCGACGAAGAGATTGCACCCAAAACTAGTTCTCTGTTTGGAGACTTTTCCGTTCTCGAAACGTGGACAGTTGCGTCCGAAACCTCAATCAAGTCTGAAGGTCCTATTGCACTGACTTTGAACAGTATTGATCACCTGCAAAGTGTCACTGGCGACTCTACAACTTTTGAACACGCTGATAAAACCTCGACTTTGGCGAGTCACTCTTCATCTTCCTCGAGATTGACTTCGATCGCGGGTGTGGTGACCACATCATATGAGACAGCAGCTAGCTTCGTGTCTAGTGAGCAAGTAGGTGGAGACCTCACGTCAGTGATTACCTCTGGCTCCAGTACTTCATTGCAGACGACCACAACTGAGGGATATGACCCAGAGACGAGTTCAACGATATCCTTTGAAGACGCTTCGTCCGAATTGTCAAGTACTACCACCAGGTCAACACAGTTTACATCCGGGATATATCAGTCTTCTATAGGGTCTGTGGATGGTTCCGAAGCTTATCAGGCCTCTGACCACATTTCTGGAAGCCTCTCGCAAAGCTCAGCCAACAGCATCGATACAACAACTATAGTGATACTGACGAGTGAATCATTGACAATTCCTGAGGCTAGTCATACTGTTACAGCACACTCTGTTTCACAATCGGTCTGCGAAACTTGCACTCCAAGTGAAACCAATGGTATTCAGAGTGAATCGTCAGGGTCAAACTTGCCCTCAAACGATGAAACTCACATTTCATCTCGGTTGACGAGATACCCGCTGCAACAGACTGGTACCTCTCTGTCGTTCAATTCTGCTCAGAGTGATCAAATGTTAGACTCTACTTTGGCAGACTCGAAACCAACAGGTGTTCCAGACGAATTGACGATGTTTACAACTAGCGATCCCCAAGACAGCATATTGATAACTATTACTATCAACATGACCAAGCTGACTGATCCTATCGAAGGTGAGGGTGCGCTAGGTGTGACAACAGGGATGGACACTTTACACTCTTCTGAATTAATTTCTTCAAGAACACTCGAACTGCCGCACAGCGATACTCACACCGAGATAACGGGAACTGCTGTTACCGGCATTCCAAAGCCCTCAGCATCAAATTCCAAATCTGATGGGATGGTTGGTACACTGAGCTTTATCGCAGGAGGAAGTACGATGACTGCTTCACTTGGAGCCTATGAAGGAGCAGGAACGGTCTATGGTATCAATTCAGGGATTGCCTGGGGAGCCGTTTTGCTATTCGTTTTATGATATTAAACTCTAGATAGTTTTATACCCATTATATTTCTATACCCATAGTCATTTGTGGCAAGCTTGGGTTCCTGTTTACATAGACTGAGTGGATCCGCTATGCTCAAAGTAGAGTCTTGAGGCTTCGATATCACTAATCTCTCTCTTTCTCTTTGGGTTGCTTTCTTGGTGCTCTTCATCCCAGCGTGTGGTAGCCATCCTTACCCGACTTGTCTGATTTTAGATCATTTAAGTAGCTCTTTGTAGCAAGGTAAGGCATCATCAATGTCAGAGTAATCGTCATCAATTCGAAGTAAATTGTGGGAAATACAATATACACAGATGTGTGGTGATCCATAATTCATTATCAAGTCCTCATCGCACTAAGGCATTGCACCGCCAGCGATGGTATGGAATGAACCGGGGTCTTTAACATATTTGAAACGGTCAAATCCTCCGGCTGATTCTTCTCGAATACTTCTATCTCTAGCATTGAGCTGGATTTCGTCAAGATGATTTTTAATGCCCGCAGTTGTATTAATACCTTTTCGCTTACCCCACGCGTTGGCTGCAAAATCGCGAACAGTAGGTGGATTTGGCAAGCGACTGCGAAAATAAAGACGCCTATGAGCTTGGTGGGAGGCTTTATTTTTTTTACAGTTTTCTTGTATACTGCAGTACCAAATGTTGGGAACAATCCTATGAATCCATGAAGTGGAGGAAAACCCAATCACCCAATTTCTCCGTGTTGAACCCTGTTCAACAATACGCAATCCGCCTGCTATGCTTAGAGAACATCCTTCTTCATATCAATCTTCAAATACCCAAATTATACTCTTGTTCTGTAGAACAAAGATTACGGATGTCACCTATGCAGATTCAAAGTATTGAGTCGGACTGGATCCAGTAAGGGTGTGGCGTCTACCCCACAACCAAAGAGCTTTCTCCCTCTTCGCCAATTCTAAACTGGCTAGAAGGCAAGCTACTACAGTCGCACGTCCTTCAATTTACAGTATTAAAGGGTTTGAGCATGATTGGTAACTATCAGTATAGTGTTCAATGGAAACCAGTGATACATGCAACAATACCTCGCTTATTTGCATTGCTTAAGCGAAAGCCGCGAAGATTACGACGCTGATTAACCCTCCACAAGAAAAGTTTTCCGCAAGTAATGCTGTTATACCATTGACGATATGTCGAGAGCGTGCCAGAGTAACTCAGCACGGATTTCATCTCGTGCTCATTCTCGATATTCTGCCAAGCTCTGTCTGCTTCTCGATTGTTCCTCTGCTTCTGCTGCATGCGAACCGCGTTAATATTTGCTCCCGACTGTTCCTAAAAAAAATAAGATGATAGGGAGGGAACTCTCTCAATACACAAAAAGAAAGTGTGAAAGAAGTTGACAGAAGTGAGCAAACAGAAACCGTAGACCGTACAAAAACTACCATGGCAGCCGAAGATCTATGTATTCCTCCAAGATAGACTGCATTCAACTACTTGATAAGCGCCCCTTTGCAAAGAGCTTCTCATCATATCGCTTCTCGAGGACGCAAAAGAACCTATAATTGACCTCTTATGCAACTTAAGCTGGTGAACAAGTCCGTAAAACTTATTTGGGAAACCCGAGATTGGACTGATTTTCGACCAACAAGAAATCTGAAATGGTCGCAATGATTGCATCACCGATAACTGTCTTAAGGCAAGCACAAGTTTATCATCTCGTACGATGCTGCTCAAGGCCCACAATTCTTGCGGTATTGTTTAAGAAAGAGAAAGTTCGAGTTTCTTGTACAGTAGAATAACTCAAGGCGATAGTCGTATCTGCAAAATCAAAGGATATTATGACAGAATCGTGCCGAGTTAGGCAAGCAGACCCCTTGTTTTGGAATGCAAGATCTAAAAGGTGCCGTGATGTTTCCGCAAGGCGTCAGATGAAGTATTTTGTTTCAGACTCACATTTACGGAAAAACTGTCTGACGCTTGGCTCTCCATATGATGGTGAGTCGTCGAATACATAGTCGAGGATGGAGCAACACTTCTTGAAATCTACTCACTCGAATTTTTACAAGCAGAAATGAACGGGACTGAGCCATTGTTCCATATGGATGATCTCTCTTTGTTAAAATGGGAGAAAAGTTTAGTGACAAGATATGCGATATTGGACTAGTAACCATACATAACCGACACCAATATGTACACTCTACGCATATATTTGCGGCGTCAGCCTGAGCTCTGATCATGAACTTCCGGATAAAATGTTGGATACTTAAAGTGTCAGAAATGCCCAGAATGTTCATCGAATATTGAAAAAGCTATCATGAAACCCTTCAATATCATATGGTTATGCGGAATTCTACACTTCGCTGTAGTAGCGTCTATTACCATCTCTGAGGACACAGTGCTTCTGTCTCCAGGAAGTCTTCTCTACAACTACCTCACAATCAATCGGGGAGTGTTTTTCACCATTATCAATAGCATTCAAGTATTCTTCACGGGACATGTGCAGAATAATGGCGAGTGGTACATTATCTCCAACAAGGGGTCTGCAATTTCAGTTTGGAGCATAATCGGCACATTTGCCAACCACGGTGACTTGATGTTCGACGCACGAAGCGATGGTGCCTCTAGCGTTCACAGAATTGTCCCCTCTTTCTTCTTGAACACGGGAAACATATGGATAGGTCACGCAACAGAGTCTGTTTCAAATCCCGTACAGCTCTTAGCATCCTCGGGTTGGTCCAACCGAGGAATGATCTCCCTCGCACAAAATGATGGACACCCTTCAACAATAAGCATCTTTCTGACAAAAGGTCCCGTTACCAATGACGGAACTATCTGCCTCGATCGCTTGGAATTACCAATTTACCGGGATTTCGGTGGCTTTGGGTGCATCAGTCTCGCGAATCAGAGCATGATTGACATGTATCTTGAACTGGCAAGGATTCTCGAAACGCAAACTATATACCTCGCAGATGCATCCTCCAGTTTGCTTTTGAATGGAACTTCGTCAGGTACTTCTGGTAACTTCTCGTTCACCTTGGTGGGTTTTGGAGAATACAATCGGATCAGAACAGATTCCGAATTCTCTTCTCACGACTATACGGATGGTATCTTGACACTCACTTTCTTCCTGGGCAACCTTACTGTTGGCTTCAATATTGGTGCTGGATATTCAGAGTCGGGCTTCATCACAAACGGTGCACTGGGAGGGGGCACCCAAATTCAGCACAGTGACCGCTACCCAGGCACTGTTCCAGATAAGTGTTTTTGCCCTGACTTCCCTGAGGCAAAAACAATTCTTTCGACTTCCACAACAGAATTAAGTTCTTCCAGGGGAACGCATAGTTCGATCTTCACGAGTTCAGCGAACAGCGAGTCTTCTCTTCAAGTTACGTCTGCTAGTGAGTACCTCCCTTCATCTAAACTGACAAGTGTGTCGGAATCTCCAAGAGAAAGCTCGCAGAGAGTCATTACTTCATTTGAAATTCCCGAATCCTCATCCAACTTTGAGCAAGGTTCTTCTTCGTACGAGGCGAGCTCGAGTACCGCAGCTGTTGAATACTCTAATTCCGAGAACTCCTTATCAAAGATCACCGGGGACCCTTCGAGCGTTCTGCCTGCGAGCTCTCCAGAGGCTACATTTGCAAGCTCTTCTGATTATTCTTCGATTACAAAGACAATCATTTCTTTTACCGAGAATGAGATGACTTCGGTGTTCAGTGATTCCCTTACTAGCTCCTCGCCACTTCCAAGTATGTCTGGAACTGGCTATGAATCTTCCACACAAAAAGTCTCATCATTATTTTCAAGTCCGACCGAAACGTACGATGTCTCCTTTGGCGAGGCAAGCTCCTCTCAAGTAGAGAGCCTTTCGGTAGCTCAAGTGATATCTCTGAGCCAGGCAGATGATCAATTGAAAAGTCTGATTGATTTCATGTCCACCGCCAATGTCACGGAATTTCCAATAACTCTGGAAGTCTCCAGTACCTCGTCCGAGATATGTCTGGTCTCGACGGATGCTTCATCGAGCGACGAGTTCTCGGGTGAAGCTAATGCTCTGTCGGAAAGCTCTGCTGAGTCTTTTGCAACAGAGACGTCATCTCTCGAAATCAGCACGACTTCAATGTCTGCTGTTTATGTCAATTCCTCAAGTTCGTCGCAGGTGGCTAGTCGCTCTGATATTCAAGAGCAGTCATCTGGTCGCCCAAGTATATCACGTCTGTCGGAAGTTCTCGAGATATCATCCAGTCAGGCAGACTCGTTTGCTAATCTATCAAGGACTCTTGAATATTCTTCCCTTCAACCGAGCTTTCCTTTTGAAACCCCGATTGGGTCTAACACTCCAGCCACCACTGATTCTGACAGCTCATTGAAAACCACGACATCGCAGTTCCCCCCTGTTGAGTTTACTTCCGAATCTCCCAGTGGGCTCACTGGCTTCACTACCTATACCACAACTTGGCAAACGACTGACTCTGTTGGAAACACGCTGGATAACTCTGAAATTGCTATTGTTACAGCTGATTAAGACGGTTCATTGACAACAACTACCTCGCAATTGGCCCCTAGTGACGTCCCCTCGGAAACAAGTAGCGAGTTCACTGAATTCACCACCTACACCACACATTGGACCACTACAGACATCGATAGTGACCTTGAGACGAACTCTGGCGTCATAATCTTAGCTACTGACTCTGATGGGTCATTGATCACTTCGACTTCCCAGTTCCATTCAAGCCAAAGGAGCAGAGGCGAGCTTACTGGAACCCCTCAGAGTTCATCGAGTTTGTATTCGATGACAGGCTTGAGTACCTCAACGTCAGAGACTGGAGCTAGCCTTTTGTCCAGTGACACTTCCAAGCCCGATGGCGATCACACAACTTCCTCCTTGGACGTGATTGTTACCTCCCCGCACACCAGTGTTGTTCAAGAAGTGGCATCTGAAACGTTTTCTTCCTCTGTATCTACGACGATCAATTCCAACAATGACCGTGACAACACCTTGACCACGGTCACAATCATGAAGATTAAGCTGACCAATACTCACAGCTCCATGAGACATCGGTCTTCTCCTATCTCCTTTCAACGTGAGGGAGAAACTCCAGCAGCGGTCCTCAAGCTGGTCACTTTGCTAAGTGCTACAACGAACAAAGTGAGATCGCTGGAAAGTAATGTTCAGACTGCCACAACAAAATGTTTAATCACAGACAAATCAGGGCCCTCAGCGTCATCTGAATCTCAATTTGACGGGATGGTCAGCACACTGAGTTCTACAATAGGAAAAAAAACGGCTACTAATTCACCCGGAGCCTACGAAGGAGGAGGGTCAAATAAATATACCAGTTTGAAGCTAGGCTGGCTATTTTGTTTGCTACTCGTTTTATAAACCTTTTGCATAGAGATGATATACCCATTCATGTTTTCAGAATTTCCTATATCTGTTCTTCGTTTTTGATTCATAGAGCGGTCGTAAAATTTTGTGCGTAAAAGATTATCGTTCAAATATGATCTGATGTTCATAATGCGCTGAAAGAATGAAATATGTTCTTGCAACTCGTCAGCTTACCCCCTCGGAGAATAGTTTTCCGATTGCCCCACTTCGAGAGTTCCGAACCGATATTTTATCTTTCTTTAATGGCTAATGGTGTAGCTTTATCCATGTAAAGTACAATCGAACCAATCATAGATCACGATGCATCTTAGAAAAGGCAGAGGGGTTGAAATCAAAGACTTGTGGTACGAATGTGGTGTCGGATTGCGCCGATGAATTTTTATCCCAATGGTTGGGTTTCATTCGAGGCGGGCAAGGTTTATATCAATGCGGGGCACTCTTTCTAACGCATGGAGGGCCTGAGTAGAACGTTGCCTTGAGATTACCTCCTCGCCCTATTTTACCAATGAAGGACAGGCTAATACCTTTGGTTTCCAACTGATTCTCAAGTTGCACGTTCAGTCAATTTAATAATGATTGAGTCCAACAACACTGATTTGATATGCAGCTTCTCCAACAGTTGATCCGAATGTGGGGCAAAAATTTTAGAAAGAAAACAGGAAGGAATAATCACCCGGGTTCGGGGAATTGCCAAGTTCCGGTTGCTTTTGGAAGTATCACTGTCCAATCAGTTGAAGTGGTGATCGGGCTCGGCGAGTGAAGAATTCCGAAAATCTCCTCACTTGGCAAAATTTGTCCCCCCTCAATCTACATTTTGAAAATCGGAGGCAAGAGGGCATCAAGCTCGTTTCATAATTTCGTCGCCTAACGTGTATCTTGCATAATTTTCTCGCGCCGCACGCAAGATCTTCCTCTTTTCGAATCAGCCGCACGTATTTCGGGCTTGCAACACCTACAGTGATGCACTTATTTCATATAAATCCGAAAAAGAAAAAGAAGTGTACATCGAGACTCAAACAGGCTGCATATTATTCAATTGCATGAAGCGGACAAGCGGAACCTCGGTGATTTCTCCGTAGTCCAATGAAGCATGCTTTTCATGAAGAGTGATGTATAGTGAAAGTACCTTGGCTTTCAGCAGGTTTTGCGACTTTGATTTCGTTTAGTGAAACAAATCTGCATCATCCATTAATTCATTAATTCGTGCTTTGATTCTGATTTTACTCTGCGGACTGACTTCGGAACAACAAGCACGAAAATAGCATGTTTCATCTGCCCATGCACCTACCTCGAAATTCTTGCGGTACCCCATCCCCCTCCTTGAATATACGAGACATGAAGCCCCACTCCCCCACCAAACGCGATGGCACGATTTGCTACACTTTCGCTTTTGGCCTTCCATCGGCCTGCCGTATGTTTTATCGCTTGACGACAAGAAAATGAGAGCCAAATTGCGGGGCTGAACTATTTCAATAAATTAATTCCTGCGGAATTTGCTTCATCGACATCGAGACATAAGTACTGCGATTTTGCAGCCATTTCACTTCACCTCTGAACTAAAACATGGGCTTCTCATTCAAACCAGCAGACGATAAAGCCGTCGTTGGCGAGGCAATCGCCAAGGTTCTTCCCGATTATGGCAAACCCTGGTACAGAGTCAATCATTTGCTTAGACTCAACCTCATGATGATTGTGCCTCTTCTCTGTGGTGCATCGACTGGTTACGATGGATCCTTGATGAATGGTCTCCAGTCAATGGAAGAGTGGAGATCGGATTTTAACCACCCTAAAGGTACAGCTTTGGGGCTCATCAACGCTTCTCAGCTTATTGGTGGTGTTGCGGTGCTTCCGTTCAGTGGATGGCTTTCTGACTACGGTGGAAGAAGAGTCACCTTGATTGTTGGACTTGTGGGAACTGTTATTGCAACTGTTATTCAGGCCACAGCTAAAAGCGTTGGTCAGTTAATCGCGTCGAGAGCAGTGCTTGGTATCTTCAGTATGATGGCCGCTCAACCTGCGCCATTGATCCTTGCCGAACTTTGTTTTCCTACTCACAGAGGTAAGTACACTAGTTTGTACTTTACATCATACTACGTGGGAGCCATTGTTGCATCTTGGTCGTGCTACGGCTGTACCAACAGAGGTGATTCCTGGGCGTGGCGTATTCCCACTATGCTTCAAGCCGCATTCCCCATAATTCAATTGGCCTTCTTCTACTTCGTTCCCGAGAGTCCCAGATGGCTTATTAACAAAGGGAAAGTGGACAAGGCAAGAGAATTTTTTATCGAGTATCATGCTGGTGGTGACGCCGAGGACCCGTTAGTTGAAACTGAGATCATTGAAATTATGAATGCTATTGAGGCAGAGAAGGCTGCAAACCAGACAAGCTGGAAGTCTTTAATTGCCACACCGGGCAACAGGAAGAGGACATTTATTGCAGTTACATTGGGACTCACATCCCAGTGGTCGGGAACTGGTGTGATCTCTTACTATCTCACTTTGGTTCTTGACACCATCGGGATCACTTCGTCCACTACGCAAACTTTGATCAATGGATTTTTGCAGATCTTTAATTTGGTGTTTGCAACCGCAGGAGCTATGTCGGTTGATTATCTTGGAAGAAGATTTCTCTTCGTGTGGTCCGCCGCTGGTATGCTTGTATCTTATGTTATTTGGACAGCCTGTTCGGCCGTCTTCAATCAAACAGGCTCGACGGGCGCTGGTAAGGGTGTTTTGGCCTTTATCTTCATTTTCATGTTCCATTACGATATCGCTTACACTCCCTTGGTGATGGCCTACCCCACCGAGATCTTCCCCTACTCTTTGAGATCTAAGGGACTTACTGTGACACTTGTTGTGATGTTTAGCTCGCTACTTGCCGCGGCGTTTTTGAATTCCATCGCTATGGAGGCGATCGGATGGAAGTACTACATTGTCTTCTGTGTGGTTCTTTTCTTCGTTTTGCTCAACAACTACTTCTTCTACCCTGAAACCAAGGGCCACAGTTTGGAAGAAATCGCAATTTTGTTCGACGGTGAGAAGGCCGCAATTGATTTGGAGGACCAGCTGTTCCAGGCCAATGACGAGAAGGATATCCAGGTTGACCACTTGGAAGTAGCTAGCAAGACAAGCTAAGTATGTTAAATTGAGACTTCTTTGCTATGACACTGTAACGATGTGAAACAACCCTAGAGGGTCCCTGATATTCAAATAATTATGTAATTTTGATTTTATCGTGAACACAGAAATTTTGATGAGTGGGGTGAGGGACACTGCTTGATTGTTCGTGTCGCTTATGCAGCTGTGCGCCGCGTACCCCACCAAAAGCTGCACCATCTAACGTTCAACGAATTTGGTCAGATAAGTCTATAAATCGGCAAGTCCACTTCAAAAGGCATTCCCAAAGCCAATTTTTGAAAAATCCTTCAAGACTGTAATGCTTTTTGGCTCACCACAGGAAAAAAGGACCGCCATTCTGAGTGGCGAATAATGACCTCTATCCGTCTCCTTCGCAAATTGTCAGCCACAAATTTAGATATACCGTCTTCAAGTGCTCTCGTGCAATATTCTGTGGCATATTATTTGGAAGACGAACGGCTTCCGGGAATGTTAGGCATGGTTCTTCTATGCATTCCACGCTATATATACTTTCATGCTTAGCTTGCTGATTTCAGCCGCGAGAAACCCGATTTTCAGGCAGCGGCTCTGGGAGAAGCTGAAAAATACACTAATACAACAAAACGCTCCAAAAAACGGCTTTTGATGAAAACAATGTCTCTACCGAATTCCACGTTTTGCAAACCTATTTCGGAATACTCATCCGATATAGTGTAACGGCTATCACGGTTCGCTTTCACCGAGCAGACCGGGGTTCGACTCCCCGTATCGGAGCTTCTTTTTTGGATTTTTCAAAACCTACTCCAACTATAACACATTAGGTTTCTACAATTTGGGATTACGTTTTTCGATATTTCTATGTATCTATGCTATGTTGTTTTGCTCCTTGAACTTATCCCATGCCTTGTTCAAAGTAATGAAGACGGCTTGACACACCATCTGATCCTCCAACTCAAATTTGGACAACTTGTCGGGGTGAATAGCACTGATTACTTTCATGTAGTTAATCTTGACCTTCTTGGTGAGCATGAGATCATTGATGGTGATTTTCTTGTCTGTGATGAACGGAAAGCCAAGTCGTTGTGGCAATACATCACTCAACGACATGAGAAGATTCCTCAAATTATCCTCCTTTCCGCTACTCCAGGCCAACACCCTCTCATGAACTTGATCGTGGAGCTTGAACTTCTGGTCTTCTTGGGTCTTTTCCTCAAGATGTTGCTTTCTGATCTTCTGCACCTGAACAGTGCTTTTTGGAGGCGATGAGCTTGTTTTGGCAGCAGCCCTTACGGGTCGTTTTGGTGGGTTCACGATGTTGTTTACCCTTCTCTTCGCATCCATGACTTTCTTTTCTGTGACACCGTGCTTGGTGATGAGCTCCATGTAGCATTCGAGCGATGCTGGGAAATTCTCCAACATTTCCAAACTCTCTGCCTTTCTAGTCAAAAGCTTGACGTACCAGTATTTGATGTTCTTGTCGTTCAAGGTCCAAGTCTCATCATTGAAGTTTTCACCGACAAGTGCAATACCGTCGTCACAATGCCTTTGAGCTTGTTTATAATTTCCGAGTTTGATGCTGGTGATCGCCAAGTTGGAGACGATGATGATGCGAAGTTCGTGTTTGACGGGGAGACTTTCAAGACACTTATTGTATGCTTCTAGAGCCTCACCGTAAGTACCGTTGGTGAAAGCCTCTGCGCCCTGCTTCTTGTATGTCTCGTAGTCAGATTCCTGGAATGCGTTGAGAGCCTCGGAAGTAGCAATGCGAGGTTTTGAGGTGGACTTAGTTGGCCGCCTTCTGGAAGGCGACAGGTATGCACTGTCATCATTGAGAGAGTTCTTAAACCTCTGACTTGGGGTGAGAGAGTCGTCTTTAAGTCCCAACAAGTCCTCTTCGGGTTGCTGTTCTTTCTGCGGTGGAGGTGAGGGTTTCTTTTGGCTCTCTCTTGGATGAGAGGGCAAGGACACGGGTCTGGGAGGCTCTCTAGGCTCTCTTTGGCTCCTTGATGTGGCTGTCAGAGATGGCCTTCTTGGCATTGGAGGCTCGGGTGACAGACGACGCAGACTTTCTTTACTTCCCCTGACGCCCTCTTTTAATTTGTCCATCCTCTCCTTCTGTCTCTCCTTCTCACGCTGTCTTTGCAACCTCATCAAGCGCTGGATCTCCTCTTGGTCGATATTTTGGTCGTCGGTGCCGTAGTCTTCGTATACGCTCCCATCCTTCTTTCTTTCCAGCGCCTGTTCTTTGTACTTTTCCTGTTGTCTCATCCAGGCCGGCAATGCATTCTGACTATCACGGTCACGAGGGTGCTGGAATTGCTCTATGTTCTTGACCACTGTCTCCTTCGACTTGGCCAAAAACCACGAGGCCTTCTTGAACACATCGGTCGAGAAATCCTGGAAGGCAGCTCCCAAATCCTGCTGAGCCAAAGGACTGCTACGGCTGCCTTGTTGCAGCTGGGTCCTGCTGGGTCTAGAAGACCTACTTGACTGGCTTCTTGGGGTCTGCTCTCCGCTGCTCATGATGTAGTTAACGCAATTTTGGAGATCGGGCCCCACTCTGTCAATCGCCTGATTTGCAGCTTCTACAGAAAAACCAATGTCAACGAGACCAGCAAGAACTGAATCTCGGCCATTGGGAGCCTGCGGTTCCTCAAAAGCATCGGCTTTTCGGGCAACCGGTTGTCTGATCTCAGGTTGGGGCTCCCTTACTGGTTCAGGCTGTGGCGTGGGAGTGAATGCATCGGTGAAATCGTCGTCTAGAAGGTTATCCAGATGAGAAGTAGCCTTTTGGCTGTGTGTTGCCACTGGCTGAGCAGGAGCAGGAGCAGGTTGGCTGGGAGTTCCCAAACCAAATAATAGATCGTCGTCGACGACAGATTGGGTTGATTTCTTCGTTTCGAAGATCAGAAACGGATCATCCAGTTTGGGAGTGTTTTGAGCTTTTCCTGCGCCCACAGGCGGCGTCGAATTGCCCGAAGATAGCACGTCCCACTGGCTGTAGGGAGATTGACTGTTCGACGATCTCTTCGATTGCAATTGTTCCTGCAACGAGAGTTTGTTCATATTTGAGTTGAGTGAAGTGTTCAGGCCAGAGCCTGCAGCTGACAGAAATAAATCAGCAAATGCATCTTTTTTTGGTGGTGCCATTTCTGACAACTAGCTGGAGGTGTAACTTGGTAGAAGTGTCGATTTGATATCGGCTTATATGTAGGTCGTCAAGGTGAGTCGGATGAACGGTTCATGGAATCGGCGAAGAAAAAAAAAAAGTGTGGAAACAAAAAATGATTCTGGAGAAGGGAAGCTCAAGGTAAATCTTGATACTATTTAGTGAGTGGCACTATCTCCCGATGGCTATATCTCTGATATACTTAGCACACGAGCATTCTGCATGTACCTGAAGACAACCACAAATCTGACAATTGGGTGCAGTGAAAAAGCTAGATAATGGCAGTAGATTTTTGACATCAATTCCGAAAAAAGAGAACCTCCTCCACCATGAAAAAGACAAAAAAATAATGACTCCGGCGTGATTCGAACACGCGCATCTTACGATAACAGAACTTGAGTCTGCCGCCTTAGACCGCTCGGCCACAGAGCCATTTGATGTATTGATGTGGCAGCCGCTTTGCTAAGTAGGGCTAGAAGTTAGAGCAAATCACGTGAAAAATGCATCATGTGCAGGCTTTTGCAACCGCCGCCTTTTTGTTCTGGTGATGGATGAAAAACAGTAAACAACCTTGCAATTTAGTCGGTATAAAATCGTGACTGAAATCTTGTTCAGAAAGTATATTAATGATCTAATTATTCAAGTAAATTGTTCAAAAGGGGTCATGATCCTAACAAAAGGGCACAAATCTCTTATCACCAGGGTGACGAAGTCTTCAAATCATCACTTAAAACTTTAAGCATAACTATGTCGAATAAAGGTTACCATGTCAAGAATAAAAAAAAAGAAAAAAAATCTACTCTTGACCCTTCTTTATCCGATGGGAACGTTTTGAGGGACTAGTTTCACAACCTCAATTCATGACTCATGGACCTTTTGCATGTACCGCATTGCTTCATCGTGGGGAGTTGTACTGATTGGTTTTTGTGACACTATTTTGTCCATCGTCATTTATCAGACCAGACTCTCAAGAAGTTCGCTGAAAAGTTCGTCCTTACCACCGACCAAAACGTGTCAAATGTATATGGCGACTCGTCAAATTCCTAGTTTACATCGATGAACAGGTCCCTATGCTATTTTTCAAGGTTACTCTGATTTAGAGCTTGCGACATACATGTACAGTCATCTTTGCATTTAACAGGTTCCCGGCTATTCTGGCACGGCTTCGAGATAAGACAATGAAGTCTTAGTCATTCGCTGGGTACATAAAGGTTCCAAAGGCTGAGCTTCACTTCTATCCTGAGAAGTATGGTTAATATGTCCTCTTTCAACCTACTAGTGTCAGCATTGGCATTGTGGTTTTGGTTATTGGAGCCAATAATGGCACAAAACTACCCTATGAGTTCTAACATGACTAAGTTTCTTGAAGGGATGGAAAAATGCCTACCCAGTTTCTGGTTTGAATACGAGCTTGTGGATTTGAGAGCATACTCCGTACATATAGTGCCAAAGGTCGACAGAAGTATCGAGCGAAAGGGTAGGGACAGCGAATTGGAGAGATGTATACTGAAGAATTTGTATCTTCTATCGGACGGCGTAAGCATTTCTGCCAACAGTAAGTTCGAATCCCACGACAGTAATCAGCTGGAAGAGGATTTGAATGACGTCAACGGCTACCGACCTGGACTGGCTGGAATTTGGACTTTCTCGAACAACAAGGTGATTACCTGGCGAGATCATTTGGGTGATCCCGGACGATTGTACCTTTGCGGGCTGTTTTTGTTGGCCAGGTTTGCTGTGGTACCTCAGGCGAAACACTTTCGAGAGGATTTTTGGGCCTCGATAGGTGATCAGGTTCTAAAGGCAGTTGTTATTTAGGTGGAGTCAGCGAGTGATGCTGATTTTGATAACGCTGATAGTTCTCTCTTGGTGAACATGCACGGAGTTGAGCCTGAGATCATATTATGTTGAATAAAACGCTACCCGGAAATGAAGACTAGTTTCGCTGACAGGAGAAGTGAGCTGGCCAGGTAGCAGAATCTTGAACTCAATTTCAACAGGGAGACTTTTTGATCTCGAAAGGAATGAGGGGCTTCCTTCTCATCTAATGTCGGATAATAAGAAAACTCCAGTTCACTTTTGGAATGTTAAGGGATTTGAGATCTCGAGAGTTTGAGTGATTTGCTGAACCCAAAGGCGGAGCGCATAAAGGGTTGAATGATAATCTGAACACAAACCCTGTATTACTTTTTAGTTCACATCAATAGCCCCTTCCTTTGGGCGCTTCATTAATGTATGCGAGGTCGAACAAGGCCGTTTGAAGGCTTATGCAAATAAATTTTTACTGACTTCCTCCTGTTCCTTCCCTAAGGAAGGAAAAGGCACTAAATTTTTGAGGGGGTCCTCATTGTATGAACAAATTAGTATAATGTTCCACGCTTTGATGATTAACAGGAGGGGATCTAAATGGATTCGAAAGTGAAGAAGGGAAAGAGCTGATATAACCTTTCTTCTTTAGTTCTTTTCTGAGGAATGAGAGAGTACCAAACCCCAGGTCGACAATGATGCAAAAAGAGAAAAAAAGAAACAAATAGGAGTCCTTGAGTCAGCCTTAGATCATGCTTCACTACGACCGCCATGTTTCAGAATTAAAAAGGTGCTTTGTCCAGATCGTAAACTATTTTATTGTTATGCATTCCAACTAGAAGCAGATTTCATAGTTCGTGTCAGGAGCAAGATCACACTCACGGTAGACGAAACCAATAGACGAAAGATGACAGAAAAATCGCTCTTTTTTTCGCGAACAAATCGGTACTACTTTACCCACGCATCAATTCCCTATGAATGCAGCTACGCATGGAGGGCTTAGGTCTAGTTCGACGAGCAACATATGCCCAGCAAATGTGGTTATTGACAAGAGAATAGGCACTTGAAATTCGACAACTAGACAAATCAATGTTTTAGACGCCGCATCAAAGTCGTTTTCTCCAGGGGTGTCATTGTTTGCGCATGATCCGCTAGATCTTTCCGTCTAGACTCTTTGCGCTCAAAAATCTTCTTTAGAGTGCCTAGAAGAAGTTTCATAGATACAGCTCATAAGTAAAAAAATTAGCTTTACAACCTTATTAGCGACTTCTTTGGTTCTGGGTGGTACTCTCACCATGAACGTTGCGCCACTCACACCTGTCAGATTCTATGAGCCAAGTCTCGAACCCATGAGACAAGCCAGCGCCTTCTTTTGCAACATGATCTGGTACAATGAGGTGTTTGACTTTACCCTCAGCGAAGAGCAGATCTTCAAGTACTTTCTTGCTTGTCTTCGAGTTTATGTGATCCTCAGCACATGGAACTTGAGAGCTCGAGCTCTCGTTGTTGACAGGTCCCGAGAGGCACTCGTGAAGCTAGCTCGCAGATTGTACGTTCCCCGTTTCGTCTTTCAAGTGATCCGAGAGTATGCAAGCCCTATAATTCGAGAAGGTATAGCGGTGCTCATTCCATTCTTTCCACCGCTTGGCAGCGATCGTTGCAGCATGTCAGAACTCCAGAAGATGCTAGATTTCGATGAATTCGCTTTGACACGGACCCCACAAGCGTGCAGAGAGCTTAACTGGAAGTACCTAAATATCCGAAAAGAGTTTCCCAAGCCCAAAAAGATCACTTTTCTAGATGACATCAGTCCAAAAAAGATATATATGCCCGGCTGGAGCAAGTTATACATCAAAGTCGACCACTCGTCTGCGATAAATGCTCTAGAGTCGACTCTGAAGCCCAAAGATTATGATATGGCAACGTCCAAAGTGACATACCCCCACACGGATTCTAGATTTTTCAAAGTCTCGACATTTTTTAATTTTTAGCCTTCCTTTATATTTATCGAAAAGCCAACGATCCTAATTTTCTTATTTTATGTCAAGTGTAGCAGCCTCATGGGAATCTAGAAACTCTTGCAGCCAATGCACCACCTCGGCTGGTGTACGGGTGCGAAATCCATACGCATTGAATTTTTCTAAACTCATCTCATTGATAGCATTCCACCAAAAACTCGAAAATGCATTTGATGTACACATTGGGCCCAGACGGCAAGAGAGTTTACACTTTGCAGAAGCTCACTGCTGACGGTGAGATCACCAAGTCTGCTCACCCTGCCAGATTTTCCCCTGACGACAAGTACTCCAGACAGAGAGTTACCTTGAAGAAGAGATTTGGCATGTTGCCCACCCAGAACTAGACAAACATACTCAGGGCTTTGAAAGCATGAATGTCATCTGTACAATAACTCAGCATAGGAATAAATGTTAATATTGGTTAGCTACCATGGATCCAGGGTTGTAGTGAAGAGGATGGTGAACAATCGGTCACCGATGGCTGCATTGCCAACGGAATTATATCATTCATGTAGATTGATTTAAAAGTCATAATGAAGCCGTTTTCTGGAGTAGAGTTTAGGGAGGCGTCACTCTAAGCCTTTGCAAGTCAGCATAAGCACGGCGATGAAGTTTTTGTGAAAGCATAATAACCTCACAGGACAAGAGAGAGCTAATGCATGACTTGATCTAGCCAAGGTTCTGGACAGATTAGGTGTTGCCCTGGCCTTTTGGGACTATGAAGATTGAGATCAACTTCCGCTCTCAAGTGGGCACCTCATTCATCAGATCGGTGAAAGGAGGGGAAGAGGCGATATGAATTCTCGACTTTTCTTCGCCTCTATTCTGCTCTCTGCTATGCTGTCTACCAATTTGCGCCTGCGCTGGGTCTCTAAGTAAACATGATGCTTCGAAATATCACTCAATACTTCATGTATGAGTCGATGTAAACCTCCTGAACTTTCAAAGTACAGAATTAGCGTATAATCGTCTCACACCAAAGCCAGAAAAATCAGAGCGGCTTCCTCTTCTGTCCTGTGGCCTCTAGGTTGTATTCAGCGTTCTGCGAGTAGTTCTCCCACATCTGAGCCACTATGTCGATGTTTTTGTTATCACTGTTGATTTTGTGTAAGAACAAGTTCATGTCATAAACAGACTCATTGAGAGCCTTTGTGCTGTTGATGATTCTAGCAAGAAGCGCCTGCTGCTGCTGTTCGTGGGGGTTGACCATTTCTGCCTTGTTGCTCATTTTGGAGTATTCAGGTCTGGGATTCTGAGATTTAGCTAGATGAAAGTGAACTTAAAGCAATGGATCTTCTCGAAGTAGAATTGAAGCCGGAAAAGTATTCTATAAATGTTTTAAGAGCGTGTCTCAATTTGTGTTTATGTTTGTAGATGCGAGAGCTATATAACTCCCATGCAGCACTACCAATATACCAACAACCTTGATACGGACATAAATTGAGAGAATTTTTGCTTCTTCTACTTTTTCTATATTTCAAGTCTTCGATTGTTACGATAATTATCGAAAATGTAATCAAATCATTTATTATCGGTATTATGTGTTCACCTGTGTGGCACGGCCCTTTTGACTACTAATTGGCAGCAAAATCATCACTCAAAAAGTTCAGGTTCTCCAAAATTCATTCCTACCCTATTAATGCTTCACGCGTGGAAGCCAAAATCATACATGAGGCTGTCCACATCCTTCCAGAGCAGGTCGCTATTTACATCAAACACATCGAGGTTTCCCACCCCCTGTGTTGGTGACTCGTCAAAGCTCAAGTGGATATTGGCATTGACATTGTCTTTTGGCTTCTGGTAAGGATTTCGGTTGTTGTTCATGACGTTTTCAACCATACGCGTCTGTGGCGTGCCCTCACTGTAGAGATTTGGCACGTTGGGTTGCGTTTGAGGTGGTGCAATCTGGTTTTTGGTTGCAGACCCAGGAGATGCCGAGCTGCGTGAAAGGGCTTCGTCGTTTTTGACGCTAGGTGAAGTTTCCGCACTGGTGTTCACCACTTTGAATATGGAGCTCCTTTTCGACGCAGCGATCGGTTGTGGATCCAAAGGAATAGTTCGTATGATTCTTCTGGCTTTGCTTTCGGCGTCGCCGACGTTTGACAACGACCGCCTCCTTCTTCTGGCAGAGCTGGTATTGCTGCCTGGAGTCGACTTTTGGCTCGGCGTTTTGCTCTGTCTGCTCTTAGGATCTGAAGCAACTTCGTCCTCGGACGTGACAGCTTGACCTTCGTCTTCCTCCTCGCCATACAGATTGCTTTCGTCGTCGTTGTCTTCAGCGTGATCTCTGACGTCGGTTCGTATGCTGAGCTGGGCCATGCCGACCTGGTCACGAAGAAGAGACAAACAATCGAAGAATAGGGATGCAGCCATTCTGGTCCTCGTTTTAATAGAGAGAGAGGTCATCTGCTTTTCGTCGAGTGTTTTGAACAACGGCCACATGTTCCTCATGATTCCGCTGGCTCTGTAGGCGACGTCGTGCTTCAAGATAGAGGCTTTGGCGACGATGGTGATGGCGCTCATATACGTCTGCTTGCCATGCTCAACATTAAGCACAGACTTGAGAGGAGAGTTGGCGAGCTTGACAATGACAAAAGAAGCCTGCCAGATGTTCAAAACAGACACAACGGGCATATACCGCACGAAGTCCTTTTCAATGGAGATTAATGTCTGTACGCAAGTGATGAGCGAGATGGCTGCGTTGTAGAGTCTCACCAAGCCCTTCAGTAGCTCGAAAGGCGGTATGCTGGTGGCATCCAAAAAGTAATGTGTCAAGAGATGCACACGAGCCACGATGTACTTGATCTTTCTGTAGCCATTGTCAGGAACATTGTCTGCTGTAAGTTTGAGCTCGAGCTGGTCAAGCTGTCGAAGAAGGACTTTGATAAGGGAGAGTCTCTCGTTGACCTGGGTGGCCCCGAAGACTGCGTGGGAGTTTGATGTGAGAGACCTCGCTACCTGGTCCTCGAAATGGGCGATCTCCATTAAATGAAGCGTGGCCAAAGGCATATCCACATACTGCGGGCGCAATGAGTCAAATTGCACGAAAGCAGGGAAGCCAAACACCGTGGCAATGTTCTGCGACACGATGTTGCACACGATCCACGTTTTCATCTGCTCCTGGGCCATGGAATAAATCTGTGGAGGAATGGGCTCCGTCTGAGCCTGATCTAGCACCTGGCCCGAGGAATGAAGCCCAATACGGATACTCTGGAACAATGCCACACCGATAGTATTGAAGGAAGAGTCCGAGCTGAGCGAAGACGTCAACGGAGGCCAGATCGAGTAGATGATAAATGCCTGGACAGAGTACACCGAGCACGCATTCATGATGGGCTCGTCCTCCTCTGTGGGGTTGTAGCGGGTAATTGGCGAGATGGTGATCTCTGAAAGGATGTCCTTGATCAAGGGCAGCAACGTCAAGAGAAGCGAGCCGTTGTCGTTTCTTCTGCGCAGAGCCACGAACATAATGACCCAGAACAAGGCCGGACAGAGTCTGTAGATTCTTTCTGGGCCTCTCAGCACCTCCACAACCGGGAGCGTGGGGTGGTAGAAGTTCACGTAGTCCATGTACAATTTTGCAATCGACTCGGGCAGTAGAGTTACTGGGCCGAGGGACTTTTCCTCACATATCAAGGCGTGGTCTGGAACAGTAAAGTGGTGAGCTTGAGAAGGCTTCTCCTTGGGGTTGATATTCAAGAACAGTCGGGCATGCGGAAACAGCGAGTCTGACGGCGTCTGTGAAGGTAGAAGCGGAGGACGCCCAGCAGGAACAGATGGAGCACTTGTGGGCATTGGGCCGCCCGCTAGGCCCAAAACGGGGCCGTTTGGCGGCAAGTTCTGTATTAGCGGAGGCTGGGAAGCCACGGGCAGGTACAGGCCCGAGTGTGGAGTGCCCTCGAGCGACACATTGGTGGCAGAGCCGATTTGGGGCAACAAGGGCCCCGTGAACGACTTCTTGAGTTCTGCAAACTCCCGTTCGATTTGCGCCAAACGGGCCTTTTTCTCGGTTCTCTTGAAGTCCGCCTTCACCACGCACTGGAGCCCCTTCTTCTCGCATCTCGTGCACGGAAGAGGGTCTCTTATCTGGGCGTCACACTTCAGCTTTTGCTGGCGGCAAGAAGTGCACGCGATGCGTCTTGCCTTGAGGTTGCTGTCGTTGGAGTATCGCTGCGAGTCAGGTGACCCCGACC
Organism: Candidozyma ruelliae; assembly: GCA_030582895.1. Taxonomy (NCBI): domain Eukaryota; kingdom Fungi; phylum Ascomycota; class Pichiomycetes; order Serinales; family Metschnikowiaceae; genus Candidozyma; species Candidozyma ruelliae. Next base: position 43,349 of record JAJMHE010000010.1, read on the forward strand.
TCGCCCTGTGGCCCATGTTCCCGTTGTGATGAGATCCATGGCCTGCTTCGGCATCGCCCACGCTCGGCGAGTGCTCCTCTTTTATTTGTCTGTTGAGCTCTGTGAGCTCCTGTGTGATGTTGGCAATGTGGGCTAGCCTATCTAGCGAGGATTTCGTGTCCATGCTGGAACTGGTGTTTTGGTGAAAAGTAGTAGGAAGACATCAACAGATCCACTGAGGCATCGCAGGGTGCACTCCCGATGCCGTGGTGGAGGTGGGGTTGGCAATAAGTCACGGGGTCCGGAACCAGCGGGACGGGCAGAAGGGGGTATTTTGGATCCAGAGAATACGGAAATTTTTAGTTTGGACGGTTTTGTTTGGGCCTGGTTTGGCGGAGCGTGGGTAGATGGGGCTCATCGGAGTGCGTTTTGCAGCCAATGGACGAGTGGTGAGGCTGGGCCGAGCAGGATGCCGAGCAGGGATCGAGGATTTAGTGGACGAACAGATTTGCTTGTTTACTACGTTTCTGTTTCTAGATCGGCTTCTCGGCGATTTTCGAGGAAGGTGGTGTTCTGAGCTAGATTTGCTGTAGAGACGAGGGTATGTCAGGCTCAGGAGGGTGAACTGCTTGATTGATTTATCTGTGGAGTTGTACTCTAACTAACCGAGTTTTAAACATTTTGTTTTTACTGACATTTGACAAAAAGTTATTGGGTAATGATTTTGTATCTAATTATATTGCCAAAGATAGGTAAACCGTTAGGAGCTTCATCACAGAGTGCCATGAAGCGCAATCGAGGAGCTCCAACCTGAGACTGTCTAATGAAGTGATTTTCACAAGAATCAAGTGAGTCAAGGTATTTTAGATCCTTCAATATGCGGAAACGAATCCATCGAAAAAGGCTGGTGTATACCCAAGATCGACCCGTCATGTTCCTTAGGCTTTCATTATTTATGCTTCACACCCAAGAATCATGAGTCTTCACAAAGGCCTAATATTGCTACTTTGACCTACAATTATACACTGCCCCCTTTCCTTCCCCCAGAGCTATCCATGCTCTGCTGTTCATGATGAGGCATGGACTCGAAAGAAGAAGTGAAAAAAGCTTTGTAATTTCTTCCAATTGACACGGTTTATTTCAAACCCAGTTTCGTGTTACCATCCCTTTTGATCAATTCTACATTTTGCCTTTCTGCACGGACTATCTCTTGGCGAGTTTAACTTCTCGATGCATGGCTGCAAAACGCGATACACTATACTCAATCCCCAGAGCCCTCCGAACATCACATCAAGCACACAGTTTTTGTTTGAAAACATTCAAAACTTTTCTCATGAAGATGCATGCTTGATCTACAAATTCATCATGACATGGATTTTCAAATTCTCACCCTAACCGTGGTTCACTGCACGTAATGCTCGATTATCACCACTTGCTCATCCCACTCACTAACTCCAGCACAACCCATGTCGGTGTTTAGAGAGGTCTCCTCCGACGTGAGGGTGTTGCTTATCTCCGTGTTCCTCCGGCGAGGCAGTTTCGGGCTCACAAACCAGGTCCTCACGCTCTTTCTCAAGGCAGTGGGAGTCTCCAAGTCCAATATCGGACTCTTCATGACGCTCACGCTTCTTGGAGACACGGCCATTTCGTACTTGCTCACGTGGTACTCTGACCAGCTAGGCCGCCGGGTGGTGATGGTGGCTGGGTCTATTTTGATGTTGGCTTCAGGCTTGGTGTTTGCGTGGTTTCTGAACTTCTGGGTGCTTTTGGCAGCAGCAATTGTGGGGGTAATTTCGACGTCAGGTGACGAAACAGGACCCTTCAAGACCGTAGAGGAAGTGTGTATTTCACATCTCACGCCGCCTAAACAGCGTGCACCTGTGTTTGCTCTATATGGGTTCTTGGGAAGAGTTGGTGCCGCTTCTGGCGCCCTTTTGTGTGGTTTTTTGGTTGACTACTGGAATTACTCGCTTGGCTGGGATGTGGAAAAATGCTACAGGGCGATTTTCGTGGGCTACTCGGGTGTAGCGCTTGTGAAACTCGTCTTGGCACTTTGTTTGAGCAAGAACTGTGAGCTTCACGAATATCTCAGCGACTTGAATGCCGAAGTGACCGAGGAGGAGACTCAATTACTATCTGACGATTCCGAACCCCAGAAGGGCTTCACAGCCCAAACGAAGCGCTACTTGCCCCGCTTGCTTGTGGTGTTCATGCTCGACTCTTTGGGATACGGGTTCATGCCGCCAGCGTGGATTGTGTTCTATTTCAAGAAGGAGTTCCATCCGGCTGCTTCCGCATTGGGCACTTTGTTCTTCTTCACCAATATGGTGGACTCGCTTTCGTCCATTGCCTCTGCCGTGACATTTAGACTATTTGGACCCGTCAAGGCTATATTGGCAGTCCAGCTACCTTCTGCGGCGTTCTTCTTCAGCATCGCCTTTTGTAATACCTACATTTTGGCGGCTATTTTCTACTTTTTGTTTTGCGCTACGGGCACAATGGACGTGGTGCCTCGACAGGTTCTCCTCACGGCGATTATCCCCAAACAGGATCTTCTCAGGGTGATGGGCACGGTGAACATTGCAAAGACGTTTGCCAACTGTATTGGTCCGTTCTTTACGGGACATTTGGCGGAGCACGGTTTGCTCAAACTTGGTTTTGTGATAAACGGTGTTTGTTTAGTTGTTGCAGACTCCATTTTGGGCCTCAGCTTTGCACATTTAGACAGCGAGGTGTTGGCCAAACACACATAGGCGAAGCCTCAGTTAATGAAAATTTCATAGAGTTTTTTTCTGATTGTGTCAATCACGATGTAGCATATGAAGATCGATTGACGCAACATTCAAGCGTCAGCAGCAGAAGCTTCAGTCAGTCTATGAGTTATCCTGCTCTTCATAATCATACAAAGATCACTCGGAATGTCTATCAAAGATTGATATAGAAGTTTAGCCACATAAAAATATAAGCACTGACCTTGATCAGTGCCCAAAAGTCCTCGTCCTACTTAAATTCTTATGCTTCTACAAATTCTATCTCGGTCTTTTCAATGCAAGTGATTGTCTATAAAATGCACCTAATGCTCGTAATTCGTAATATATCGTATCTAAAAGAGGAAGTGGTACACTCTAACGTACCATGGCTTGAGACGAAGAGCCTCCTTCTCCTCGTGAAGCTCCTGCTGCAACTTCTCGAAATCGGTCTCAGAACGGCCAGTGTCAAGGTCCATGGTGTCCAAAGGAACCAAGAACAACCAGTCACCTTTAGCGAAACCACGGTAGAGCTTGTGACCAATGTAGAAAAGAAGCACAATGACGGCACCAAGGTAGTTCTCGAAGAAAGTAGTAGCGTTTGGCTTGGCACCCAATGGGAACAAGGAAACCCAGAACTGGAGACACAAAATCACTGTCAAACACACAGTAGCGTACACGGAACCCCAGACACCAGTCATGGACAAATAAGGCAACTCGTTGAGGTTTCTGCCCTGGCGTTTCATGGCAGCTCTGAATCTGAAGTGACCCAAAGTACAAGAAGCCCATGTGAACAAGGTGGAAAGCGCAGAAAGAGCGACCAACCAGGCGAAAACCTCGGCCTCCTTAGGCGAAGCAGCAACGAAAGCCAACAAACCAACAATAGCGGAAGTCAAGAAACCCACAAGCGGTCTTCCGTTTCTGTCAACGTAGGTGAAGATCTTAGGAGCAAGGCCCTGTTCAGCCAAGGAAAGGATGGTTCTGGAGAAACCGTAAACGGCAGAGTTACCGATGGAAAGAAGGGCAATGATGATCACAACGTTGAAGATAGCAGGAAGAGCCTTGATGCCTCCAGTCTGAATGGCAATAACAAATGGAGATGCAAAAGAGCTGCTGGCGGAGGTCAAGTCGCTCTCGGTGTAAGGCACCAAGAACGCAATGAGTGTCAAGGTGAACATGTAGAAGATGATAATTCTGTAGAACACCATCTTGATGGCGGAGGGCAAGGCGATTCTCGGGTTGGTGGAGGACTCGGCAGCGGTAAGAGCGACCAATTCGGTACCAGCCAACGAGTAAGTAGCGGTCACAAGCACGGAAATGACACCCTTGAAGCCGTGAGCGAAGGCACCTGGGTTGTGCCAGTATTTGGTGCCAATGTAGCCGGCGTCACCGCCACCACAGATCAAAACGATGGCCAAAATGTCAAAACCGATGATTCCGAGCAATTTGAGAATCGAGGCGACCAACTCGGTGTAGGCGAAACCAGCAGAACCGAAAAGATTGAGACCCAAGATGACGACGTAAAAAATCGCAACCCAGGCAACACTGTTGATGTCTGAGTTCCAGAAGTTGATCGCAAGCGACGCAGCGACCAACTCAAGCGGCAAAACGACCACCCAGAACATGGCGTAGTTCCAGCCAGCAGCAAAACCAAAAGAAGGGTCAATGAAACGAGTAGCGTAGACGGCAAAAGCACCAGAAACCGGGAAAGTCGACGAAAGCTCCGCCAATGCCTGCATCACACAGTAAAGGAAAGAAGACACAATGGCCCAGCCTATAAGAATACCGGCGGGACCTCCGTAGGCCAAAGCCTGGCCCGAAACGACCAAAAGACCGGAACCCACACAGCCTCCAAGAGCGATAAAAGCCTGGGAAATGGGGCCAATGGACGATTTAAGTTTCGAGTTGGCGGTGTTCTTCACCGCTTTTTCAAGCGTGTCGAGCGACTGGTTGTCTGAAGATTCGTCGGTTTCAGCGGGCTTGAACGAATCCTTGAAATTCTGCCATTTTGAGCGGCTAGCGGTCACAGCTGGCGAAGACAGCGTGCCAAAGTCCTGGGACTCGAACGAAAGGTTCTCGTTGCTGGAAGCCTTGGACATGGTAGTGGTTGCAAAAAGCGATATGCGAGTGAACAAAAGTCAAGCAGGGATTGAATAAAATGAAATGAAGCTAACTTCAAGAACTTTCGGTATCACTAGGTATTTAAATAAAACACGTCTGACTCACAGAGGCTGGAAATTTGTGACTTATAAATCTCCGATATCCTGCAAAGTCCGATGGGTTTGTCAGAAGATCCCGCAGGAAAAAGAAAAACCTGCGTCAAAAGCAAAGTCGGTTCTGCGAATATCGCCGTGTTCGCACCCGGTATCGGGGGGCGGCGGCGGGTGGGGCCGCCTAATTGGGAAATGATTTTGGTTTTTGTGAATCGTCATAGTTAAGCTGCCTCCGGAATTGTATTTCCACTTCAGCCCATTCTTTTTCCCGGAATTGCTAGACCTTCTTTGGCACGCTTTTGTGCCTCTGGTCTTCGTCCTGCATGGCGTGATCATTTCCATGCTTCTGCGCTGCTCGTTTGCCTTGCGAAAAAGCCGGTAACGGCCGCCTGTGTGCAGTACGTCCTTCTCACTGGTTTCTTTTTCTCCACACTTCCGCCAAGATGTTGGCGCTGGTGCACGGGTTTCTTGACAGTACCACTCCAGATCTAGGCAAAGGGGTCAGAAAACCTAAATGGCGTAGATCTTCCTGTGGGGCGGAATTGGCTCGTTTAGTAAGGCGGGGGAAGCGGAAAACCCCTTTTTTGTCCGGCCTTTGGGGCGATTTTTGTAGGTGCCACTCGCTCCTATGTACCCCAAGGTTGCAAAAAAGACAATGAGAGATAAGAACCCCCATTGGCAGAGGAACCACGCGGCGTTTCATTCACTCTTGATTAGAAGACCATTGATATCAGCAATGTTCAAAAAGCTGACCTTTTTAGCTTGAAATTCGTTTCACTATTCGAATCCCGACCGATCTTGCTGGTTTCGGAACGAACCTCACAGCCTCCCATTGAGGCGAGGTCAACGCGGCGAAAGTTATCGGGGTGGAAGAAGCCAGTAGTAGCGAGTCGCAGAATGAGGCTCAAAAACCGTTAGGGCTAAAATGCTGAACTAGAGCCGTTACGGGACAAAGGCTTAGACGTTGGTTGGTGCGATGGGGTGGCATCTGATGAGCGCCCAGCTCATCGGTTTACAAAACGCCATGATTGCCCTTATGTGAAGATAGTATTATCGAACGTCAAATAAAAAAAAAAAAATTCAAGGCTAAAGGAAACTACAAGCTGAAAGGTGGGGACAATTGAGCCTGGGGAAGCAGCACACGGCGCACTTAGCAAACATCGCAAGATCCCGATCGAGAGGGGGAAGCGGAGCTAGTTTGTGGAGAGGATACTGGATGATTTTTTCCCGAGCTCAGTGCAATTAGCCGTATAAAGTTGAAGACATGATAGTCAGCAAGAAGCGCCTTGTCACTGATCATTGAGATAACTAAACTCAATTCTTTGCTTCACGAATGGCATCATTCATCACGTCACCAGCTGGAACATCGAGCCTGCAACAGAGCTGTTGAGGGCATCACACGGAGAAGTAGGAACATCTCTCCTGTTTTGGATTCTATATTCTCGACCTGGGCTGTCTGAACTATGTAGGACACATTACCCGTCTCTTGACGAAGACTTGCCAAAAAAAAAAAAAAAAAAAAAAAAAAAAAAAAAAAAAAAAAAAAAAAAAAAAAAAAAAAAAAAAAAAAAAAAAAAAAAAAAAAAAAAAAAGTCCTCTTGTTGCTAGATAGGTACAATAGTCAAGTTCGCTACCAACTGATTTTCCACTTGCTATCAATAGCCTGGTCGAATGTTAAATTTACGCCCTCTAGTGGAGAATTGATCAGCAAATGAGCGAGTCAAAAGAAGCGAATCAAAAACATAAATATCAATCGGTCATTTCGAATCGCCAAGACGTCAAATCTGATCGCGTTGCGTATGCTGTCATAATATTGGCCCGCTTGTTCTTTTGCCTGGACCCATAAGCGAAACACTCATAACCATCCGCCAGCACCGAAGGTTCCACCTTCCCCATTCAAATCATTCAATTTAAGTCATCCCAATCCGATTTCTTGTTTTGTCGAATTTAATTTTACCCAATTTTTATCAAAGTCCACTATCTCATTTCGCCAATCGCTCGAGATGTCTCGTCTTCGCTACCCCACTGATTGCAGCTAAGCCACACGCTTAAGCGCACCGACTATAAAATATCAGATTCAGCAGGCGGACCAATTCCAAAGTGCAGAAAAAGTCTAGCGAAAATATTAAACATTTTGGAATTTGTCCAAATTCGTTTGTTAGTTTGCACAATTCGCAGAAGACATCAGCAGATGTCACTGTCGGATGTTCCAAAACGGCCTCGTCTAGCTACGTCAGACCCTGACACCAGGCCACACGCAGTAGTTGCTCCTGATATCAACTAACAGAAACATACCAATTCATTCTTTCAAACACCGCAATTGATGTCAGATTTCAAATTCAAGTCTACCGTCGACCCAAAAACTCTCTACAAGGTGTTTGCCGTGTGTGCCACCGAGTGGGGACTGGCCGATCCCGAGGGATTTGCAACCCACCAAACGAAACAGCTTGTGGAGGCTATTTTGGGCGGAAGAGCGGCAAAAGCGTACTATTTGGAGAGCAAGGAGGGCGAGATTGCTGTTGTGTGTGTGATCTCACACCACAAGGCGTTTTTCAAGGACGCTGGCGGCGTTTCTGGTCTCAAGGTGCCAGATCCAGCCTCTTTTGGAGTTTCCCCAGCTACTGCCCTCAGATTGAGCTATGTGTTCACTTTGGGCAAGTTTCGCGGCCAGGGCTTGATGGCCAAGCTCTTGAAGCGTGCAATTACTGTGACAGAAGAGGAGGTGTTGAAGAAAGAGCTCGAGAAGTCGTCCGACAAGAAGGGAAGCTTCAAAGACATGGTTACCGACTCTTCTGGCCAAGTCGACCCGCAATTGGCCTCGTACTACTTGGGCAAGAAGTACGTGTGGTACTTGTACTCGGCTATCAAGACTACGTATGCGAAATTCGGTTTCAAGGGCTACCCTGCCGACGGATTCATTATTCCCAAGACTATCCTAGACGGAGAGGCCCACGAACTCGTGCAGAAGTTGTTGTCTTCCAAGACTGGCACCCACGAGCGTGCTCCAGGAAAGCAGCTCACATTGTTGGACGGCGAAAAGCAGCAGGACCGTGACATCATCGCCCTGATCTTGCAAATGAAAGAGGTGGACCTTTTGACCGAGCTTAGCAAGAGTCTCTTTCACTCGGAGTTGTCAGGCGGACGCAGGTCGTCATCCTCACTTACCAACTTGCAGACTGCGATCTCCTCGACCAAATTGGGCTCTCAGAACGAGCTTGCAGGTCTCACGAACCTGCTTGAGTCCACTAAGCTCCAACCAGGCGCCAAGAACGAGGGAGGCCGCAACAGATCGTCCATCCAGACGCTCAACATGCCCAAGGTTTTTTTGCTGCCCGACATCGCCAACTTGAGGAAGCAGCACGAATCAGACGAGGCTCGCACAAAGAAAACCGGGGGCGATTCAAAATACGCCCACATCAAGGGTGCTATCTTGAGAAACGACTTGCAACAGAAGAGCCATTATGTCATCTGGTCGCAGATCATGGACGGCAGGTTCTTCATTATTGATCTGGGTGAGTTGAAGATCGATATCATCGGCGGACTTTCCGACCCCACCCGCGTGGAGGATAAGTTTGGAGGTAGAAGAAGGTCCTCTTTCACTGGTATCAACGATTTGGGCGGCTACAACTTCCAGGATTTGGAGCTTTTGATCAGCACCGCCGCCTTCGTCGCCCAAAAGCGTAACCCAGAGTTGGACAGAATTTATGTGACCTCCCACGCCCTTCCAGACAACATCCCACCCCAGGTGTTGTACGACTTCTTCATCAACTACTTGCCCAGAAGCGTGCCAAACGTGCTAAAGAAGGAGGAAGAAGGTGCACATTCAGGCAACACTGTGGAATACGTCGAGGACTTTTCCGATTTCCACCTTTTGCCCATGATGAAGCGGTACGGCTCTGACTCGCCCGAATTCGACCTCGACTGGATTGGCAGTGGCAGTCTCATTACTTGGGGCTAGAATCAAAAAAGAAAATAGAAGGCCTACTTTGTGCAATTTCATCGTAGCATGCTAAGGAAGAGGCTTCGGGCAAGAGATCTAAAAGAGCTAATTAGAATAAACGATGCGTCCAGGCCCCGATCATTGAAATCCAGAATTAACATAGAGTTCCGAACATGGCATTGTATGCACCGCCCATCCTTACGGCATTCTTTGAGTTATTGTGTTGACGAGTATTGTACAACAATGCGTTAAACATCACCAGAGCATTGAAATAAGGTTTAATTGTTAGGTTTGGGGGAGCCCGATTTCCGTCGTATGCGATTGTTGGATTAGCGGGGCTGAATGCTCGTCAAAAATCCTTTTCAATGGCAGTGTGGGGGGTTCAACGGTGCATCCTTCTTTCCGGTGGTATTTTGATTTTTTTGAACTCAGAGTTTCGAAGTGTTCTTGCTCTTGAAGAAGTTTCTGTTGTAATGCCCAGGCGAAGCCATGTGGATTGTTCTGGCAATTGGATTTAGCCTCGTCAATAAGTAGCCACAAATAGGAGGCGAACAAAATGAAAACATTGTTTCAGGAAGTACGGGAGCTTTGTTGTCGACAAAGGATTAGGTTCAAATTGTTTCCCCAAAAAGCAAACATCTGGCAATGGTCCTGGTCGACCCGTTTGGAATTTCCGAAGCCAAGTACGCCCCCTCTAGGTGTAGCATTCCGAGTCGTAAATCAAAAATGGCATTCTGTGAATGTTTGACCGCCGAAAAGAACGCATGGTGACGCTTCCACCATGCCAGTGCAAACTGGGCAAAACTGTAGATTTATATGATCGGATCGTCCGATGCCACTGGCGCTAACTCCGCACGGGGCGATTGTAGCATACCGAAGAACGCCGATCTTCATCATTGTTAGAGATATCGTGACCGGGGCCAAACGGCGAGGCTTGAATCTTGATCGTTGCTACAACACTGTCAAATGCAAGCCTCTAAGCAAGATTAGCGAGGTTCGAAAGCCCGTGCAACGTTCCTCGAGACGTTTTGGCTAAAAATCGAAGCCACTATCTCCAGTTCTTGGTCCGCTCGGGTTGCGTTGCATTGCAGAGGAGGAAATCTGGAAGACTGGGATGAAGCGATTGTTGGACTGTTCCGAACGGTCTTTTGGAGTCGGAACGGTGAGGAGGCATATACGGATCTCTGGCCTTCGCTCTCGACTTCTGCAGAATAGTCTTTCCCGGGGCGCTTAGGTGAATCGGTTCTTCCGGACTTCTGGGAAGAAGAAAGGTCTGAATGGGGAGACTTTGGCTTTTCTAGAATGGAAGCCGATTGCTGGACCACATGGGTTGGGTGGTTTGGTGGCCAGAACGAGAGACACTGCAAATTCGGAAATCTGATTTATCTGATTGTGAGCAAAACACGGGTCTGTGATATCTTCCAGAAACGCCAGTCCCTCCACAGCCACTACGAGGTTTCAGCGAGGCTATCCGAAAATACGAGGTCAATGGCGAAGGCAGAGCAGCGAAGCATTTGACCGTGGTACAAAATACGTGGTACAAAATAGAAAAAAAAACAAAAAAAAAACGGGCACCCAAACCACGAACGGTGAAGAAATGCAACGGCACCCGTGGCTGGAGCCCTGGTCCAAGGCCACAGGCGTTCTTCTTGTTCTCAAGTCGTATTCTTGATTTTCCCTATTTTCAATTGTTTTGTCTCTTTTCGCCAACATCGCCTAGACCGTATTTCTAGAACACGAGCCGTTCACCTTCGATATTTTGGTCTCGGAAAGGTGAACGAAATTCCAACTGGCCCGTCAGGCCCCCTCACATATCTCATGCCAACACTGCCTCTCCTCCTTCCGGTGCGGTGCAGAAGTCGGAATGTTTCTGAATTTTTAATTCACATGAAACAAAATCTGCTCTGGCAGCGAAAAGTATCAGATTTAAGCCTTTCTTGATATTCTGATTTGGACCATTTCTGGCTTCGACTCGGCTCTGACATTGATGTGAGAGGTGGGGCTTCAGCCGTGTCGTGCATGAGGGCTGTGGAGGATACATGAAAGTGGGCATCGCTTGCCGACGATGATGAGGTGCTGCAGGGGAGATTTGGGTCCTGCAGGCCGGTCAGGGGAACATTGCTGCGAGTTCTTGCATTTACGCAGCCAGCGTGTCCAGACAAGGTTGGAGGCAGGGGCGGAGGAATTTGAAAAAAGTAATTTTGTAGTCTTGGTCTGTCGCTCAATGTTTGTATTGCTGTTTTTTTAGTTTTTTTTAAAACCGGGCCCAGCCTGAAAGCGCAGCTTCCAGCCTGGAGGCTGCTCGTGCAGCATGCATATGCACGCTCTGCGACGCCCTCGGCACCATGCCCAACACAGCCCCGAACAAAGCCTTCTTTTTCCCCTGGCCGAGGGCGCTTAGCCGTCGAGCAACGGTGGGTGCAGGAGCCCTATGCAGGCCGCGATCTACGGTGCAGGGGCTCCACCTTTGACGTGCATGAGACCCTCGACCACCACATACTCACCTCCACAGTATATAAGAGGCGGCCTTCGCCCGTTCTGTGATTTGCGACTTTTGCCTACTCGATCTTTCACCACACTCAATACTAGCAATGTCCTACCCTGTCTACTACCAGCAAGAGTACATTGCCAGGCCGTTCCAGATCGGGCCTTCCCCCGTGGACAACTCCCAGTTCCAGCTTCCCGGCTCTTCCTCTCTTCCCACGGTCAATTACCCCCCAGGCCAGTACCCTCAGCAGCCCCAGCCCATGGGCCTGGTGAGAGCTCCAGAGAACTGGCAAAACCAGAATGTCAATGGCCAGAACCAGCCACAAGTGCAGAACTACCAGTTTGGCCAGAACTACCCACAACAAAGACAGATGCAGCTGCCACTGAGCCAGCCCAAGAACCCGCAAAACTTGGCCCACGCTTCGAATTCTTCCCGTCTTCTTCCCCAGCCGTCGCAGCTCGAGAACTCGCTCTCGCAGGACCCAGGCAAGCTTCTGCCCCAGACGTTCGTGCCAGTTCCGCAAATGATGGCTCCCCAGCCGTACCAGAACTTCCAGCAGCCCCAAAACGCCATTTTGGTGCAGCCCGTGATGGCCTCCCGCTACCTGCCGCTTACGGCCGCTCCCGGAAACCCCCAGGCCACGCTGCCCAACAACCACGCCTACCCACTCAGTCCCAACCTGCTCAACGGCGAAAACAGGCGTGACAGCGACGAAACGCTCAAGGTTCCCGGAACCAGCATCAACTACAACTCGTTGGTCAGCTACACGGTCTCGCAGGCGGGTCGGAGACGCCGGCGCTCCGAGTACAAGATCGCCGGCTCTGAAGCAGGTCTGGCGAAGCACACATGTCCGAAATGCGGCAAGACGTTCCCCAAACCGTACAACTTGAAGCTGCACATGAAGACACACTCGACAGAGAGACCGTACAAGTGTCTGATGTGCAGCAAGTCGTTTGCACGCTCACATGACCGTAAACGTCACGAACACCTCCACCAGGGCGTGAAGAACTTTAAGTGTGAGGGCTACTTGAAAGACGGGTCCACCAAGTGGGGCTGTGGCAAGACCTTTGCACGGTCGGACGCGCTAGCACGCCATTTCCGCACGGAGACGGGGTGGCTTTGCATCAAACCGTTGATGGACGAGGCCAAGGAGTTGGAAAGCGGTCGTTTGCAGGCTGAGCACCCGCTGTACTTCCAGCACCTGATAGCGCTTCCTCCTCTCAGGCCGCAGTAGATGAAAAATCACGATTTATGAATTGAGCGGACTGAAAGCGTCAAATATCCAAATGTTGAACAACTACAAGCGGGCCAAGAACGGGCTGAGGGGCTGAGGGGCTCAGACCCAAGCGAAGCGCTTCCAAAGCAGGCTTGTTTGGATTCCAGGGTGTTTGCATCGGGCCTGGCGCTATCGAGATGCCGCAGGCCCGTAAGCGGAAAGGGCCACGGAGGCTTCCGGTGTTCCTGAGGCTTGCGAGGCGAAGCCCTCGAATCTACGAGATTGATTTTGGAGATTTGGAGGATTGACAATTTTTCGGAGACCTCGATCGAGATGTCGTTGCTATTCGAATTTGAAGATTCAAGATCAGGAACAACTTGTGTCGCTTGACGTCAAGCGCAACGCAGCTGCAACAACCTCCGCTTCCGTCATCCACGTTTTCGTGAGGGAGAGCTACTTTTGCAATTACTGAATTTACTGGAGAACTAACTTGAAACACTTCTGGCAGAGGATCCTGCCAAGTCATTGGCTGGCCACAGAGGCCCGCTGGCTAAATAGGGGCAGACATAGAGGCCCAATGGAACGGATTATGGGATCTTGACGAGTAGTCGCATTGGGCCCGGCTTGATGAGCCATTTTGTGGCGAGCCTCACCATCTGTATGTAGGCGGTGGTACCCATTCCGCCCGCATTCCCCTGATGCGCCGCTGCCAAAGATGGATTTGGGTTTGATTTTGTTTGAAGTCGTGACTTTTTTTTGATTTTTGATCCCAAAATCAAATGAAATATCATGCCCCGAATTGTCCCCTCAATGCGCCTCCCCGTTGACGTCAAGCGACCTTCATCTTCCAGACGCATCGTTGATCGCTGCATCCGCGCGGCCTCTATTGTTGCAGCGAGTGGTCTAAGTGGCAATCTGTCCTGTATGCAGGACGCACTGACGTTGGGCTTCCCGCGTCATTCTTGGCCGACACATGAACGGGTGACACCTGATAGACATCCTCGGGAGTGGATGGAGGATAAGCGCGATGCTGAATCAGCACGGACGGGGGAGAAAGTGGAGGAGACGAAAAAAAAAAAAGAAACGGAAAAAAATAGAAGTTTTGGGGGAGGTTGAAACGCCCTTCCGGGCAGGAAGATCGCCAACGGATCGGGGACTGGCAGCCTCCGTTCCTGGGCTGAGCCTCTTCCGCATTGGGCTTGACAGCTTGATCTGGTGGCTTACTGAGCGGGCTCAGTGGCTGCAAATGATAGAGAAGATAAGAAAAAAAAGAGTGTTTTGGTATTTGTAGGTTTGTGTGATTTGGATTTTGGTTGTATGAGTTCAGAGAAACAAGCACGTAATGGACTAATAATTGGAGTAAGGTCCTGGCCCGTAGATATTGAATGCCTCTGATTTCCACCGCTTGTGAAACCACTCAATTTTTTTTTTATTTTTTTTTTTTTTTGTTTTGGTAGAAATGTCGATTGAAGGTCGTTGGGAAGAAGATCCAAAGTTTCCTTCCCAGCTTTAAAAAATTATAATTTGTAAAATTCAGCTAAAAACTCCCCACCGATATGCCACTTTCATCGTGGCCTCAGTTGGCTAACCACCCTTAACTATAAGACAAAATGTGGTCAACTTCAGCGAAGCTAGATAAAATTACCAAGATATTTGGGATACGCTGGGAGTCAACCATGGGAAGGGGGAGTTTGCACACTGATTCCACACATCTTGCCCGTTTCGGTGCATCACCGTAACCACATTCCACTGCAAATTCCACAATCGGGATTGTGATCAGCTCGTGGTGTTCGGAACGCTCGACGTTGATGCTCGTAGATTTGCGAACATTCTCTACGAGTATGTAAGCCTCGAGGCAGGGAGCCTAAAATAACATTCGCCGTTGAGACAAGGCGGAAGGGGCGGAGTTTGGTCGAGGATCCCGTCTCGTGGAGGCACGGAGAGCGCTGGAGATCTTCAGGCACGCTCTGGGTCTGGTTTGGCTGGCCGGGTGTAAGGAACGGTAAAGGGGGCTCAATGAAGGCTTTGTGTTTCGAGAGGATTCGAGAGATATAGGGAAAAGCTAATGCCGAGATTTGTGTTGAAAGCAGATCGTTGTGTACTTGGTTGAAATCGTTTTTCACTCTAATTACACTGAAATGCATTATTTTCAGATCTTCGTACTTTCAGATACCTTTTTCTTGCCTGTAAAAAAATGTGTCGCCAGATCCGTACAAAATTAATCGGCATAAGCTATTGTGAGAAGAAAGTTTAATGTGTAGCTCGCCTGGATACAGTAGGTAAGGTGCCATGGAAAGATAGGAGACAACATCATCCTGATGATTTGCAATTTTTCACTCCTGAATTATCTAAATATGATGCACACAAGCAACAGGTTGCAGAGGGCTTTTATCGATGCAGAAGTATTTATCTTCCTCGAGCTTTTTTGCAAACAAGCGAATTCGAGGTCATGACGGCTTCTCGATTTTCGGAGTGTTTACTCGGACCACTCCTCGCCCCTTCCGCTTCTTCTGTCTTTGATGGTTTCTTTGTCATATATATGACTAAATGGGCTCAATATCCATGTCTGACAGGCAATGGCTTTCAGCCGAAAGCTACGAGAGAGAATAATCCCATTCGAGATACATTCTGTGTGTTGATCGATGCACTATCTCACATCATGATCTTTCAGCTCTTTCGAGACCAACTACAACGTAGTTTGAATTGACCAAATTTTTGTATGGCTGCGAAATTAGTAAAACGTGCTCACTGACATAGACACCCATGGACTCTGCTCGTCCTGTCCATGGAGCTCTGAAAATAAGTGATTCTCCAAAGGCTTCGACGAGCTCAAAGAAGTTTCAAAAATCAAGGATATTATCGAATTCCTCGTCATGCACCGAAGAGCGAAAGTCCGACAAATCCCGAACCTTCCATTGGCCGCGAAACAGGACTAACCACATCCACGCCTAAGTCCGAGGACCAAGCCGAGGTTCGATGGATTTCGTAATAATGAATCGTGATCCGAGGAGCTCAATAACGAAATCCTCAAAATCTAAAAAATCTAATCTCGAAATGGCTCGGGCCTTTCGCTGCCACCGTTTCCAATCGTTTCCTGCACATAACCACCCCACCCCCCACACTTTCAATTCTGGGGTACTTAAAAGATCACCAGATTGTCCAATTCCCAACTCCAGTCGCCATGAGATATAGCTTATTTGAGTTCGAAGACTCGCTACCTCGGCTTCCTGTTCCGGCATTAACCGAGTCGACCCGCCAGGTGCTCATTGCCTTGAAGCCTTTACTTTCCCAGGAAGAGTACTCCGAGGTGCTAGATGAGGCAACCCAATTGCTAAGCAACAGAACGATAAACTTGATCCAAAAACACTTGGTGGCAGCGTCGCAGAACCCCAACGTCACGTGCTACCTCAACGCCATCAACGGCGAGAGCTACCCCGGGATTTACGGAGACTTGAAGGGCGACATTCTTCCCAGGAATCCGTTTCTAGTGCTCGAGGAGGACCCTTATGCCCAGACGCTCAACCCGCCCAACCAGGCGCAAAGAACTGCCTCTTTGGTCAACTCGACCTTGAAGTTCATTGTGAGCTTGAGGAACGGCACTTTGAAGCCAGACGTGACGCCCAAGTCAGGGACTCCACTAACGATGAAATGTTACATGAACTTGTTCGGCACGACCCGTGTGCCCGACGAGCTTCAGGAGTACCACCACATCACAATCTCAAAATACAAGCACATCAACGACTCGCGTCACGTTTTATTTATTTGCAACAACCAGTACTATACCTTGGAGGTGCTCACTCCATGTACAGACATCGAAAAAAACCCCAAACACCAGATATGGTTCTCTGACGCAGAGCTTGCACCCATAGTGCAGGAGATAATCGACGATTCGACCCAGGTGGACAGAATCACCGCTGTCAATAACGGAATTGGCGCTATCACGACCCAGACCTATGGAGTGTGGAAGTCTGCGAGATACGAGTTAAAGAAGTCCAATCCTAACTACATCGAGGCCATCGACAATGCCCTTTTCGTCGTTGTTCTTGATACCAGCAGCGCACCCAAGACTGACCAGGAGAAGACCCAGGTCATCTCTCACGGAACGTCTCAGTTGTTCGAAGGAACTAACATGCAAGTGGGCTCGTGCACCTCGAGATGGTACGATAAGCTTCAGATGATCGTGACGTCCAACGCTGTGGCTGGTGTGGTTTGGGAGTCCTCTTCCATGGACAGCACTGCCATTTTGAGATTTATCAGTGATATTTATACCGACTCCATCTTGAAGCTCGCGAGGAACATCAACGGGGCCGAAAACACGCTTTTTGACGACTCAATTCAGTTTGTTTCTGGCAAAGATAGCGACTTGAAGCCACGTGTGAAGGAGCTCCGCTTCCAAATGACGCCTGAGCTCCAGCACTTGATCCATCTTTCGGAAACCAGACTTGCCGATCTCCTCAACCAGCACGAGTACAAGAGCTTGACGATGAAGGTGGACAGCCATCTTTTGAGCAAGTCGGGCATACTGACAGATTCCTTCTTGCAGGTAGGCTTTCAGGTTGCCCACTATGCCTTGTACGGAAGAATTGTCAACACCTTGGAGCCCATCACAACCAGAAAGTTCCGTGATGCGAGAACCGAAATGGTGGCAGTGCAAAACGACCAAATTGACCACCTCGTGAAGAAGTTCATCACGTCGGCGGACAATAAGAAGAAATGGGAAGCGTACAAAGCGTGCGCTATTGAGCACACCAAGCAGTATCGGGACGCCATGCTTGGACACGGCTTTGAGCGCCACATTGGTGCTTTGCTCCAGGTGTTGAGAAAGTCAACAGCAGTGGCAAATTTGAATGAAATCAACAAGTCTGTCGAAGGCTTGGAGCCACTTCCCCCAGTGGAAGTCATGGCAAAGGAATATATTCCATTCTTGTCTAACGAGTCGATCGAAAGACTCACTGGAGCAGAGCTTTTGATCAGCAACTGTGGAAACCCCGCCTTGCACCTTTTCGGAATCTCTCCTGCCATGGACCAGGGCTTCGGAATTGGGTACATCATTCACAAGGACAAGGTGGTGGTCACCGCTTCCTCGAAGTTCAGACAGACAGAGCGCTTCCTCAGCACCTTCCGCTCGGTGATCAAAGAGGTGAAGAACATTGTCCGCGGTGAGAACAATATATTGGAGGATATGGCGGACTCTGAGACAAGAAAGTACGAGCTTAAGAGACTCAGGATCGAGAGAGAATTGAAGAACGTCAACAAGGAGTTGTACTCGACAAGACACCCGATTGACCTTCGCATCGACTCAACAACGCTGTTTAAACCCGTTGCAAGCCCCGTTCACGAAGTGCCTCTCAACCCTATTCACGAGTCTGGAAGCAACTCGGACGACAACAAGGACGACGAGTTCAACTACCTCGGTGGATATGGCTACTTCGATGTTGGTGAAGTGGATATAAGAAGGGAGGAGCTCACTCGTGACGAATCTTTTTTAAGCACTTCTCCTTCGAGTTTAGCCTCGCGTTCCGCATCAAGAGTCACATCCAGCGGCAACTTGTTCAACTTGGGAAGGCAAACGGGATTCCAGTTGCCTCAGCAGCCTGATCTCAAGCAGAAAATCTCCTTGAACAACCAGATCAGGGACCGTTTGCAGCTTGACTTGCTGTCGCCCAGTCTTGACTCTGTCATGAGCCACAACGAGTGGATCCCGGAGCCTCCAGCCACCAAGAAAAAGAATCTTATTGGCCGCGAGGTGCACATGTCGAGACTTTAAAACAAATGACCTTTTTTAGCATCTATATTTATTATGTTTAGCAGAGTAGTGATTCGATAAACGTTGATTTTCCTGCATGACTACAGTATGGATTACTTAGTAAGACTGAGATCAACACTTTCTTTCGCTGAACTATGTCGTGGAGCGGAGTTGCTCGTATTCCGAGGGCCGTAATACAAATTCGAGGCGTTGACGCTTCCAAATTTTTAAACGGGCTAGTCACCACACGCTTACTTCCCAATGTGGTCAAGAAGAAGCAGCATACCATAAGCGAGAATGAGAATAGGCACTTGGAGCTACAAGAGGTTATAGACCCCAAAAAGAACTGGGGCTTGATGCATGAGGACATTTACGATCCAGACTTCAATATTTTCGTGAGAAGAGACGGAGTCTCCTCGATGTTCCTCAACTCCAAGGGAAGAGTCGTTTGCGACTGCTTTCTATATGCCAACCCATACCACACACTCACCTCAGCATTTAAGAGCTCGATTGAGGAGCCAGACTTCTTTGTTGAGGTCGATCCAAAGTATGCGTCCTCGCTACATTCGCTTTTGCGAATCCACAAACTCAGCGCAAAGGTAAAGATAGAGCGGGTCCAAGATCTATATTCGTACTACTACTTCAACGAGACGCCCGAGTTCGAGGAATGGCTCGACGATATACAGGGCAACTACATGCTCACTGGTGATCCACAAGCTGCCTTGGAGAACGCTAACAAGATAATAGAGGAGGAGCTTATCATCAACAAATCATTTGCATCGAAGGTCACAGGCCTCGCAATCGACAACAGAATACCCAACTTTGGTCTTAAAGTACTCACTACAGAGGAGGCCAAAGACCCTACTGAGATCTTCTCAGACTCTTTCAAAGCTCTCTTTGATGTGAAAGAGGTGCTGTCGCATACAATCACTGACAGAAGATACGCCAATGGTCTCTTTGAGACTGCGGACGCTCCCAACGGCATGTCCTTGCTTCCTTTCGAGTGTAATTTGGACTACATCAACGGCTTGAGTCTCGAGAAGGGGTGCTACGTTGGGCAGGAACTTACAATCAGAACCTACAATGGTGGAGTTATCAGGAAGAGGGTCGTGCCAGTGTCTTTTGCTGGAGACGAGAGCGACCTCGAAGCGCTTTCTGCTGCTGACTTAACCGAAGTGTCGCTTGAACCTGCCACCGAGGATGAGCCCAAAGTGTCTGCTGCACCATCTCCCTTTGGCAATTCGGGAAAGGTCGCCAGAAGAAGCAAGGTCGGCAAGCTCCTTTCGGTGAGAGGCAAAATGGGTTTTGCGCTCGTTAACATTGACAAGTTGAAGAAAGATTCAAACCTCAAGGTCAAGGTTCCGGGAGTGCAAAAGACGTTGGATGCCGTGGCGCATCTACCCGAGTGGTGGCCCGAGGAGGAATAAACGACGGACAAGGGATTGGTTTCAGAGGAATTTAAAGAGTCAAATTCTCGATTTTTCTCGAGATAACAGGATCACCGCTTGTTATACGGCATGCTCACCAAAGACGCCCCATCAAAGAGGATTGTACATACTTTGGGGCCTTACTACCCCAGACAGGGCAGCATTATCGCAGCATATAAACTCCTCTGCATTATTAGCCGACCTACATCTGACGAATAGAAAGGTACTATCACTCGTCTGGTCAAAGAGCAATTGACAGTTGAACTTGTATTTTGCGATGTAGATTGGGGGTAATTGTTAACTGCAGAGCCACTTTCCAACTGTTATCACAATTACTACCGTTTGAATAGCTTCTCTGTTCTTGGGCCTACATCTACGCTTCTCTGTCTGTAAGGTTCCTTTCCAAGTCGTGCTGCGGCATGGCCGCCAGCTCTATAGACTCATTCAACTCGTGTGCTTCTATCCGTCCCAATCACTGGAACGCACGTGGGGCCTCGCCCTCGGGGCCAATGAACTGAGGGTCTCTCCAAGGACCGTAGTCGTTCAACACCAAGTCCTGATCGCTGACGTCAGAAGCACCGCCGTACTTCTTGGGCAAGTTCTGGGGTGGGATCTGCTTGAGCAACTCCTTCAGGTACGAGGAGCCCAAGATGTGGATCTTGGACACCGTCACTGGGTCCAAGAAGGGCTTGAACAACTTGAACAAGGTGGAGAAGCCGAAGGGCGCGTTGATGCAGTAGAACTTGCCCATTCTCTCCGGGTAGTAGTCCTGGCCAATCTTCGAGGCCTCCTTGACGTACCCAATCACCTGGTAGGCAGCGCTCATCGAGATGCCCTTCAAGTCCATGATGGTGCACGACGTCTCGACCAAATAGCCCTGCTTTCTCGAGCACGCTGGCAAACGGTAGTGGGTGAACAGCTCGTACTCCCACACCAAGTTCTTCAACATGCGCTCTTGCGTGGTGATCTTCAACATGTCTGGCAAGTAGACCTTGCCGAGCTCCTCAAAGTACACCGGACGGCCGTCCTTGTCGGTTTTGTGGTAGTATTGCGGGTACATCTTGGCCACGAGGGGCTTTTCCGTGTAGTGGAAGTCTTTGAGGATGGTGTTGACGCCGAACTCCTTCCGCCACTTCTCGCACTCGATGAACATGTGTTTCGCCTTGGCCAAGTTGAACTTTCTCGCTCTCAAGAAACGGAGAAGCGACGCGTCGTCCAAGCGGTATTCGAAGCCCTCTGCCACGAGCTCAGCTCTGAACTGGGTCAAAATCTCCCGCTGTTCATCGGTCAAGTTGGATGTGTAGCCTGTTTGGGTGGTAGGCGCAGATATTTGTGGGTAGGAGGCCAAAATCTCGGCTTCGGTGGCCATTTTGGGTTGATTTAGTGGGTTAGCTGTGGGTATTGAGCGGCGATGGCTAGCAATTGCAAGAAAAAAAAGAACAATAAAGATTGAAATCAACACAGGACACATGTTGTGCGCTTCTGCTTATGTAAGCGGTCGGCCCTGGAGGCGCAAGGAAGCGAAGAGGTGGGGGAGAGGGAGAGGAAAAATGCTAGTTTCCGGTGTTGGTGGTGAGTTCCGGGGCTCGGGTTTTGCCTGTTCGGTTTGAATTTATTTTTTTTTTTCGGTCTATTTGGCGATTCTTTGGTCCGGCTTGACTGCTACAATGTTACATTTGCAGCCGGTCGCCGCGGAAGCCGAAGGTGAGGAAAATGTCTCAAAACCGTAGCACACGGCGGGACGGAAAACGGGAGGAAAAGTGTAAACGGGGCATAAAAATCGGAAAGTGAAGTGATTTTGATACTTTTAGATAGTTATGAAAAGAGCACTCCAGCCTTCCACTCCAGCTCTCCAGCTGCAGATTTTGCACCCAAATAAGCGAGATTGCTCGTGTCGGTGCTGGGGATGACTTCAGCAATCAACCTCTCATAAAATGGCAAGTCACGTTTTGCAAGGTGAATGCCAGCAGAATGTGAAAACCGCAACAGTGGCGTATATTTTTGATTTTTAGAAGAAATGTAGTAGGCTTCTTGAAATGTTCATTGTCGCATAATGTGCCCTGGAAAATGACTACTAATTGGATTTCATGCATTCTGGGCACGGCTACATTGGCAGCAGATCTATCACTCCAGGTTGCATGTATTTTTGTTTACACCTCTCTGGGTGAGTTGTATGCGGTGGGGAAGAATTACGGAATTATTCCGAAAAGCCCTCGAAGCAAAAACAGGTGCAGCTAAGTGGGGTCAGGTACATGATACTTCCACTACGCCTACTCTAGATTGACACATTCGAGCACGTTTCCGAGACCTTCAGATATTATGATCAAGCTCACGAGACTACACCCAGATCCTCGTAACATTTCATCATATTAATACAGGTCCACTCTAAAATAAAACAATTAGCGGAAAGCCGGACCATCAGTAGCACTGATCCAGCCTCGCCTAATCCTTCTTCAACCAGCGCTTGAAGGGATTCTTTGTGGGCGCCCTCATCAAGCTACCCAACGAGTTGGTGCTGAAACTTTCACTTATCAGCACTCTGTCTGGTTCCACCGGGAACTTCAATTTCAACGCCAAAAGGCCGTTGGCACATATCTTCTTTTGACCAGGCACCATAGCCGCCTGGAAACTCTCGTCGTAGAACACTATGCTGGATTTCGACACATCAACGCAGGCCGTGTCAACAACTTTTTCAGCAAAGGCTTCCCAAAGTTTGCGGTCGTGCTGTAAGTTTTCACAAATCTCTGCTGCTTCGAGTCTGTGCGATAATTCATCAATACGATTAATGAGATCGGTGCTCTGTTTCTGAAGGTCTTTGAGCGAGATGTTGGACGTGATAAACGAGAAAATGTTCTCGTCGCTACGACACAATGACTTGATAAAGCCTTCAGTCTCGTTGTCACCGACCAAATCCAAGAACTCCGACTTCTCGAACTCGAGCGAGCCGATCTGATAGGTGTTCTTCTCATCATCAAGCACGATCTCATCGTTAGCTGCAGCCAAATTGTCCTTAAAAGGCAGTTTAGGAACCACATTCTGCGAAGGGGTATTTGTGTTGCTCCTAGCGAAGGTCAGACTTGAGAGCATTGTCGTTATCGAGCTTGTCGACACAGAGGAGTGCTTCTGAATGCCATTTCCACTCAACTTGAGGAGATGAATGAGCTCGGTCAATCGCAAATACTTGTCGATCAAATAGGGTGTTGTTGGCAACTCACTAGAAGAAGCGTCTCCACCAAGCCCCAAGTCAAACCTGTTGACCTCGTGACTCAATTCGAGGATCTTCTCGTTGAAATCGTTCTTCCTTCCCGTAATTTTGTCGAAGTACTCGTACATTTCAGGCAGATGCTTAGCCAAGAAGTCGTTCATGCGAACCAAATGAGGTTCCTTGTGTGGACTGAACTCTTGGCGATTGGCGAGATTCAACAAAATTTTGGCGATCAATGTCAACGTCCGCTGGGCATTTCCCGTTTGGTGATTCTTGGTCAAGTAAAATAGCTTCGGATTGAGAATGGCTGGGCAGAAGAATCGAAGGAAGATGAAAGCACTCAAGCAATTAAGAGCAGTAGTCTTGACATCAGGGTCACAAGCGAAATCGACTTTGTTTCTAAAGTTCTTGAGTTGCAATTTGATCTGCTCCGGCAAGTCATTGGAGGTTGAGTTAATGCGGTACCAGAGTTGCTCAGCATAATTGGTAAGGTTTTTGCAGTTCTCATCAACGATTTCTTTGATCCGCTCCTCGCGTTTCTTTTCCTCTTCTTCATCCAAGTCTTCGTCAAGATCTTCATCCGAGTCTGAAGCTCCTGCCTTGTTCAGCGCTGCCTTTCTCTTAGCCGCCTCTTGTTGCCGGATATAGCGAGGATCAATCTCGCAATTGAGCAGCTCAAGAGAAATCTTCTCGAACAAATCACCAAACACCTTTTCAAGATACTCCTGACCAATTCTGAAGATATACTTTTCCAAGGATTTTGTGAAAATCGAAGATCCACGGAACAACGTATTGAAGACGTTGTTGCTAGATGTCGAATTGCTGTTGCCCTTGCTGGCAAAGTTCTTCCTGGTTACCTTGTCGACGTCCACGAGCTCTGCCTCAACGAGAGTCTTGAACCACCTGTCTTCAATGCCCAAGCTTTGGAAAATATCGAGCAAGATGAAACTGACATTCTCGAATTCAGAAGTAGATACAGCGCTGTTGCAGAACTCAATGAGCTCTTTCATTGGGCAATTCGCAAGCATACGCTCTAAAGGCTTGAAGTAATGAGGGTTGGGTATGAGATACTCCTTGAGGTCAACAGTAAGTAGAAGCTTACCGACGGGGAGGTTGGTGGCATCGTAGATCGACAAACGAACTGTATTGTTGTTGTTTGCGACAATCGCAGCAGCTTGTCCAAGAGAATCACTAGTGCTATGTCCTGGAACGTTGATTCCAGTGCCAGCCAGATTAAGGCTCATCATTGTAGAGAATGTGTGCCTCTGTTGAGCGAGAACATCAGGCGTCAAATAAACTGTGCCGATAATTCTATCCGCAGGCGAGTAGACACTTCTCGAAGATACACATTGCTTGATGACGATGTGGACCATCTGAGTCAGTATTGGCAAGTACGTCGAGAAGTTCTCCTTCCAGAACGGGTTGGCGGTGTGCTGAACGTGCGCTGTTCTGGCCCAAGGAAACCCCCACATTACCACTTCAGCGTAGATTTTGTGGGACTCCTTAGGGTTTGCCGGTGGATTGTCAAACTTCGCTTCGATGATGTCGACTGTAAGCTTCTTCGAGACACGCAAGTGCTCTCTTTGGAAGCAAGAAAGTTTGGGGTGCTCATTCTCTCTAGCTTTGTGGATTTTTTGGGTATTATGGCCGTTGGACGAGACAGTCGTATTGGGGTCCTGACTCGCCTCAGAGCCGTCTAGCGTGGAGTCATTCTCAATGGTCGAGTCGATGTCAACGAAGTGTTTCGGAGGAGGTGGCCGAAGACTAGAAGCCTCGTCGTACATGCCGATATACTCTCTTTTGCAGAAGTAGTTGAGCCCCACAAACCAGTCCTCGAGGTCGATGTGCAAGGGAAAGTCAATCAAAATTCTGGAGTTGTTGGCCACGGGCTTGCCGTCCTTTGTTAGAAGACTGGGCAGCTGTTGCACTAGGGTATCGAGGGTCAAGGCCGTGGTGGTTTTGATAATGTTGTTCCAACGCAATTCCTTGATGTAGCCGATAAATAGAATATTCGAAGAGTCACATATTGAGTGGTGCACCTCTCTAATTTCAGACAGAAGAACACTTTTGATGTCGATGGAGTAGAGCAAAGTGCCATCAAGCTCGGAAATGAAGTTAAGCACACCGTTCGATTTGAGAACACCCATCGTGTAGAACCAGCCTTCAAACACAGACCCCTCGTGACCAGGAAACGTGCCAGACGTGTGTGATTGGTCGTTGTGGGGGTCTGTGTCGAACGGCAGATGGTATAGAGGAGCTTTGGGCATCTTTACAAGCTTCAAATTCTTCACTTTCGCAGGAATCGGGCCAAATATACGAAAACGGCCCACGAGCACCTCATGTGGCTCGGACGACACGACTGACGCCGAGGCCGAGTTCTCAGCGTACCACTTTTTCGCCAATCCAGCGGGTTTCATATTCTGCCACGCCATTAGCGCCAGAAGAAGCTGGCCAAACGTCGTTTTCGACGACACACGAAGATAAAGCTTGTCATTGTCGTACAGACGAATGAAAATCACCGGCGGCTCGTTTTGTGGAGGCACATCGGGCTCGGTCTTTTTGGAAAAGCGTCGTCTACTGTTCAGCACAGGGCCCAGCCCGACCAGCTGGTGGATCGACACGTGACACGCTTGCAATGACGAAGCGATTAACAGCAGCGGTTCAGTCTCGTCGTGGGCGATAATCTGGCCGTTTTTCGTGATTTCGACTCGGTCGGGAGAATACCACGTTAGAGCGTCTCTCGAGTAGGATATGTTCGAGGATGAAACGGTGGCCTTGTCTCTCGCAAGAGCCTTTAGAAACGACACTCGCGACATGAATTATTGTGGTTTTTGTGGTATTAGGCGAATTGAAAAAGAGTGCTGTGATTTCGCTTGGGGTTATCCATCAAGTACTTGGTCTTGTAAGCGAAGAAACTGTATGGAGGTAGACGCGGAGAGAGCTATTTGCAACAATGGACAAAAAGGGAAGAAATGAGGTTGTGATTTGGTGGAAGTGGAGGACGAGCCGATTGTCCCTCGTAAATTGGAAATTGAGCTAAATTTGAAGAGAATTTGGTTTCCGATGTTTCTTCTCCTCCTGTGGTGAGTTCCCCTTTTTGCACCTCGTCTATAACTGCGAAACCGCTTCTTGTGCTAATGACGCGCGCAGCCGTGCTGTTTAACAACTTTAAATAAATTTTACTACTTGGGCAGAGAAGTTTACTAAAAGACACTCAAAACCGGGCCTCCTTCCGCTTCCGGCCTAAAGGGCGCCCTTTCGAAACGCGTTTCAGATATGATACACTCAGTCGCCGCGTCCTGCACATACCTGCGTCTGAAACGGCTATTCTGGAAATAGTAGCCCACGAAGTGCTATTTCTGGATGGGGCCGGTTTTGTGTTTCGAAGAAGTCAAATTTTTTCAGGATCGTTGATTTTGGTGGGATACGAGTCAGCATTGGGAGTCGGGATGAAGGGAACTTTCCAAATTACCTGCGTGAGTGCCCTATTGTTCAGCACAAAATTAAGGCTAGGCACGTAATTAGTTGACTGGATTGTCCGCTGATCTTCGAAAGCTAATGGCGTAATTCTGAGATTTTGCAATGAGTTGTCCAGAGCTGGTGTAAAGCAAGACGTGTCTCGAGACAAGGCGATTATAGGAGGAGATTGGAGCTTTGGATGCTGAAAGTATTTTTGATTTCATTGGCTTACGTAGGTTTGACGTACTTCAGTGTTTCCGTGTAGCTTGACGTATTGCGATACGAAATATCTAGAAGATCAAGGTACGACCAACTTGCCAATTAGTTGGGTATATGAGGTCGACAAATTTCCCGAATTTTCCTCCGCCCTCTAGCTCGAACGACACAAATGACAAACCAAAGCATCGTCGAGACCTTTTCATTATCTCTCTACGTAACGTACGGCTCGGTGCAAGACAATGAGCCGTATACGAAGTGCACAGAAATTGTCTTCTCGACAGAATACTACTTTCATTGATCTGCCTAATGACATAATACTAGCAGAAACAACGAATGTCGCCATCATTGTCAAGAAATAGGTGATTTTGCGCATAAATCCACCAATATCTTCTGCATTGGCATGATTCGTTCAAATAAGCTTTCGCTAAAAGTTTCACGACAAGAGATTTTGCTCACTAGCGAGAGCTTCTTGTCTGAGAGAACGTTCCCTTGTCTGTTCCTTGGTTGTCTGGGTTGGCTATAGTTCAAGATCTCGTAGGTCTGGAAATATGATTTTGACGGGTAGGCTTCTACTTTGAATAGAGAAACAGAGTTCTGTTAGATTCATCTGATCTACGGATTCCGAGTTTTTGGGTGATTGGAAGTAAGAATTGAATGTTATTTCTCAAAAAAACTTGTGAGATTGTTCTCAACACCAACTGAAGAATCGTACAAATTAGGTGTGAAGAATCTGCTAGATTTCTGTGGCATTTGTTTGCTAAATCAGGTGCTGCTGCCCATGCAAAGATCAAACGGCTTTAGTAAATTGCATTCGAATCAAGCATTTCGTCAATTTAAATAGCCTGATTAAAGTCTGCCACTGTGACTTCGCCCTGGGATCCATTTCTCCAGAAGAACCTATTTCAATCTCTGAAATTTAGACCATTCAGCGTTTGTAGTCATGAAACTTGCGAAATAAACCACTGACAAATGGCCTTTTACTTTCTTCCAAGTTGTCGCTGTCATTTCAAAGGGAATTGTGACCCATACGTATAGAGAAAAAGAGAACTTTTTGATATATCAAAGCAACCAAACAGCTGAAACCAAAATCTGCTGAAGGACCACTAAAGAAGAAAAAGAATGAAAACGAAATAAATAGCCTAAAGAATATGCGAGGAAGGTGGTGGATGAGGGTGCACCCAGCTGAACACCAACTCCAACACACAAGAAGGCCAAGCCAATATCACAAAGGGAGAGACATTTCCAGTCTTAAGAAAAAAACCCCCAGTACTCTAGTATAATTTACCTGGATCATTCGATCTTCACTCGAAACTTTCCTTTCTCGCATCAGCTCCACCCCTCGCGCCCACCACCAGCCGACGAACCACAACCACCAAACCAAGCCCAAAAAAGAACACCTTAATCCTCAAAAACACACCATCCTCACAAAATCCGCCCACTGGGGCGATAAACGAGTCGGTATTCTTCCCTCCAAGCTCCACTCCTGCACACACCCCCACTACATCAACCATTTTTTCACCTCCTACTACCAGAACAACCAATGTCCCTGCCGGTTCAGGCCCTCAGCCCACCCATGGGAACTCTGCCGCCGCACGACCATGCCCACGAGCAGGCCGTGATCGAGAATCTCGAAACCCCGGCTCAAAATCTCGCCTCGTGCGCCTACTGCGGCATAGATTCACCAGCATCAGTCGTCAAATGCGATTCGTGCAACCGCTGGTTCTGCAACGGGAAGCTGCACGCGGCGGGCTCCCACATCGTCACCCACTTGGTCCTCCTGAAGCACCACGTGGTGAGCTTGCACGCGGAAAGCGCTCTTGGAGCGGAAACGCTCGAGTGCTACAACTGTGGCAGTAAGAACATTTTCATGCTTGGGTTCGTCAGCGCCAAGCACGACTCGGTGGTGGTGATTCTCTGCAGAATGCCGTGTGCACAGCTGCGAGACATCAACTGGGAAACCAACGAGTGGCAGGCGCTCATCAGCGATCGCCAGCTCTTACCTTGGGTAGCCTCAGTTCCAGAGGAAGAGGCCATGATGGGCGCCCGCAAGGTCACACACGAGCAGATCACGAAGCTCGAGGCCCAGTGGCGCTTGAACAGGGACGCCACGATCGAGGACCTCGACAAGGTCGATCTGGAGGCCGACGAGTTGATGCCGGTGCTTTTGCGGTACCAGGACGCTTACCAGTACCAGAACGCCTTTGCGCCGTTGGTGGAGGCGGAAGCCATCTGCGATAAGAACTTGAAGGAGTCTCAGGCGTTGGAGCACATTTCGGTGACGTGGGGGACCTCAGACAACGGGTGTGCTACTGCGTCTTTTGCACTTCTGACACACGAGAAATCGAACTTGATAGTGGCAGTAGGCGACGAGATTATTCTCCACTACCGCGAGCCCGGTGCCAGCGACACCGAGGCATGGGAAGGACGCGGTTTCATCATCAGTTTGCCTAGTTCTCGTCTGGAAGAGTTCACGCTCGAGCTCTACCCCAACGGAGGCACCCCAAACGTCAAAACACCGCTGCACGCCACCACGGGCTTCACCGCTGAGTTTGTGTGGAAGGGAACGTCGTACACGCGTATGCAGAAAGCGCTTCGTGTTTTTGCAACTGAGGAAGAGTCGGTGAGCTCGTACATTTTCCATAAGCTACTTGGCCACGAGGTGGTGCCAGTGACATTTTCGAACAAGACACCAAAGAAGTTGTCTGTGACGAGGTTGGCCCGGCTTAACGAGTCCCAGGCCAATGCTGTCGCTACTGTGTTGCAGAGACCGCTTTCGTTGATACAGGGCCCCCCAGGTACAGGCAAGACCGTCACCTCCGCTACGATCATCTACCACTTGGTGAAACTCTACAAACACAAGGTCCTCGTCTGTGCGCCCTCTAACGTTGCCGTGGACCACTTGACCGACAAGCTCAACTCCATTGGCATCCGAGTCGTGCGTTTGACCGCCAAACTGCGTGAGGACGTCGACTCGGCCGTCACGGATCTCACGTTGCACAGACAGATCGAGGCCAAGGCGTCCAAAAAGCTTCTGAAGCTCATGCGCCAGAAGAGAGACGGCGAGAAGCTCTCAGACGCTGGCAGCAAGATGTTGTACAACGGATTGCGCAAACTTGAAAACGACACCATCATGAACGCCGAGGTGGTGTGCTGCACGTGTGTGGGTGCTGGCGACTTCCGTCTCAGCGGGTACAACTTCCGTTCTGTGTTGATAGACGAGAGCACACAGGCCACGGAGCCGGAGGTTTTGATTCCAATTGTGAAAGGTGCAAAACAGGTGATTTTGGTCGGAGACCACCAGCAGTTGGGCCCCGTGATCATCGACAAAAAGGCCGGAGAAGCCGGTCTCAAGCAGTCACTTTTCGAAAGACTCATTGCGTTGGGCCACTCGCCCATCAGGCTTGAAGTTCAGTACAGAATGAACCCGGCGCTCTCGGAGTTTTCTTCGAACATGTTTTACGACGGCTCCCTTCAGAATGGTGTAAATCTGGAAGAGAGAGCATGGAGAGGCGGAACCTTTCCCTGGCCCGTGCCCGAGTGCCCTATGATGTTCTGGGCCAACTACGGCAAGGAGGAAATCAGTGCGAGCGGAATTTCTTATCTCAACAGAGTTGAGGCGATGAACGTCGAGAAAATAATCACCAGACTTTTTAAGGACGGCGTGCGTCCCGACCAGATCGGAGTTATCACGCCGTACGAGGGCCAAAGAGCCTACATTGTTCAGTACATGTTGATGAACTCGTCGCTCGTGGAAAGAAGATCGCAGTACGCAGAGGTGGAGGTGGCTTCTGTGGATGCTTTCCAGGGCAGGGAAAAGGACTTTATCATTCTTTCGTGTGTCAGGGCCAACGAGGACCGTTCGATCGGTTTCTTGAAGGACTCGAGACGTATGAACGTTGCATTGACCAGAGCCAAATTCGGCCTTATCGTGCTTGGAAACCCCAGGTCGCTCTCGAAAGACAACCTCTGGAACTACTTGTTGATACATTTCAGAGAGAGGGGATGTCTTGTGGACGGGCCTTTGGATAATTTGCAGATGTCCATGGTGCCGTTGGGCAACCCCAGCGAGAAGAAGATGAGACAGGAGAATGGGCTCGGATTCAGAAACCACCCTGGCGAATTTGACACCCAGAGTATGCTTTCGTACGTGCCCGCCGACGAGGACTATAGCGCCCCCGTCCAGGCTAACGACGACAAAAAATGGCCTACTTTGGGCGCCGCTAACGGCGGAGTGGAGCTCGATGACGACATGAGGAAGGCCGCCGAGATGTTTGCCGCCAGCCTCAACCTCTAGTCGTCTAGCGATGTCGCTTACCTCACGACTTTCATGACCACGAGGGGCATTCATCGTCAAGAAGCTGCATATGTGAATTTGGTTTATCTCCGGCGCTGTCTCATCACTAGCGTGGGCCTCCTGACGACCATTGTGAGCGGAACACTTTTTCTAACCACAGCGGAAGCTAACCACAGCGCCAACGCTGGCTGCTGACATACACCGCTACCCGAGAAGAGTTCTAGAAATGGAAGGACGGAGAAATTAGTGGCCCCGCTCGTGTCAGCAAGTAGCACACCCAAATCAGAACAATGGCACGCTTCTTTGCAGGTTGACACTAAGCAGGGCGAATGGAACGCAAGAAAAATCCGTTGCCTCGTTTTGCGTTATCCCGCCAATAGATTGGCAGCATTGGTGGTGTGGAAAAATTCCCTCAGCAGAGATGATGCAGGTGCCGAGTTTTCCCTGCGGCGAAATGGCTTTGGCCTTCGGTGCTTTAGTAAGATTTTCCGGTTTACGAGGCCACGGCGTTGGAGCGAAAAAAAAAAAAAAAATACAGTTTTTAGTCTCGTGAAGCTACATAAGCCTCATCTTGGCGCTGACCCGACTACAATAAACCGACAAAACAAAATCAGCCAAAGTAGAACCCATTGTGCTAAAATCCGGCGCCCGCCATTTCTCGACAAACTTGACCAGCGGCCACACCTGTGTCAGGAAAAATCTAATTCCGAACATGTAAGTCATTGCAGCCCTTCCACCCTGTTCCGTGCCAAAATGCCACATGGGGGAAAGCGCCGAAACTCCGATGCCTCACGCCGTGGGGGCCACAAAGCCCTTCCCACACCGCGTTTTTCCAGAAAAATTCCTCTCTGCACTGGTTACCAATTAGCCGACACCATCTTGTGTTATCGTTTCGATCGGATTTTTAGTTAGCCGATCGCCGAGGACCCTGGGTTCCATGCTTGACAGATGCAATGCAAACCTGCGCGGCTGCATAATCTAAATACCTAGAGGGCTGAGGCGAGACAGCGGCAGGCAGACCAAGCATGAGGCGCATGTGACGGGCATGTAGTGCTTAGACGAGAAACGCTCGAAATCGAAAAAAGCGAAAAATTTTCCGATGTGAAACACCCGAAATCTGACCGTTTTTTACTAAAAATTTAAAGCTTCTACAGCCTGCTGGAATCGTGTTTTGTGGCAAGCAAAAGAACGCGAGGTGCATAGAAGTGGACTTCAAGGCTTCCAGAAAGAGTAGCGCGGGCGGAATTTCGGTGTAGGTTGCTGCGTAAGGGTCTCAGAATCCACGTATTATGAGCGATGGATCTAAATTTGAGACCAGGTGAGTAAAGAAGTTCGGCTAAATCGCTTGACGGCCGCACGCTAGGTCGGCTCCTTTGCATGGAAGACACGAAAAACTTGGCTGATATTTTTAACCAACGGCGAGGCTCATGGCGTTTGCTACTTAAGGAACAAAACGACTTTTTTTTTCTTCCATTGAGTAAAACAAGTCGTCTTACATTTAGCCATACTAAGCCCCGTATATGGTTTCCTCTCGGTGCCAACACGACAATTCCGACTTTTTTCACTTTTTTTTATTTGCCCGCTTTATGTGTTATGAGCTTTAGGACAAGGGCCACCAAGACAAGACGAGCACATTACAAGAAATTCTATACAAGACAGATTGTGGCGTAGAGACAAACCCCGTATCTGGTGTGTGTAAGAAAAAGAAAAGTCAAGAGCCCGTCATATGACCATTCAGATTCTCCTCCTTTTTGGTGCTCAGGCTCGCTTATTGTCAATTGCATAGCGGCAGTATTTTGTCTCTCGAGCACAGGCGCCGATTAGAACGCTGTATGATTTTTCAAACACTTTATAAACGCCGTATTCTCCGAGTCCGGAAGAGCGTCAGTATTTAATTTTCCCTAGCCCTGACACACATTGCCTAAAGGCGCTCCTCTAAAGTTGATTCAAACTACCCAATCATTGCCACATCTTTCTATAAAAATTCAGTCCCTACCGATTGCTGCAATAAGGCAGCGACTGAAGCTCACCCACTCTGACGTGAGACTCATTCTATGGCTCATCGTGCAAATCAAACCATTCAAGTACGTTGGCGACAGAACCCTAAGCCAGAGCAGGAAGTGGGACTTAATTCAACAGCGTTTTGAGCACGAGAGATCGTCGGCATCGAGTAACGATGTGGTTCCCACAGTGAGAACGTTGCAAAGGCAGATGGCGTCGGCTTTGAGGAAAGCTAGAAACAGAAAATTGTCATCCCATTACAAGCCGTACGCTGTCTTCAACCTGCTACATCTGCGACTGCCCCTTGCGGATCTCGAGCTAGCCGTGCTAGAGCTTCACGATTTGAGCGAAGCGTACAAAAGTGGCCAGATGGTCGGGCCATTGCCGCCCCATATCAAGGAAGAGGTCGATCCTCGATTTATCGTGGGAACAGATCAGGAGAGACGCCGTTCGTCGAACGCCTCCCAGCTTTCGATGTCGTCTGGCTTCTCTGGTTACTCCAGTGCCCAAATGCTGGCTGATTTGACTATGGACCAGTCTCTGTTGCCCCAGGTACAAGAGACTACGGCGGAGCTTCTACGAAAGATAATGAGTGAAAACTGGCGTTTTCACGACAAGTTGAATCACATTATGCGGAACCACGCTACTGCCATTGATAATCAGCTTCAAAAGCTTACAGCGCTTTTGCTGCCTGATACCGCTCTGGCTCGGCCATCCATTGAGATGCTGGAAAAGGCGCCTAGTGAAAGCCCTGCTTCGAGTTCTCACGATAGCCCCGAGGACAAGTGGATGCACCAAGAGGGAAGCAGTTCAGAGAGAGCTCCTAGAGCCTCTGAAACAGGAAAGGATACAAAAGAGCTCGAGGAGCCAAAACCATCGCCCAAGTCTGGATCGGAATCGCAAAGCAAGCCGGAGATAATTCAAGCTGCTCCGGTTGATTCATCGCCAGCAATTAAAGAGGAAAAAAGGAGCTCTCTCAGGGAGGTGCTCAATTGGTAATTTTGAATGACGGTTTTTTAGTTTTATTCGGTATTTTGTTTGTGTATGTATTATTTAATGTTTTCGAGAAGTTTGTCTGTAATCGATTCTCCATTTTGGGCGAGCCGCCAACCCCTTGCAAGTATTTTGTCTAATTAAAAGACACAGATCCGACCGCAATGTCTAATTCGATTGCATTCTTGACGACATTCTTGAAATTTCAAGTTTCGATTAAACAACGACAGCTAATTGATTAGTTCGAATTCCGCTCTGAAAAGCAGGCGAGCGGCCCAGCCAAAAAACTCGTTTTGTACTCGATCAAAGCTTCAATCTAAGATAACGCGATTAGACTTGTCATTTCGACTTTTCCCTTTTCATTCTTGCGCAGCAACCACTTTGTAGTATAGCTTTGTGCCTCCTATTGGTGTTTTCGAGAGCAATGACGGCATCGATTTCATCAGGCCATTCGGGTGAGCAAGAGAATCACGACCTGACCGTTTAAGGCGTTCAGTATCAGCTCATATTATCAAAACCATTGAAGGCTTACTTTGGAAGCATATCAAAGCGGACTTGTGACTATTACTAGACCATCAAGTGACGGGAAAGTTGCTACTAAACCACCCGGCCAGAGTGAGAATGACTCTGGCGGATTCACGGAAAGTGGTGTCATCGGTCCGTAGGTTACTACTTATGGTAGCATTACACAAATTTGAGTTAACGCGTTGTGAAATCAACTCAGACCAGCAAGTTACAAGATGAGCATAGTGAGACACATCCCAAAACATAAAAAATTTATAGATAGAAGCTTCCAAAAGTCCGGTTGCTCTTTGACAGCTCTAAACATTTTAGTAATCACATTTACGAGTTGGTGATTATCACAGGCAGTAACATCACGGCTACACTTCCTCCGACGGCCGAAGGGCCACTGCCACTCGCCCTCCGCTCTGTTATGCATCAGAAATTTCATGAATTAATTTTCA
Organism: Candidozyma ruelliae; assembly: GCA_030582895.1. Lineage (NCBI taxonomy): Eukaryota > Fungi > Ascomycota > Pichiomycetes > Serinales > Metschnikowiaceae > Candidozyma > Candidozyma ruelliae. Next base: position 78,241 of record JAJMHE010000010.1, read on the forward strand.
ATCCACAGACCATCCCGTGAGGAAAAAAAAGTGGGGTTCACGTCTTACGCGTAATATAGACGCTGTGCGTTGCAAAGATTTCACCTGACATCTCAGGCACAGCGGCTACTGTGGAGCCTTAGAAGAGTGGGGTTTCAGGAGATTTTCGAAACGGTGAAATCGCTCGCTTACATCACTCTAAGAGTCGACTGCCAAGCTTGGAGCTGGCTGGGATTCCGGCCTCTTCACTATTGCTGAAAGCTGCAAATTTGGTGTTTTTGCAGACTTGAAATGGATCACAAATCGGAGGCGCTAAAGTCCCCCAATCTACACGCTTGTCTCACTTATCAGACGGCTTCTAGAGCACGTTCGCCCCGGTCCGGGCCACATCTCATACCATGTTCCGTCGCTTTCATTGGACGTAAGATTTTCAGGTAAAAGAAACTTCTTTCGGCTAAAGATGAATTAAAAAAAAAATTCGTAGGCTATAATTTCATTTAGAGTGGAATATTCTTTTCGTGTTATTTTTCAAAGCACTTGTGGAAGTTGTAGCCGATTGAGTGTTGGAATTGATAGCCAGTTGCCGCAAATCAGCTGTGGAATGAAGCGTATGACTAATTTCACATCCATAAAGAGGTAGAATCAGTACTAGGATAATCAAACCGTGGTAGTTATTGTGGCATTGAGCTATTAGATTCGATACTATCTGATAAAAGCTTAATAATTGCACGAACTACTTGAGATATTGGTTTGATATTATAAAATGAAAACTCCCATATCATTTGCATCAACTAAAGACCAATATAATCACCATTAATCTAAAACTTCACCCTCACTGCTCTCCTTCAATTTTCTCAATTATTTTTCATTGTAATTGTTGGACCGCCTCAAGATGAGATCCCGAAGAGTAATTCATTCGCCAAAGCTGTCTTCGTCGTGGAGTTTCCATTTGTCCGGATCATCAAATTGGGGTATTTCCAAATCGGCAACAAATTGCCCGGGATTCAATAAGAAGCATTATCAAAGAGACTAGACTTAAACGAGAACAATGGTCGCGAGGTTCTACTCGGTTCGGGTCGCCTGACGAACTTTCCGGGGTCTCGTTAAGTATCGTGCCCCTCTTGGCGTTTCTCTTTCATTATAGTTAAGGTGGAGATCGGAAAACAAAGGCACAATTCTTAGACGGAAGGGTACCAAGGATTCTTTCGGTCTCAGGGACTACGGAAGCCGTAATTGGGAAACAAAGTAACCTTTTTGATAAACAAAAGCCACCATGACCTATTTAGGAAAGGTGGAGGGGGCTTAATTATCATTGACAGCCTTCTCGAGATAATAAACACACTGGTTTGCTATTCGTTGGTTAAAATAATCAGGGTTCAGATTTCACAAGCTTTTTTTTTGGAAGAGGCGGAATGGTTCGAGGCAAATCCCCCAAAAATGCTTTTCTTGAAAATTTATCAACAATAGATGAAGTGGGTTCAGCCTTTGCAAATCTCTTGATGCGAAGCTTAATTAACCTTTTGCCTTCTTAATCAAGAAAACACATTGACTCGTACACATCTGATAAATCATGCAATTGATGCTCGAGGATCGTATGTGCCCCTGAGTATTATCGTTGTGTTTTATTTGAAGTGCTACAGCGAGTTATAGTAGTCATTTGTGTCATTGAGTAGTATACATGGGTATGGGGGTATAAGCAAGGCCCCTTGGGCGGCCTCGTGGGCGGCGAAAGTAAGTTAGTCCGAAGCGAAGGATAGATGATCCATAATGCCAGCTGTTTTAGGCAAAGATATAAATAAGTGATGCGAAAGGCCATTGATTGTAGCCGAAAGCCGCGACGAAAGTCAAAAGAAGGTTTGTAATCAAAGAGCCCGAAATAGGAATCCGAAGATGGCGAAAAAAGGGGAGCGAACGAAGTGAAAAGTCCAAAAGTGGATGTGGTCGAAAGTGTGACCGTCGAAAGCAAACAATGCCGTGAGGCATTTATCGAAACCGAAAATGGCGAAAAGATGCAAAAAGTGTCCGAGAAGTCAAAATTCCGAAGGCGAAGTGTCCAGTGTAGAAGGAGTCCGAATGAAGTTCCAGTATAGCGAAGTCAGAATATGCAAAGGCTCCAGAGAGCAGGTCGGCAGGGTGACGCGAAGAAAATGCAAACAATAAGTTAGGCCGAAGCTAGCCAGTAGATTCAGCAGGGCGCAGGGCCTAGATCTGGATGAAGCTCAGGTAGTCAAACTCCTCCTTGAACATGGGCCGGTCAGTCTCACCCTCGCTCGCCTCGCTGGGAGGCGTGTAGGCAAAGGGAGCCATCTCGTCCATCTGGTCCTTGGGCATGTGCAAGAAGTCCTCCAACGAGGGCTTCACCTGCTTCTTCGTAGGCTCAGACACACAGCGTCTGTGGGTCTTTCTCTTCTTCACGCGGTTGGGGCCTGTGTAGCTCTTGAACTGGAGTCCGCCAGCGGACTTTCTGCGGTTGTGCTGAGGCTGGAATTGGGTGGTTGGAGCGGCAGCCTGGAATTGAGGCTCGGGCTGGCCTGCAACCGGGAACGACTGTGGGTTGGCGTAGTACTGGGGCACATTGACGTTCTGGACTGGCACGTGCGGCACCAGCTGAACGGGCATCTGTGGGAGCGCCTGGAGAGGAGGGAACTGGCCGTTGTGGGCAAATTCCACGGGGCTCTGCTGCACTGGCTGTGGCTGGAGCGATTCTGGAAAATCAACCCCCACGAGACCAAGACCCAAGAGGGACTCGTCAAGTCCGTAGAAGTCCTCCACCGAGGCCAGGTAGTTGTAGTTATAGTTGTAGTTGCCAAAGGTAGCGCTGGAGACACTGGCGCCCAGGAAGCTCGAGCTGGGCGAGTGGTCCAGGAAGCAGTTGTCGACGGTGGGCAGCGAGCACGCCGAGCCGTAGAGCGAGTTGTCCGAGGCCGAGGCGGAAACGTCGTTTTCCGAAATGGGGGCAAACCCGGTCTCGAGAAGCTTGTTCTCGGGGAGAGTCGCTTGCAGCTCGAGGTCTGCGTTGGTCTTCTCGTCCTCGTCCAGCTTCACTGGCAGCAAGTCGACAAACACGAAATCCCGAGGCATTCCGGGTTTCAGCTTGGGCCTCTTCAAGGGAGGGCGTCTGGCCATGAACTGCTTGCCAGCAGCAGATATCTTCATGGAACTGTTGAAACAAGCGAGAGATGATGAGGCATCGGTCGAGGGGGAGCCCGACACCAGGCGTTTGATTCGCCAGAGTTTCTTGCCGTTGGCAGGAGGAAGCACGTGCATTGTGAAATTGATAATACAACAGAAGGAGAAATAGGGAAAGCCCAAGACCTTATATATCTGGGGTTGGATTTTGCAACTGCAAAGAGCTGCCGTGCTCGAGCCGCTGCGGTAGTGCAGAGTGGGTCGATGCGAGCGTGCACATGCTGCATAATGTGAACACAACAGGAAAGCGCCCGGTGCGGATGCAGGTGAAGGAGACTAATTAGGCATTGTGATGGCAGCGGGCCTGGGGTTGCATCAGGCCGCCGGGGGCGGGCCAAAACCACAATAGTAGAGCTTCATTCCTGTCATCAATGAGAAAGGCCCCTTCGAAGGTGGCCCCTTCTGCTGTCGTCCCATCGGGCCGGGATAGTCTCTGTGTGTTATCGATTTCCCCTTCCGGCAAAGCTGCACGTTCTTTACCTGATCGGGTTAATTGCGCGCAGGAGTCTGCATACTCCGCACCCCGATTAGGAAGGCGTCTCAAGCATGTGTATGCGCAAGCGGAGAATCAGTGGCAGCCTGGAAAACTCCCCTCCTCGTTATAGCACATAGAAATCTCAAAGCGAGCCGCTTCGAGGCGGCCTCCACGGATTGCGGGGGTAACCACCAACGGCACCCGAACCTTGCGTCCGACGTTAATCCACCAGGATAGAAAAAAAATAATCTTTGTTCCACGCAATTCGTATAGAAACGTAAGATCCATCCCTCCCAACATCTGCCAACCCCAGACGGCGATAAAGCCGCCAAACCCTAAAGCCAAAAGTGGATCCAGCGAGAGGCTTTGCCAGCCCTGCCGTAGGTAAGTCCTCTCTTTGCGTCATTCGTATCGCCAAAAAATAATCAGACTCACGCTGTCTTATTGTGCATTGAATGGGACACATCCTGGGTCCGCGAGTCTAATCGGGGGTAAACTTTGCCGATCTCTGGCATTGAGGACCTCATCAGGCACCGTTCAACCGAGGTGAGCTAATTAGGCCATTTTGGCCATTTTGGCCGAAGTGGGCCCGCCGCCTCAGGACAAGGCGATTGAGGCAGGGCAATTTTCATAACTCGCCGAAACCACTAAGCCGCGGTGTACGGCTCAAGAGATTGGTAAGTGATCTCGTTCAATTCTCTTTAAAGTCTCTTTAGCATCTCTTTCTACCTTGTTCAGCATCGGGTCTCCCGTTCTGGAATTATCATAGGCTTCGGTATCGCCCCCACTTTCGATAAGTATGGCTCTGGGATGAGCGGCTCGACGGTGCCCACAATTAGTCCCTTTTTGAGCATGCATATGCGGGCGGCCTAATGAGGAAAGCTCAACACCGCCGCGTGCAGATATACGATATGCAGCAAGCCTAATAGGGTAAACGAACACAAAGGCTCTGGTGACTCTGTTGCCCAAATTACTTTTGCGCTCACAAGATCTCGAGGCGAGTACCCAACAGATCGATCGTTTTGGGTCAATTTCCGCCAATCACAACATCGACATAGCAACAACCACTGTTTTACCCCGGAAAACCTTCCCCACCCCACTTTCCACTTTAGCCTGGATTGCTGATCCCCTCTGCAAAAGCCGGGCGCAAAAGGCGGAGTTGGTCAAAGGTGAGGCCCCTCTCGGGCGTGGGAGTGCCCGAAAGGTGCGCCTATGTTCTCCGCAATTCACTTTCTTCTTTGTTGGCGAGAGGAGAAGGGCCTGTCTGCAGGACACAAAAACCAATCTCTTTTTGTGACGTTTTGGACGCTTTGGTCAATTTGGGCGCGTAAGAATACGATTGCTGACCAAAAACAGTGACCCCTGGCCTTGTACCCCATTAAGCGGCGACAGTGCTTGATTTGGACACTTTGAAAATAGCTGAACCCCCGCTTGGAACATCCTCGGTGGACCTCGGTTAAATGGAGTGTTCTACGCATAGAACGGGCCTCAAGTGGGTCAGACGCCCCCGTCGGGCGCTCGGTCTGCGCGGGTTTAACGAGGAACTTCGGTAATGTCTTGGACATCCGCAATGCGCATAACGCGTCTCCCCAGTCATAAGCTTGCTCATTTGGGCCGAAATGCGCATATCCTGCAGGCAGCCCGGGTGCCCATCCCGTGATGGATCTTGTTGACCTCACCACCTTAAAAGGAAGTGGTACTATTGGTTCGAAGCCTCGACACATAGGGATACTCACAGAGCAAAGCCTCGAGATCGGTTCTCCCCGGTGGACTAAAAAGGCCAATCTGGCCCGTTTAGGAAGCCACAATACTTCCTCCCTTATTTTTTACAAATTTCTTTTCTCCTTTTTTTCAAACCTTTCTTTTGCAACTATCGGCCACCACAATCCACAATCCCCATTCACCGAACGTGGGATGTACGGCTGCAACGCCGCAGACCTCCTTTGGTAGCTTTCTATAGGCGCAAAATGGAACATTGATTGGAGTGGGGGTAGAAGGAGATAACCTCCACGGACGTAAAACTGAGGCATTTTCGCAAAACGGTTTGGTAAAGAAATTTCTGCTTTGTTATGCGAGAGCGGGCACAAACGGAATTAACGCCTGCCTTGACAAGCCCCGGATTCTCGTTTTCAGCATTCTCGAAAGCCTTGATTTCTGGGGAGGGAGTGGTGACGTCGTGCCATGAGCCGCAACAGCAGAATGTGTAATCCATTAGTAGTCTGGAATGAAAAAAAAAGGGATAATTCGACAAAGCGGGAAATCGCTTTCGACAAGCGGGTTCGAGGTTTCGACATACCGATAAGCCAGGATGGTAACTTTAGCCATGGGCAGTCCCCACATTCGAAAATTCGAAAACGTCACTCGAAAGCAACGGCGTCCGGGGCCGTTTCGTGATCAGTCTGGACGATCTGGAGAAATCTGGATGCTGATCTGGTGCAGATCGGTCTCCGCCAATGCCCCAGTTTTAGATTTGGCAAATCAGGTGGAGCTGCGAAGGTGCCACAACGGTGAAGCCACTGGCATTGTTTGGAAGGCACCAACAGAAGCTTATTTGGCCCGCCCAAAATCAGGAGCCCATGCAATTGCAAAATGGTAGGTCAGCGATGAAAGATCACCATTAGTGCAATCGACCCCAAAAGCCAAAAGGAAATCGAAAAGCAAAAAGCGAAAACGAAGCATCAATGACAAGATCGAAAATTCAATCAAATCAAAACCCTCAAGCTCAACGCAACAACCGTCCAGACTTCAACAATGCGTCTAGACGAGACAAGCCTTGTTGCACCGTCTGAGTCCAGAATGGCCAATGACGACGCCATTCGAGGCCCAAACAGGAGCCTAATCCTTCTTGGCTTCCGCCTCTTGCTTCTTTCTCTCAAGCTCCAACTCCTTCCTCTTCTGCTTGTCAAACACCTCCTGAGCGTGCTTTCTCATTCTCTCCTTGGCTTCGTCAGTATACTCCAAAGTCCGGGTCTCCAACTGCTTGATCTTCAAGCCAGTTCCTTCTTTCTTCCACCTTTCCATTTCCTCAGGCAGACGGGGCTCGAACTTGACAAACTGGAAGTCTTTGGCAATCCACCAAAAGCCACAAGCACCTGCGATGGTTGCAATAGTGCCGACCACAACCTTGTGGGACATGGGGGACGATGGAGGAAGAGGCTTCATTATTTGTCGTTCTTTGGAATTCGGAATGTGAATCTGGACTGTGGATTAGCGAGCTTTGTCTGGTTTGTTTGTTTTTCGCTTAGTTGTGGTACACCGTGAATTTCAATTTTCGCGATGCTCGATGGAACGTAGAATGTGGAGGCAGCTGGGTATGGAATTCGAGGAAGTCGAGGAATGTCAAAAAAATTTTTTTTTCTTTATTTGGATTTGAATGCAATGTAAATTTTGGGAATCGAGGTGTGCCTTGCCAAACTCTATGGATGTGGTGATAGTTAGGAGTTGTGGAATGGGATGGTAGGAGTGTAAGACAAGACTGAAGCGAAGTGGACGACGACGAAAAGGAAAATAGAATGCTGTGTCAATGCAAACGTCGGAATTCGAGGTGGAAGTCTCTATTCAGATCTGAGGAAATGTGGACAAATATATTGTAAGACTGGAGGCTCGATCTGCTTCCTGACTCTTCTTTCTTTTTTTTCAAAAATCCGAAAATCTTTAAGGCCTAAGTGGCAGGTCTTTATACATATAGCCATGGAGATAAGCTAATGTAGGGTCCTGTGCCATGGCAACTGTGATCATGTCACCATGCGAAGCGACTAACCTCTCATTATACGTTGACCATCTGGTATTAAAAAAAAATACTGATGCAAAATCGAAATGATAATTATTCAGATAATAACAGACGAGGCTTCGGAGTTTGCTGGGAAGGTCTTACTTATATTCCCAGTTCTGCCCCACTGCTGGTTCTGCCCCACTATTGCCTAATTGGGGAATGGTGGAAACGATGTCAAGTAGAGAAAAGCAGGGAAGGGTGGCGTGCGGCGTGGAATCGTCAATCATACTTTCCCCATCCGGACGATAGTGAAACCCCAGGCTGGTTAAAACGTTTCTTGCAGCCAATCTGTCAAGACAATTTCCGCATTGGGAAGGGTTATGGAGTCCGGACGGCATACAGAACTTCTTGGGCCCTTGCACCTGCCTATCTCGGTAATCTTCAGCAGTACCTACCACCACTTGAGTCGAGAAAATTGACAAGCCAAACTACTCTAAAGAGTTAAGCGTGTGAGGAGTTTTCCATGTAGAGAATGTTCCATCGAGGTATAAACTTTAAATTTGTTAGTCGAGTTTGAAACTTGACGACTGGCATTATTGAGCTTATTTTGTGATACAATTGGCCTCTTTGGGATGGATTCTGGGCTCGATCCTTAGTCAAATTTTAGAAAAAGCCAAGTTTTGCCGCTCCCGAGTTGGGTCTTTGACGAAAGTGGAAGCCGGAGTATCAAATGAAGATTTCGTGAAGAATAGACTACTGGCAGCCATGTTCATCGCGGTGGGGAACACTTGTTTGTTGCAAAACATGGCGATAATTGAGTGAGACAATGGCGGAGGTATCCCGAGGCAGCCAGCGATAGGTCAAAATGGTTTGTTGAGTGATCCCTAAAAAGGAGCTTGATCTTGAAATGAACCAACCTAAGAAGAGGATTTGAGAGTATGTAATTGGGCTCGTTCGACTCCTTACTTCTGCAATTTCATCGCCCGTTTGCCGACGTCTCGAAACAAGATTTTCGTATCTCGTCTCGAAGTGAAACAAAAACACGAGATCCCATATTTGCTTCAAACAGGCCGGGCATCTACCGGGCGTGACTCCGCCATTGTTAGATTCCTACAACCTAAGACATGCATGGGCTGAAGTTGCCTCGGGACACTGAACCACGGCTGGTGTTACCATTTGGGGCCCGAAAGGGATGAAAAGGGAAAGACGAAGTCGAAAAATCTCGTAAGCAAACGCCCAAAGCGTGGACTGTAGCTACTTCATCAAGAGAAATCTTCTGCTTTGGGAAATTGATGTTCTGAAAATGAGCTATCCTCGGACTTCACGGACTGGCCTTATCGCCGCTATGACGGAGATATGGTGCCACAGGGTTGAGCAGTTCTTCGAAATATCGCCAGTTCGCCTCTCTCGGAGCTGCTGTACTTTCTACAACCGTAAAAGAGATTTTTGATTTACATTCTCGAATTCTGCAACACTCAAATCATTTTTTGGTTTCTTGTGCGCTCACTATTGGCATACCTTCGCATCTTCAAAAAGGCCATCCGAATGGAAGATTTATTATGTGTTTCGAAGTTGCAGTGGAGTATGAACGGCTATAGATAGCCTTGTTGAATATTCGGACTGAAATCATTCTAAAGAATTGTTGAAAGGAAAACGTCGTCTTTGAAAACTATTTACGTTTCGCTTATTGGGGCACGCTAAAAAGGACATGAATCCATTTTTTGACGGCCAGTTATAAGCAGAGCTCGCCACACGTCCTGCTTTAGAAGGGGTGGTTGAAATGTCTTGTCAGGCTCTCTGTGAAATATAGTTCATTCTACAGAGAATAGGGGCAATACAATAATTGAGACAAGACGTTAGGAAAATATCGTCAGTTGAGAATTACTTAGAACTTTGAAGCTGAATACCTTGATTCATGCCGCCATAGAGAATAGTGAAAAATGAGGAAAAAGCAAAATTCATACTCTCGGTCTTTCTCCAGATCTTGCCCCATGTGTGCACTTTCGCAACCGTTTTGCAGCCACAGAATGGGCGAACTTGGAGAATTGAGATGATGTTCTCTTTAGTAGCAAATAAATTGAAGAAGGGGGAGAAGAAAGTAAATTTAGAGTCTGAACTGGAAATTTTTGTCGCTTTCTTCGTAATCTCCTATTTCTGCATTCCAAGGTAGACACATTTCGTGCCCTGCACGCCCAGTACACCACTATCTCACTTGATTCCTCAATTTCAACCACCACGAATTACTATATAAAGAAACCTTATAAACTCATACAACATGGCTGCATTGCCCAAAAGAATCATCAAAGAAACTGAAAGATTGGTCAGTGATCCTGTACCTGGCATCACAGCCGTCCCTTCCGAGGACAACTTGCGCTACTTTGAAGTTACCATCGATGGTCCAACTTCATCACCTTACGCTGATGGAGTTTTCAAGCTAGAGCTCTTTTTGCCCGACGACTACCCCATGTGTGCTCCAAAAGTGCGGTTTCTCACGAAAATCTACCACCCCAACATCGACAAATTGGGCCGTATCTGTCTCGACGTTCTCAAAGACAATTGGTCACCGGCTTTGCAAATCAGGACCATCTTGTTGAGTATCCAGGCGCTTTTGGGTGCTCCTAATCCGGATGATCCATTGGCCAACGATGTGGCGCAGGAGTGGAAGCAGGACGAGAAGAAAGCGATAGAGGTTGCCAAAGAGTGGACCGCTAGGTATGCGAAGGCCGAGTAAATGGCAAATTGATGGTGATGCTGATAAGAATTGTTGTTTGACGGCGTGAGCACTTTGTGGCCGCTTCCCGGTGAAGCCGGTCACTGTGATCAGAGATTGAAGAGCTCTGAAGTGATGTGCAATCTGTTCAGCATATCTTGTTTGTTGCTTAGCCAAGATTATGAGATAGGCTAGGTAATGTACTTGACATGACTCGATTTGCAGAACCCTTTTATGTCAATCGTCAGTTTCGGGGCATTTGTGAATTGCAACGTCGTTCTAGCAACGAGCATGTTCTCGAATAGCCTCAGCATCGCTAAGGAGCACACGGCTTTGCTCGAAAGCTTAGCATTGCTTATGTCACTTGGGCATGTTAGGACGTTGTGTTGATTCCATCATATCCCCTTTATCAGTTGTGAGTTTTGGCGCTTATCATTCATCATGTGGGTATTTCAGCTGTCCGAAAGGGTTGGAATTGTCACGAGTATGTTCCGCTTCAGTCGTCAATCTTCATCCCGGCCTCTCGTCTTGACAGCATTTAAATGAATAAATTCTGCATTTGCATGAGAGGCTATCGGCACGTTAACATATTAGCCAGCAATACATATTCCGACAAACAATACAGGTAGTTGCGCCATTCGTAGAGTCAATAAGGTATTCAAGAGATTTTCGGTAAAATAATGCGATAATGTTCAGCAGAAGCATCACAGACTGTAAGGCAATTGATCTATTATTGTGTTATTATTGTTACTTCTTCTGATTTTTGATTCGTTCTCTTCTAAAAGAGATATAAATTACATGTTCCATCAAGTATTGACGGTGAATCCGGATGCTATTCTCCGGAAAGGGGAGCGAAGGACTTAGGGCTTCGAAACTGTATCAATGACACACGGCAGAAAGAAGACCCACCGACCAATTGTACAGGCCCAACAACAACACCATTATGCAGAAGCCAGTGAAGACCGAGGTTGAACCGTAGAGGTATCCACGGTAAGTGGGAAGTCCGAAAAGCTCAACGATAAATGTCGAAACAGTGGTGAGAGCGCCGCAAAAACCGTCATCCAATCCCATGAGCACATGACAGCCGATGATACTTGTCACAATTTGTTGATTCCTATCACCCAACCATCTTCCACGGGCGAGTAAAGTGAAGACGGCAAGCAAAAGACAGCCGAGCATGTTGGCTGCAAAAGTGCCCATGGGGAAGTTCTTGACCTTGTTGTTGAGGTACTTCAGCAAGTAAAATCGTAAGATTGCGCCCCAGGGAGCAAAAAGAATCAGGAAAAGCCACGATCTCCATATTCCATAGTTCTGTGTGCATAGGAGCACAATGTCAACTATGTAAGCGGCAATGCCGAGGATACACGCAGTGGCGTTGAGTATATTGAACGAGCGGTTCGAAATGATAGGCATTTGATCGTCTAGAGCATCCGCTAGATGCCTGCCCATGTGGAAACCTGAACCCAGGATGCAGATGTGAGAAATCATGACAGCCATGGCTTCCATGACGCCGTAGCCCGCGGTAGGGTACTGGTAATGCTCTGGAAGTGTATTTGCAGCCTTGTTGAACGATTCTAGAATGAAAGTCGAAAAGGAAGAGCAGGTTCCACAGAATCCGGTAGTCACTCCAACGTAAATGGGAATTGCACCCTTATTTGCAAACGTCTTTTCGGCTAGACTCTTCCATGGCTTCTCCAGCGCTACGAACACACCCATAACCACACAGGCTGCAAAATTTGCCCAGATGACTCCCCCGAGGAAAGTGCCATTATATGTAGTTAAAGCCATAAGCCCTTTCCTCGCTAGCACGCCCCAAATAGCGCCATTGAAGATATTGAGAATTGTCGCTATTATAGGTGGCGGTCTGTACTTCTCGTGGAGAGGTAGTTTTAGCGACTCTTGCGATGTGTTGAAGCCTTCTGGAAGTGCTTCCTGAATAGATTCGGCTTCAAGCTCTCTTAGGCGAGTTTCCGCTCGGTGAAGTTCGGCACTTCGGCTAGCACCCGAAGATCTCCGTGACATTATAGATGAAGTATAGTAACCTTGATATTACTGAACTAGATGTGCTTTTGTCAATGTGAGTCACTTCGGGATTTCGAAGTGTCTTCCATATATTGTTTTGGGATGAGACTGCATTCGTGCTGAAGCCTGCAGGATTTGACAAGACAGGCAAGATGCAACGAGCGAGGCCTCCAGACCAGTTCTTAAGAGATTGCTCAAAACTATTCCGATTTTCGAATGTTCTCAAATAACTTTGAGTGAGCCGTCTAAGTGGGCCAGAGAGTTTGAGGTTTGTCGTAGAAAATCAAAATTGGGACTGGTGTCACGTGATAAGCTACCAAACTTCTTTGCGGTTCGGGTTAGCCCACACTGCTGTATGGCAAGGCTGTCGATGCCGTCGAATTGAATTTAAACAATGAGCAATATTGTAACTTTTTCGAAAAATCACTTTAGCTGCTTCGACTTAAGCCTTATACAAATGAATGCAAATCTCCTCCCACAATGACCCTCATTTGACAGGTTGACGTGCGGCAATCTGCCGGAAGACGCATTAACGACATGCAGACACAGTCTAATCAAGCCTCAAGATCTGAGACACAAGGCTAGGATGGTTTGAATTTCTTTTTTTGATGTTTCTGGAAGTGTCTCTTAAAATGGTTGCCAGTGTTGCTAATTTAATTGTGAGGATAATAAGACAGATCTTATTGTTGTCCTGGCTTATGGCTTGTTACCTGGTATCGTCTATAGTTTCGAGCCCAAACCAAGATGCAAGTAGGGCATGACTATATCTCGAGATTACGAAAGAAACAGATTTCTCAAGAAGACAGCCTTCAAGAGCAGTTATTGCTTTACGAAGCATCAATTTCACCTTTCTAGACGATTATCCTGAAACCCTGAATTCTAAGTCTAGGTTCGCTCAAGTCGCTTTTATCGATGAATGCAAATCGCATACCAGCTGTTATGATGGCACTATTGAGTCCGATCTTAACTTCCTAAACGCGGTAACTTCTTCAAAGTGTCTCCTATAGAATCATATATTCGCTGGCTACCATATGTCAGGCAAATTCAGTTCTGTTCGTTTAAAATTCAAAATTTTAAAGAACAAGACAGTTACAAAGTGATCTGCATCTCATCTCATTCAGAACACGATCGTGTTTCATAATCTGTGCCAATAGATTGACTCCTTCCCCATCACCCCCACTTCTTGCTCAAATGGTATTATACAAAGGGATCGCATAGAGATCATAAAGAGTCTCTTGAAATAATAATTCCCAGTTGAACCTAGGTGCCAAAATAATTTATTCCGTTTTGGGTTTCGAAACTCATTGTCGTGACCAATTAGGTAAAAGGTTGAAGCATTTGCGATTGATTGAAATGCTCAATTCGGGATCGCATGAAACAAAAGGAGCTTTCAAGGGCTTTTCGGAGAAATATATAAAGAGAGCCTAGTTCCACTCTTCATTCATTATCAACATCAATTACAACAATGGCTGCTCAGACTACTCAGAACAAGAACAACGCTTCCAAGGACAACAACTTGAACAAGGCAGCAGGCCGTGGTGCCGTTCCATTCACTTGCACTATTGTTTAGGCAAATAAATGAAATGCTTTTATTGCGTCAAATGTAGAGTTTAGGGCTTAATATTATGGGAAGTACGGAAATCTCAATGTAGCGCAATGACAATGGGGTGAACGCACCGAGAGAGCACAATCCACCCAGTTTTGAGCAAAAAGCCATTATCTTGATGCCGGAGAAGTCAGTCCACCCCACTCTTTACAATTAGGAATAAGGTGGTGTCCTGAAGCAGGCTCGAGTGGCTCGAGTGGATCTCGCAATGAGGCACAGCTCGTTGAAGTAGCTAACTCTTCATAAAGTCCGACTTACCTCTGTTCACCTCAACTGTAATTCCTTTCTCTTTTGACGTGTCAAAGCATCCTGATTAGCTTCTCGTAAGTTTGCACAAACATGTCAACAGACAAAACACGCTAAAATTTGTCATTCCTTGGTCCTAGGCACAGCGGCTATTGCGCAAGATGCTAAGATCAACAGCAGGAACCATCGGAATTTTTGTTTACTGATGCATGCTGAAGCCTCCTCACAGCCATCCCACTGGTCGAGAGCAAATTGTGAGGCTTGAAGATGTTCGAAAGACTAGCATGAAGAAGCTATCAGATCTCTAATAACATTTGTTGATAATTATAGTATAAATTGATCAATCAAATATCAGTATAATAAATGTACCTTTTTAAAAAACAGAAAAAAGAAGGAAAAGCTGAACGCAGACTACAAGCATTGAGCTCCAACCCTTCCGTTGGCCACCGTTTTTAAATTCGTGCACGGTGACAGCTGATTACGTAAGTATGCCTACAAATGGATGTTTCTTTTCCTGCTCTGCCTCTGAAAGCCCTGGGGCTATGTCTTCATGGAGCGTTAATTGGCTGCAAACACACGCAGACTATGTTGCAGAATCCGCTCAATCACAACCTGATAATTCCGTCGTCAATGTCCCCAATGTCTAAACGGGAAGAGAACTACATTGCAGAATCAAGATTCTCGAATTTGAAGATGCTGCTGCTTCGTTTAGCACGTTTCAACCCCATGAAACTATTTCGCCCTTGGTACATCGAATTCCATCGTGTTCGAGGGATTTTTTGAACCTCCTCGCTGAGCACAATTGGCACGATCCCGAGATCTCGTAAATGGGCTAAGCCCTGCTTACAAAACACCAAGGCTCCTGCTCTGCCCTAATCTCAAAAATCGACCAAGCCTTTTATTCAAATTTTTTACATATCCCCCGTATCACAGGCCTCCTGGTCCCAGACCTCACGTTGTCTCAAATGGCTGCAAATAAGCGCTTCGCCTCGTGCAATGCGCCATTACGTGCAAGTTTACAAATCCCGTGTTTACCACCTTAGACCACTCAACCACACCGTCGCTTTCACCCTAAACTTTTATTTTTCTAAAAACTTCTTCCCAAAACTCTAATTTCTCCCTCATCGCTCTAAAGAGACCTCTCCTGACGCGAGATCGTTATATCGCTGCAGACAGGGACCAAAAGCGACGCAAAAAACGCGGTCGGCTATTCTTCATCTCTTCATCCGGAACGGAATAAACCCCAAAACTCCTTTTCTTTACATGGCCCTTTTGTCTTTCGCTTAGCTCTGGCGTTTTTCTGAATCTGTCTTTCCACCCCAGTTTGCATTTTTCCTTCCGCTGCATCTCGCCTCGGCGTTTATCTGACCTTCCCGATCCTGGCCATCAGCGCCTCCTTCCTTCGTTTTCCATTTGATCCAGCACCCAATTCTGGCTGCCATGCTGTTTCCCAACCCCAAATCACCATTCCAGGATCCAGACTCCTCCTCCGCATTCTCAGACGCCACGTCCGACATCGACTCGGTCGTCCAGCTGCCTCAGCTCAATGTGAAAAGTAAGCCATCCTTGAGATTCGCTGTTCCCAAGCGTGGAAACACCAGAAAAGCCTCTGCAGCTTCCGCCACAGATGCCGCTTCGCCATTTGCTGATCCTCATAATGATACTCTTGAGGATTTTCCCATCTCCCCCATGTCGGCTACTTTTGACCACAATGCTCCCATGAAAAGACTTCGATGGGGTACAACACGCCATGCGACAGGAAGACCCAAGCCAGAAAACTTAGGCAGGCTGAAAACACTAAGAAAAGTGCTTCGGTCGAAGCTGAAGCGTGCCTCGCCTCGAGAAAACTCGCCAGAGTCCGAGATGGACCTTGACATAATAGACGACTACGCAATTGACAAAAAGACCCCAGAGCCCGAGCCTTCTGGGTCTGCGAAGGATCCAAAAGACAAAAAGACAGAAACGAGAACGGTCTTTTTCAATCGCAGACTACCTCCACTGATGACCGATCCCGACACAGGTAAGGCAGCCACAAATTACCCAAGAAATAAAACCAGGAGTGCAAAGTACACCCCGCTATCTTTTGTTCCCAAGATGCTAGCGAAGAGCTTCCTCTCGGACATTGCCAACTCATATTTCTTGTTCATTATCATTTTAGGTGCATTTTCCATCTTCGGCGTTCCAAGTCCTGTTTTGGCAGCCGTGCCCTTGATTGTCATTCTCATCATCACAGCATTCAAAGAGATGATTGAGGACTCCAGGCGAACAGCCCAAGATATTGAAATCAACAATCAAGCCACGCATATCTTGACCCAGGTCCGTGATGACCCACTGGGTTACGCTTACGAGAACTTCAATGTCAACGACGAGAAGATCTCCCTCTGGCGTCGTTTCAAGAAGCTCAATTCCCGTCTCTTGTTCCGCTTTATTCATTTTGTCATGCGCAATTGCACAAGTAAAGGCAGAGCACAGAAGAAGCGTGAAGAAGAGAAGCCGGACAAGGAAGCCAATAGAAAGAGTTTCGATAGTATGGCCGAGTACAACCCCAGAGCATCAACGCATTTGACGAGGACAAACACCAGAAAGTCGTATGTCTCGCGCAAATCATACCATGGCAAAGAAAAGACACTCGCTTTTTCTAAAAAGATGTGGAAGGAAGTTAAAGTGGGTGACATCATTCGTGTTCAGAACAATGAGGAAGTCCCCGCTGATGTCCTCATTTTGTCGTCCAGTGACTCTGATAGCTGTTGCTTTGTGGAGACTAAAAACCTTGATGGTGAAACCAATCTCAAAGTCAAACAGGCGATGAAGTTCTCTTCGCTCAATCATCAGCTCAAACGTGCCGATGACTTCATGGACATTGACTTCGAAGTCGAGTCCGAAGGTCCACATCCAAACTTATACTCCTACCAGGGGTTCGTTTTGCATAGCGTTGACGGTGAAGCCACGAAAGAGCCGGCTACAATCAATAATTTGATGCTTCGTGGTTGCACGTTGAGAAACACGAAGTGGGTTGTGGGTATCGTTCTTTTCACGGGTTCAGAAACTAAAATTATCCTCAACACAGGTGAAACACCAAACAAAAAGTCGAAGTTGTCTCGGGAGCTCAATTACTACGTCTTAGCGAACTTTGGAGTTCTTTTCCTTATCTGCTTCTTATCTGGACTACTAAACGGTATATATTACCGAAAAGATGGTACATCACGAGATTACTTCGAGTATGGTACCATTGCTGGGACTCCAGCCAAGAACGGATTGGTAGGCTTTTTTGTTGCGGTCATTTTGTATCAAGCTTTGGTGCCCATCTCGTTGTACATCACCATCGAGATCATCAAGTCTTTGCAAGCGTTCTTCATTTACTCTGATGTTGGCTTGTACTACGAGAGACTTGACTTCCCATGCAATCCCAAGTCATGGAGTATATCGGATGATTTGGGCCAGATCGAGTATGTTTTTAGTGACAAAACTGGCACGCTTACTCAGAACTTGATGGAGTTCAGGAAATGTACTATAGGAGGTGTCTCCTACGGAAATGCTTACACAGAGGCATTAGCGGGCTTGAGGAAACGTCAAGGCATTGACGTAGAGAAAGAAAGCCGAATTCAGCACGAGCTCATTGCGCGAGAGAAGGAAGAAATGCTTGACGATTTGAGAAGCATTAGCAAGAATATTTACGATGATGAACTAAGCTTGGTTTCGAAGCAGTTTGTCGCAGATCTCAAAGGCAAATCAGGGCCAGAGCAAAAGAAGGCTACTGCTGAGTTTATGCTTGCATTGGCATTGTGTCATTCTGTCGTCGTTGAAGAGGACCCCAAAGACCCCAAGAGAAGTTTGCTCAAAGCGCAATCACCTGATGAAGCTGCTTTGGTTGGTACTGCCCGTGCTTTAGGTTTCTGTTTCCTTAACAAGACTAAGACTGGATTCAGATTACGTGTCCAAGGCGAGGAAAGAGAATACCAGGTTTTGAACACCCTCGAGTTCAACTCGACCAGAAAGAGAATGAGTGCTATTGTAAAGATGATCCCCGAAAGAGAGGGCGAGGAAACAAAGATCGTGCTTCTTTGTAAGGGCGCCGATTCCATCATTTACTCCAGATTATCCAAATCCAACAATACCCCAGAAATGCTCAAGAAGACTTCAACACACTTGGAAGAGTACGCCACTGAAGGCTTGAGAACGCTTTGCATTGCAAAGAGAGAATTGAGCCCTAGCCAATACAAGGAGTGGAACAAGAAGCACTTGGAGGCTTCCGCATCTCTCGAGAAGAGAGAAGAGAAGATGGAGGCTGTTGCTGACTCCATTGAGCGTGAGTTGACTCTTTTGGGTGGTACTGCCATCGAAGACAGATTGCAAGATGGTGTTCCTGACTCCATTTCTATTTTGTCGGAAGCGGGCATCAAATTGTGGGTGTTGACCGGTGACAAGGTCGAAACTGCTATCAATATTGGTTTCTCTTGTAACCTTCTTGGAAACGATATGGAGTTGCTAGTGTTGAAGACGGATCTCAACGACGATGAGAAAAAACGAAACGGCGTCATTCCAGGCGACGATGACGAGACAATTATCAACCGTTTGCTCTCCAACTACCTCCAGAAGTTCAACATGACTGGTTCCTTGGAGGAGCTCGAGGAAGCCAGAAAGGATCATTCTACTCCAGATGGAAGGTTCGGTGTTGTTATCGACGGAGATGCCCTCAAGATCGCTCTTGGAGATGCGGACACCCAGAGAAAGTTTTTGCTTTTGTGTAAGCAGTGTCGTGCCGTCTTATGTTGCAGAGTCTCTCCTGCTCAGAAAGCTGCGGTGGTGTTGATGGTCAAAGATACCCTCAAGGTCATGACTTTGGCTATTGGTGATGGTTCGAATGATGTTGCCATGATTCAGGCTGCTGATGTGGGTGTGGGTATTGCTGGTGAGGAAGGTCGTCAAGCAGCGATGTCCTCTGACTATGCACTTGGTCAATTCAGATTTTTGACTCGTCTCCTTCTCACTCACGGAAGATGGGCTTACAGAAGGATGGGTGAGATGATCCCCCTATTCTTCTATAAGAACATTAACTACACCTTTGCCTTGTTTTGGTACAGTCTTTTCAACGACTTCGATGGATCCTATTTCTTCGATTTCACGTACTTGACCTTCTGCAACTTGGCTTTTACCTCGTTGCCTGTCATCGTGTTGGCCGTTTTCGATCAGGATGTGAATCCTACTGTTTCGATGCTAACGCCACAGTTGTACCGTGTTGGTATCACCCAATCTGAGTTCAATCAGTGGAAGGTCTGGGGATACATGACAGACGGCTTTTACCAGTCTTTGGTGTCGTTCTTCTTCCCCTACTTGATGTACTACAAATCGTTTACCACCATGGGTGGCTTGAGCGCTGATCACAGATTCTTCATTGGAGTGGTTGTTACATGTATATCGTGTATTGCGAGCAACACTTACGTGTGGATGCAGCAGTATAGATGGGACTGGATATCCTTCATTTGCAATATCTTTGGCGGTTTAGTCATCTTTGCTTGGACAGGCATCTACACCTGTTTTGTGAAGTCGCAAGAGTTCTACAAAGCGGCTGCGGTGATGTTTGGAACTGCCGCCTTCTGGGCATGCTTCGCTGTTGGGCTTTTGCTTTGTCTTTTGCCTAGGTTCTGCTACGACTCTCTCAGAAGATTGATATCTCCGAAGGATCTGGAGATTATCAGAGAATGCGTGGTGCGTGGTGACTACCAGAAGTACCCTGAGGATTATGACCCTACCGACCCCAATCGTGCTGCTGTGAATATCGACACCGAGTCTGAGGTTGATTTGCCCAAAGAAAAGGCCGAGGCTGAGGTTGAAACTCCGGCCCAGCGTCAGCATATCGTAGATATGGTGAGAAGGCTGATGATCGGCAAATCCTCGTTCTACAAGGACAGCACCGATATTATTGAGACCTACGAGCTCGAAAATGTTAGCACACAAATGCTTGCGTTGAATGACGATAGTCGTTCTTTCCACACCGTTCTGCGCCAACCCACGAACGTGAGGACGTCGCTTGAACTACAGGAGTTCACTACTGTTGGCTCCCTCGAAGAAGTCATGGGCCGTAAATTCGGTCACTGATTTTATGATAAATTTGCGAAGCTACGAGCTTTCGCTGAAGCTGTATTATAGATTGCATAGTAAAATTATAACGATAAAAATGGGTTTGTAGAGAAGTTGATTAAAAGCACATAGTGTTCATAAATTGTCCATGTTTTATGTGTAAGAGATGCATTGAAGCTACACGAATGAGGCATTACAAAGTAATCTCGGCGTCGACAGCGTTCATAAATAACCTTGATTGATGGAACTTGACTCGTTCAACTTAGTCGAAGAATTTAAGTGCTTCGTGAAGACCTTTACTTCAGCTCTATATTGTTTGCCGTCGGCGAGCTGCTTTCGATAAAGCCAACGGCTTTTAGGATCATGGGTAGCACTTGGTGAATGAGGCCCGGAGAACAATTCGATATGGAATTTTAGCCAAATCTGGTGCCTGTTACTCTTTTTACGATTTTTGCATAAAGCGATAAAATAAGCAATAATTACTGAGGCTGACGCCAGGTCCAAGATTTACGAAAATGCTGAGGATCTACCTCTCAACTAGGACTACGAGGAAGTTGATCCCATGTCATAAATAAATCAAGGTTTCTTCAAGATGCAATAACTACTATATTTGCAAATAGCCCTCGTCCGCACTTTTTTTTTTACCTACTCCATTTTTCTTTCTTCGCCTTGTCAACAAAAACGTCAATCACCGTCTTGTTTGACTCCTCCATGGCTGCAAATTGGGTGCAAAACTCTCAGCCAGAACGGCTCGCGGCTTGCAAAAGCCGAGCGACATTTCCACCCCAAGAAAACCGCCCTGCACTGGTTGCGCTAGTCGAAAGAAAGAAGTGTTTGAGAGAAAAAAATAAAAGGATGTTAAGAATTCGAATCTTGTCAGACAAGAAAGCTCCAACTGTGGAGGTCGTGCCTCGCCGCAATTGCAGCTCGGAATTTCTTTATTCTTCGGTCTCGCTTGCAGCTGCTTTTGCACCCAATGAGGCCTTTTTGGCAAGGCGTTTGTTCGAGGCATGGAAGAAAATCCGGAAGAGAACCAAAAAAAAAAAAATTCTCGATCAAACTCACAATCCCAATTCCTCCATCTGCAAATCTCGAAATCTTCTAATTCCTCAAATTGCTTATTTGGCGATCGGAGTCTCGGGGCCTTCTCGGGTGGTTCTGGGTGAGGAATCAGAAATGTCGCGGACCTTTCTGTTTGGCATTTCTTTTGGCAGGCTAGGGCCGCCCAAAACGGCGTGGTGCACGGGTTTTGCCGCCTTTTTTTCGACATTTGGACTAATTGAGGGCGAGATTTTCAGCTACTTCGCAAATTTCTTCGAAATCTGCACCAGATCAGCGTTCGGGACTGGCAAGTTTCACATTGCTGTTTGGACCACCTGCATATAGCCAAATCGACCCTCACCACCACCCAATCAGGGCCGCGCGTTGGCGAGGATTTCCCCGAAAACAGCCGGTACTGATCACGTGCACAGCCGCGACATCAAGCCCACTATCAACGTTGCAAAGAAAAAAAAAAAAAATTTGGCGCCCGCGAATTGTTATATAAACGACGTCCACCCCCCCTGGAAAAAATTCCCTTTTTTTCTTCTTTTCCCAGATTTGTTTCTCGGTATCTATTCTTTTATCACAAAATGGCCGTCACTGACAACTCTTTTTTGATCGACTTCTTGATGGGTGGTGTCTCCGCCGCCGTCTCCAAGACCGCTGCTGCTCCAATTGAGAGAGTCAAGCTTTTGATTCAGAACCAGGAGGAGATGATCAAGCAGGGCCGTTTGTCCCACAAGTACAACGGTATCATCGACTGTTTCAAGAGAACCGCCGCTGACGAGGGTATTGTTTCCTTGTGGAGAGGTAACACCGCCAACGTTATCAGATACTTCCCTACCCAGGCCTTGAACTTTGCTTTCAAGGACAAGTTCAAGAAGATGTTCGGTTACAAGAAGGAGGAGGGCTACGCCAAGTGGATGGCCGGTAACTTGGCCTCCGGTGGTCTTGCCGGTGCCACTTCCTTGGCTTTCGTCTACTCCTTGGACTACGCCAGAACCAGATTGGCTAACGACGCCAAGTCCACCAAGGCTGGTGGTGGTGACAGACAGTTCAACGGTTTGTTGGACGTCTACAAGAAGACCTTGGCCACTGACGGTATTGCCGGTTTGTACAGAGGTTTCGGTCCATCCGTTGTTGGTATCATTGTCTACAGAGGTCTTTACTTCGGTATGTACGACTCCTTGAAGCCAGTTGTCCTTGTTGGTCCATTGGAGGGTTCTTTCCTCGCCTCTTTCTTGTTGGGTTGGACCGTCACCACTGGTGCCGGTGCTGCCTCTTACCCATTGGACACCATCAGAAGAAGAATGATGATGACCTCTGGTGCCGCCGTCAAGTACAACGGTGCTTTCGACTGTTTCAAGAAGGTTGTTGCCCAGGAGGGTGTTGCTTCCTTGTTCAAGGGTTGCGGTGCTAACATCTTGAGAGGTGTTGCCGGTGCCGGTGTTATCTCCTTGTACGACCAGTTGCAGGTTATCTTGTTCGGTAAGAAGTTCTAAGTCCACTCCCTACAGTGCTTTTAGAATAAATTATTGAGAGAACATTGCAGTTAAACTCTTATGTACATAAAATAGTTTAATTTGTGTGTCCATTGATTTTGCATTTTTGTAGATCAAGCCGTTTGAAATTTTTCACGCGAACCGAGGCTTTTGATTGGAGGATCCACATTAGATTGACAGAAAATAGAATCCGGGCCCGGCACGTGACATCAAGGCACGTGACGTAACCGCCGGGGTGCATGGCACCAATTTGCAGCCATTTACAGCACCCTACAAAATTTGCAATTACAAATATATTAAACTTGTGTCTGTTGGCGAATAATGTACCAGCGGTCGCAGAGCAGGCGCATTTGTCGAATCGAGTCTTCACCACCTCGAGAAGCATCGGATTTCGGCAGCTTTCTGCAAGCAACACACTGATATCCCCCAAGATTCACCGCAAGACACAACGTGAAATACAAACAAACAAACTAAACTTTTCGACTGTAGACAGAACTTCCAGAAGCTGACAAAGCTTGCAGCTGAAAGTGTCTAGTTGACCTTTTCGAAGTTCAAGTACAACAAGTCATAGGCGCCCTTCAAGTCGTAGGTGACCTTCTCCTGCTTCGAGTAGCCCAACTTGGCAACTGCAGCGTCACATTGGGCCAATTGTGAGAAGCTCAAAGAGGCAGCCTCGTCGCTCTCGTTGACCAAAGTGACGGAGAACTTGCCTGGGTGGAAAATACGCAAAACACGAATCAAAACATCCACGATTCCAACCGGAGAGTTGGCCAGAAAAGGGTAGTTTGTTTCGAACGAGGCGTACGACCAGCCCAGCTCGGGCGTGATGTGCAACGTGTAATAGTAGCCGTTGCCGTTTTTCGAGCACACCGAGTTGGAAGAGAAGCCACAGGGCGAGAAGGCAAAAGCGTCATGGGCAAAGTCGAACTTCTCGTCATTTTCTTCGTCCGAAAGTTCCATGTTCTCGCTCATTTGCGGAGAGGGAATCGTGAAAGGCGAAGTCACGCTGGGTGCAAAGTTTCCATGAGAATGGGCAGCACTCGAAGGCACAAAGAGGTTCTCGAGCCCAGTATCACGCATTGTCTCCAAGCCCTGGTCGTGGCCCAAATCGTGCTCTTCTTCGTCGCTAGAATGGATCACCACGGAGTCCGGTCCGGGTTCACGGGAAGTGACAAAAGAACGAGCTCTCAGCGGATCGAGCTGGGTCATGAGGATCTCGAAAGTCTGGTCCTTGCATCCTGGACGTTCCTTTCCTTTCATCTGGCCGCCCATGTACAAGTACCAGTGGTCGTCGGAAGTGAAATCGCCCACTACGTACGATTTTCCGTGCACGAAGTGCTTGTTGAGGCACAGAACCTCGTTCTTCCAGTCGGTGTGGACGTGTTTCTGTTTTTCGGGAAACATGAAGCACCTTCTGGAGTAAAAGACTTGGGCCACCTCCTTGGATGAAACATTAATTCCGAGTTCCTCATTTACCACTTCGAAGAGGTACTCGAGACACGCCAACGTGGTGGTGGTTCCGCACGTCTTGAGCACCAATTTATGAGGAAACACGAAAAGCGACAGCTCCAGCAAAAGGTAGGCGTCAACGGCGGCAGACGACTTCATCAGGAGAATCTTGCAGCTGACAAGATCCAACACAGAAACCCATTTTTCCAAGGGAATCTGGCGGAGCCCGCGCTGGGAAGGCGACTCGGCGGGCAGTGCCCAGAACCAGACCTCCAAGAGCTTTTCCGGGCCCTCAAAGGCGAAGGTGGAGTCTAAATTCGCAGATAATACATGGTCGACGTAGTCTTCAGAATGCGAAGCGACCATAACTTGAACAGCGGCGGGAAGGTGGATTGAAACTTGCTCTGGCCTTGGTTGGGCGTGGATTCGGCTAAAACGAAGAGAGAAGTAGCAAGAAACGTTTCAGCAGGAGGGAAGTTTGGGGAGGGTGTTTCTTTCACTAAAGGCGGAAGGGGGAGGGTCGACAACCGATAGTGAAGTGTGCAAAAAGCGGAGGGATTCTCACGGGTAGGATAAGACGGTGAGGTTGTGTTATCCAGGCTCGACGATTTGGTTGTAAAGATACGTTAGGCTCGATCGAAAGGGTCTCTTGGGCATAAACCACTGGGGAGGTTACAACGACGGTAAAAAACGACTGCTTGCGTCCTGTCTAGGCGGGAGGGAGACAAACAGCGAGGTCAGGGGAAAACGGGGATTTCGAAACTGCTTTTTTACCAGCGGGTTCGGAAAAGGTGTAGTTGAAAGTGTTGCTCCTGTCGGTGAAGAAGCAAATTTTCATTCCTGCAGCGAGCCCTGTGGCCAAGCAAGTGTCTTGTGAGCAAGAGACGGGGAATTTCTGGAGATTTTCTTTATTTTTTTTTTTATATATTGAATAAAAAGCCCTTTATTCATCATAGTCTAATTTTTTTTTTTCCTTCCTTCTGTATTTGTGCTGGTTCTGGGTGTCCTCTGGCGGGGCTCAAAAGCTGGGGAAACTGCGAAGGTTCCAAAAGTGGACATCAGGGTTCACCAGACGTATCGGGCAATTGGCGTGATTTCACTCTAGTCTGGTGATTCCAATTTTGGAGGATTTGGGTTCCGGTGTAGTCAATTGGAAAAAATGCTGAAGATGACTCAGAGTCGTCCAGAGTCATTGCAAAGTGTAATTGCTTATTCGCTTGTGAGACATCGGGGCTCAGGGCGCGATCTGAGACAATTGACTCAGCCTAATTAGCCCGAAATGGCATTGTTACGGGGAGGTTTTGCAAAGATCAAAAATTTGACAAATTAGAGCTGCTTAGTTCCCTCATCGGTAGAACTTGCAATCAGCTCGGCCCTTTAACCGATTATGCACTTACAGGGCCTGCTGCACGGGCTAAAGTGCTTTGCGGCAAAGAGAGCTTTGAGAGATATTGAGATTCCGCTCTATTTCCGTTCTTGCCTTTATCGATACAAAGAGTGGTTGATAACTTTTTTAGTTTCTTTTGCTTACCTTCTCTCGATGGCAGAACCCGCTAAGTAGAATTACTGCTTGTGATCAGGAGTCTCCACTCAATAAGTTGAGACACAAAAACTGGTCGCTGCAGACGCAAGCTTATGATTGTAAAAAACAAGAGTACATCTTCATTTTGCTGTAAAAAGCTAAATTTCGAGGTGTTCTCAAAATCGGTTTAGTGATCGGCTCTTCTTTTGCGATTTGGACGGTGTGAACGGCTGCAAAACTGTTTTAGCACCGACAAAAATAGGTTACCACAGCTTCTGAGAGGCTGTGTGGCTTCTTTGCGATTCCATGAGTGATTAAGCAATCAGGAAATCTAACTTTTTCTGTAATCGCTATTGCCTGTTATTGCGGGTGGCAGAGAATTGGGAAATTAGCTTTGTCGCCATGGCTGTCTTGGGCTGACCAGAGTTCAACGGAAGTGAGACAATAGCCCCAACTCTGATTCGTCCTACTTCCAGTTTTCCCCTTGCTTATAGCAATGCTGACACTCTGTGACACCAAACTCATTCTTCGAAAGGTCTTTTGCATCACACCACCAAAATAGATGAAGGTGATGATCTCCTGATCAACGACATCAACTTTTTGAGGTAATTCTAAAGACTCATGTTGCTAAATCAATAGACTTATGAGTCTATAATTCAGCTCCGCTTGCTGTATCCATGTATCTGTCTGATTCTTTCCAGGGTGACGGAACATACGATGATAATAACGCCTCAACTTATTCGTGGAGCTCCTCCTGGCAAGGTTTCCCACTTTTTTGTAACCGTTTCTTCTCTTTAAGTAGTCTTCGTATTTGCAACTGCTAGTATTCTATCTTCTCGAGACTTATGAAAATATTCCAGATGTAGAGACAAGCCTTTGGTCGCTCTAAAACGCCTATGTTTGCAAGTTTCTTTTCCGAACAATCCGGCATTGCACACTATTAAATAACCATTTAAACTAGCTGGATCTTCTACTGATACCACTTCTCTCAGTTTCATGTAATCCGCTCCGCTTTGTTAGACTGGCTGCGAAATCTGGGCCTAGCCTACCCCGAAACCGGCCTCTCTCGAGAACTCTTTTTCCCACGAAAACCACGAAAAATTATTGACACCCGGAAAGACAAAGAGAAAAATAAGGCGAAAATATTACAATGAATTCCGACAAGCCGCCAAGAACTCTTAACTTCCCCACGTTGGACCCGTCTGCCTTGTATGCCTTATTCTCATCGGAATTGAAGAAAACCACCACCATCCCACCACACTAGAACCCAAACAGCATATGCTTTTCGCCTTTGACGAAGACCCAGAGCCTCCCGACGATAAGGGCATTCCTATTCCCAAGATTAAGGCGTCTATTTCCGTCTCAGACCCGAACCATCTCCATTCTTCAAGCTATGGTGCATTTGGAAACAACAGTCTTAGGGTCGGCAGCGTCAACAGCCTCAAAGTAGGCAGCCAGGGCAGCACAGGCGAAGGTTCCCATGCCGCTTTCTCCCGTTCTCCGAGGCTGCGCCGGAGATCCTCCGTCTACAGAAGACTTTCAGTGAGATCTAACACTTCCTCAGCCGGTATTCCCATCCCCTCGGGATATACCGAGGAGCACAGCCAGGAAAAGAAAAGTTTGGGAGATTTTATTCCGCTCCGTGTTCTAGGCCAAGGCGCCTACGGCAAAGTCCACTTAGTCAAGGACAAATACAACGGAAGGTTGTATGCACAGAAACAGATCAGAAAGCCCCAGATCGATGTCCATGACGACAGCAGACCCAATGTTCACGTGAGTCACATCCAGAGAACACTAGCAGAGCGCCAAATTTTGACCCAGGTCACCCACCACGCCAATATAGTGAAGTTGTTCTATGCGTTGCAGGACCACGACAGATTCTACTTGCTCTTGGAGTACATTCCTGGGGGCGAGCTTTTTTATCATTTGACCTCAGGAAACGCTTTGGGAAACGTTTTTAAAGAGGATCATGTGGCGTTTTATGCCGCTGAGATGGCTTTAGGGCTTCGCCATTTGCACCTGTTGGGGATAGTGTACCGGGACTTGAAGCCGGAGAATTGTCTTTTGAATGCTGCAGGCCACTTAGTTCTTACAGATTTTGGCCTCTCCAAGGCGCTTTCGCCTGAGGATGATACCGCTTGCAGGTCCATAATCGGGACTCCAGAGTATATGGCACCCGAGACTATTCGGGGCGAGGCTTACGATTATGCCGTGGATTGGTGGCTGCTTGGGTGTGTGATTTACGACATGATGACGGGAAAACCCCCCTTTACAGGCAAGCTGCACGAGGTGATCACCAAGAAGATACTCACAGCAAAGCTCAATATGCCCTTTTATCTCTCGCTCGATGCGAAGGACTTGCTCAACAAGCTTCTCCAGAAAAAGCCAGAGAAAAGGTTCGCAGTCGACGAAAAGTGGGACCAGTTCACAAAGCACCGGTTTTTCAGAAAGATCGACTGGGTTGCCCTTTCTACTCAGGATGCGTCGGTTGTACCTCCTATCATTCCGACTATCTCTGACCCCGAAATGGCCGAAAACTTCTCAGAGGAGTTCACGTCGATGAAGGTGAGCGACTACGAGGTGGCCAGTGCTCAGGTCTCGGGCATTGCCCTGGCAGCGGGCAACTTCCAGGAGCTTTTTCAAGGTTTCAGTTTTGCCGCCAGCGGCAGCTATATTGACCGTTTTGGACAGCTCCGGTTGAAGGATGCCATAGGTGCTACAGATTAGCCACTAAAGGTCTCATTAGGCTAATTGATCATCGGGAAGCTTCAGAGGAAAGAAATGCTGGTCAGAATAACATTTTGGGACAGAACAGGTTGAGTATTGAGTACCCACATTTGTCAGGAAGAGGTGAGAGCTAGGCCCATAGGGCGTGTTATTTAATTATTAATCGTTCATTCTTAATTTGCATGCATTATAAACTTGGAATCATATGAATGAGATTGTTATCTTGAAACAATAACTCGACTCTGAAGACATCTCCAGAGGAAGACACAAGCATAGCAGTGCTTTAGTAGAATCACTACAAATTTTGAAACTCATAAAGATCCAAAAGACCATCATCGAAGTGTTCTTCTAACGCGTTCGAAACGCAACTATTCTACAGATTAAATAAAATGGTTCTTTATTCAACTAAACAATAGTGCAAGTGAATGGAACAGCACCGCGACCGGCGGCCTTGTTCAAGTTGTTGTCCTTGGAAGCGTTGTTCTTGGTTTGAGTAGTCTGAGCAGCCATGTTGATTGTTGTTTGATGGATGAAGAGAATTGTGGAGAGAATCGCATCCTTTTATGTTTGATGAAACGAGCCTGTGACTCCTACCTTGTTTCATAAGCTGCTCTTTTGGGCTGTTCAATCTATCTCAGGTACTCTCCAAGATTACCTCTTTGGGCACGGCAATGGGTTTCAGGAAAAGCACCGGAAGTCAGATGTCGTTTCGAATGATGTTACGAATAGATGCAGCTCCGGCTTTAATTGCCCGAATAAGACAATATTTTTTGATCCTCTTTGGCATGATTATTGATGCAATGCATGAGAGACGAATCAAGGAAGCGAAAGAGAGTATCTCAAGCCGCATAGATTCGCCCGTCTTGAAAACAATTTTACGAAATGGCTTCGTAAATCACTCGATTAAATAGGGGGATTACATTTTTGATCGGCAGGTTTCGATCATTGGTGCAAAAGATATGCTTGATTGTTGCACAAGATACTAGCACTTATATAGATCTTCTTTTAAACAACAGTGCACTTATAAAATCACTTCCGCTTACTCAGATTAAATGCTTTTCATGCTATTCAAGCCCCAATGGTAATTGTCGGTTTGACATTGTCCACATAATCCTTGCCGTCTATGTCGTAATTGAGCCCAAGGCAATGAAACAAAGCTTGATGACCTCGATGAAGTGCTTTCCTTATAGCCTCAGAGAGTTTAGAGGAAAGAGTCTTGCAAGCACTAAGAATACCCAAACACTGAGTTCAAGAGTCTTTTGCAGATAATCCCAACTGACAGTGCCTACTACTCTACGATAAAGAGCTTCTCATATATGACAATACAGGATCTAACCCTCGTGTCAGGTAGTTCCAGTTTTTTTCGAAGAGGTTCAGAAACAGTGAAGCTACTCAAGCTTCGTATTCAAATGGTATTCTGCTCTCCGGCTAACCCAGTGAAGATAGGCGAACCGAGCCGTCACAAGGGACTATTCAAAAAAAGAATTAGAATAAATTCAAAGTTCCAGAAGAAAAGCTCTCTACAGATATCATGGCAGCCCATTTTCTTGAAAAATTCTAAAATTTTGAAGAATAGTCTAAGATTTCGTTTCGCCTTGAAGCTAAACTGCACGTCCTTATCCAAGTGCTTTTCGCAGCCATTCGCCACAGCACAGCCTACACCAGCTTCCACCAAAAGCACGAAAACCACGAAATCGAGAACAGAAAATCAATGCAACCAAGTCAAAATCACGAAAATCAACTACTTCATCGACTGCATTTCCTTTCGATCGTGTCCGATCTCAAAGAGTCGGGTCCCTCTTGTTGGTCCCCACACGACCCTCGCTAATCTAATCTTGACAACACCTCTTGCTCTACAACAAGAGCACTTCCCACTTTCACCCAAAATGGACGAATCGCTCATATCCACTATCAACAAGCTTCAGGATGCGCTTGCGCCACTTGGCGGAGGATCCTCTTCCCCCGTCGACTTGCCCCAAATCACCGTGGTGGGATCCCAATCCAGCGGTAAATCCTCAGTTTTAGAGAATATCGTGGGCAGAGACTTCTTGCCCCGAGGCACCGGTATCGTCACAAGAAGACCGTTGGTGTTGCAGCTAATCAACAGGAGACCCGGCGTGAACAAGGCGGACGCCGACAAAATCAACAAATTGACCGACAAGGGAGAGGCGCTGGAGAACAACTTGGAGGAATGGGGAGAGTTCTTGCACTTGCCCAACAAGCGTTTCTACAACTTCGAGGAGATTCGTGCGGAGATTGTGCGTGAAACCGACGCCAAAACGGGTAAGAACTTGGGCATCTCGCCTGTTCCCATCAACTTGCGTATCTACTCTCCACATGTGTTGACCTTGACCTTGGTGGACTTGCCAGGTTTGACGAAAGTGCCTGTGGGCGACCAGCCCAAGGACATCGAGAAGCAGATCCGTGAGATGGTGTTGAAGTACATCTCCAAGCCCAATGCCATCATCTTGGCTGTCAACGCTGCAAACACCGATTTGGCCAACTCCGACGGATTAAAGTTGGCGCGTGAGGTGGACCCAGAGGGTGCCAGAACCATTGGTGTCTTGACCAAGGTCGACTTGATGGACGAGGGCACCGATGTGGTGGACATTCTCGCCGGCAGAGTGATCCCCTTGAAGTTCGGCTACATCCCCGTGATCAACAGAGGCCAGAGAGACATCGAGCTGAAGAAGACCATCAGGGCCGCTCTCAGCGACGAAACGTCGTTTTTCGAGAACCACCCCTCCTACAAGGCCAAGTCCCAGTACTGCGGTACGCCCTTTTTGGCCAAGAAGTTGAACAGCATATTGTTGCACCACATCAAGAGCACCTTGCCAGATATCAAGCTCAGAATCGAAAATTCTTTAAAGCGCTACCAGAACGAGTTGGCCATCTTGGGCCCCGAGATGGAAGAGAGCCCTACCTCCATCGCCTTGGGCATGATCACCGCCTTCGCTAAGGACTACAACGAAATCTTGAACGGTGAGGCCAAGGAGTTGTCCTCGCAGGAGTTGAGCGGTGGTGCCCGTATCTCCTTTGTCTTCCACGAAATCTACAAAAACGGTGTCAATGCCATTGACCCATTCGACCAGATCAAGGATGCTGACATCCGTACTATCATGCACAACACATCCGGTTCGGCGCCATCCTTGTTCGTCGGCACGCAGGCATTCGAGGTGCTTGTCAAGCAGCAGATCCACCGTTTGGAGGAGCCATCCTTGCGCTGTGTGAACTTGATCTTCGACGAGTTGACCCGTATCTTGAACCAGATCATCAGCCATCCTCAGTACTCCAGATACCCTATGTTGAAGGAGCGTCTTTCCAATTCATTTATTCAGTTCTTGCGTGAGGAGTTGATCCCAACCAACAAGTTCGTCCAGGACATCATCAGCGCCGAACAGACATACGTCAACACCGCCCACCCCGACTTGTTGAAGGGTTCGCAGGCCATGGCTATGGTTGAGGAGAAATTCCACCCCAAGCCCCAGGTTGCCATTGACCCCAAGACCGGCAAGCCATTGCCCTCTAATCAACAGCCACAGCCTCAGCAGCAACCACCAAAGGAGGAGGCCAACGGATTCTTCGGCGGCTTCTTCTCCTCCAAAAACAAAAAGAGATTGCAGCAGATGGAGGCCCCTCCACCAGTGTTGCGTGCCACGGGC
This sequence comes from Candidozyma ruelliae, assembly GCA_030582895.1. NCBI lineage: Eukaryota > Fungi > Ascomycota > Pichiomycetes > Serinales > Metschnikowiaceae > Candidozyma > Candidozyma ruelliae. Next base: position 110,161 of record JAJMHE010000010.1, read on the forward strand.
CAGATGACGGAGCGTGAGCTGATGGAGACCGAAGTCATCAAGCTTTTGATCTCCTCGTACTACAACATCGTGAAGAGAACCGTTGCCGATCTCGTGCCCAAGGCGGTGATGTTGAAGTTGATCACGAGATCGAAGGACGAGATCCAGAAGGAGTTGTTGCAGAAGTTGTACAGTGCCCCCGACTTGGGAGAGTTGGTGAAGGAGAACGAGGCTACCGTGCAGAGAAGAAAGGAGTGTTTGAAGATGGTGGAGGTGTTGAAGAACGCCAGCGAAATTGTGATGAGCGTATGATTGCAGCCGAGATATAAAGTATTAGATATAAAGCTTAATGGTCAGGTTCAGAAGGTGTAGATGTTGAACAGAAGGGAGGAAGCTTCCTTGAGAGCGCTTTCAGTTTTTTCCCACGGCACATTGAAGATCCCGCTGTTGATTTTTGGCATGCTCACGACGATTTTACCCTCCTCGTCTGTTTCCACATCTTTCAAATTCTGAAGTTGCGATCTCAAGTCTTTCAAGCTCTCTCGAGTGTATTCCACGATCTCAGCGGGCGAGTTTTCGAAATTGCTCGTGAACAAACAGGCAATATACGTCTTTTGAGGCCCGTCAACGGGAATCACATACGATTTTCCCAAAAGCTCGGGGCCGAACTTGTTGCAATGTAAAGCATACTCACTGTAAGCGTCAGGATATCTCTTTCTGAACTGGGCAGCAATTCCGCCTCCCCAGGACCCAAAAGGGTTACAAGCGTGAGCTAGCACAATTGCTTTTTTGGAAGTGTGGCCAAAAAGGTCGCCTTTTATGTAATTAATCATTGTGAAGAATGAGTGGAGGTGTGATTTAGGGGTTTTGTGGGTACGTGATAGAGGTATGGCTTTTTCGCAGCCAAAGTTAGTGGCTGCAAATGTGCAGAATATGGGGGTTGGCTTGAATGGATGACTGATGTTGAAAACTATTTAGAATTACTAAGTGCCTGAACTTACATGAACCGTACTTCGAGGGTTTCTGTCGGAATCCTCACTATCCTAGCGTGACCAGGATGCGTAGAAAGCAATAGCGATATTGGTACACAGTAAGTAGATAAGTATAGGGCCAAGGATAGGATTCGAGGAAGTTTGATCTAGAAAAATCTCCAGCTCATGGGCGTCGCTGACCACAAATTGACTTACTTTCAATGTGTTTGTTGAACTGAATATGTACAATGTCTAAGTATTGCAAACCACCGAGCTCTATTTGCTATTCGGTGGTGCCTTTGTTCCAACTTATCCCCCAAAGGCTTCAGATTCAGAATACCGGTTGGAACTTGAACGAGAGCGCCTCACCAGCGCTCTTACAATTCACACCATTGTGCAAAAAGCCATTCTCCGAGCCACAGCCAAACAAGTTGTCAATCTCCTGCGCTGGCTTGGCTTCCTCCTTGTACTGAGTGGCCTCTGGAGCGCACTCGAAGAGAAACTGATTTGAAACCACGGCGGCACTGAAATTGGCAAACCTGTCTTCTGGCGTCACCATGAAAAATTCGATTCTGTCGCCCTTCTTGAGCTTTGCTTCAGGCGAAATTGCCAAGAGATCGGCCTTGGCGCCCCAGCCGCCGCCTCCAGCAATGACCTCATACTTTCTCGTTCCGTCTTGCTGGTGCACTTTCACGTACACCTTGGTGTCCTTGCTCTTGAGGCTCATCAAGTCCTCGTTATTCTCAAGAAACTTGGCAGCGGGAACGGTGTTGATTTTTTTGATCAAGTTGCCCGTGCACTCTGTGATAGTCAAGTTGTCGCCTTCGCTGAGAGAGGTCCAGCGGTCAAGAGACTGGGGTTCCAGAAGAGGCGGATTGAGCTCTGGAAGCTTCACCGTGAGCTCGCAAAGCGTCTCTCCCATGTTCTTATCCTTGGATTTCTCCTGAAGCTCTTTTGGCTGAAAGTAGAACAATGTAGCTAGCGTATTGGTGGCAAAAGCGGTATTCGCCAAAGCGAGGTCTACGGTATTTCCCGGCGCCACCTCCAACTTGAAACTGGCACTGATGCTCTTCCAGTTCTCCTTAGCGCCCACTGGATGGACTCCATCACTCTCACGTGGCGCAGGCCTGGAGTCTTTTTGGTTTAAATGAACAGAATTCGAAATGTCCATGTACTCATCGAGCCAAAGCTCGGAAAGCCCGCTGCGGGCACCATTGGGCACGACTGAATCAACGCCAGCGACAACAACCTGGATTTGCGCAATTTGGTGCAAACTGATAGCGTTTTCTATAGCAACTGGAAGACTCGATGGAGTAGCTAGTATGAGAAGCGCTTTGGCCTTGAGCGATTGGGGAGGCGAAAGCGTTGTATTTAGGTTGGGTGCAATTCTTGTGCGTGCAAAGAATGCCGCTGATGCTAGACAGGTAGTGGAGAACCGGCGTGCCGAGTGTAGTGTGGCAGAGGCGGAGAACATGGTGATGGTGGATCAGTTGAGATTTCGCGAGATGGTGAAGCAAGGCGGGGGTGGTGGAAAAGGGTAGCAAAAAGGAAATTTCGGATGTTGAGGTAATCGAGAACTTTGTGAACTGGCTCTTCTAAAATTTGTGGTGTATGTAGTTGGGAAGGCGTCAGTAAAGGTATTTGGTGAAGATTGTGGGGTCGAAATGGCTGCGAAAAGTCTATTGACGAGAAGGAAGTGATTGGGCCACTCAGGAGGAGCGAAATTCGTTGATAAAAAACATATGAAAATTACTATAACTGGGTTAGATATGGTCCCAACAATTTTGGGCAATATTAAAGAAGACGTCTCACTCTGGATTTCAAACGGTCTCTATGTGATCACCGGATAGATAACAAATGTGGCACACAGAGCCGGATTATGGTATCCGACAAAGCTAACAAAACAACTCATGGAGAGCTGAACTTTCCAATCTCTGTGTTGTCTGGAAGAAAGTCCAGTGTCATGAACATGTTAAAGGCTTACAATACGGGTCAATGTGTAATTTGTTTCGTATATGCAATGATTTGACGTCGAGTTCATTAGCTTCAATATTCAGCGGCTGGTAAGATTGACATTTTTCGCCTTTTGTGGGTTTGACTCAATCCCATAGCGACAGACCTGCCTTAGTTTCATCACTTTTGATGAAAGTGCTAGACATTGTCTCAAGATCAAGATTGGATCACGTCCATCGTCTCCTGACTGACCTCATTGGCCCTTTATATGTACAAACTTTGCTCCCTTCAATCCACTTTCTGCTTCTTTGCAGCGTGCTCCGCATCCTCAGCCTGAATCACCTCGTCCTTCTTTTCTGCCTCTCCATTCTCCTCTTCCTTCACCTCTTCAGTGCTCTTTTTACCCTCACCTTCGGTCTTCTCCTGGCTTGCGTTGTTAGCCTCCTCCTTGTTCGCCTTCAACTTCTTCTCCTCCTCAAAAAGGGGCCCCAACTTCTCCTCGGCCTTTTTGAACTCCTCCTCGATATTGATTTCATGCCCACGATCGAGAGCCCTCTTCAAAACAACACCCCACAAACGCTCGTCACGCTCGAAGAAATCAGAAACCTTGAATGTGTTCACACCGACTTCCCAGTCGGACTGTTTCGTTCTTCTCAACTCGACCATGTGCGCTGACGACTCCACAGCACGGCCTACGTCGCTGAGCAAGCTTCTGATGTATGTTCCGGATCCGACCGTGGTTGTGGCGCCAAAAACGGGCAAATTGTCCCTTGGGGGAGCATCTTCGGGAAGCATCCTAGGGTGAATCACAGTGATCTTCTCCAGGGCTGGCACGCTCTCGTCGTTCATGAAGTCGTCAGAATAGTGGATTTCAGAATCGTTCAAAGTGGAGTTCGACGCAAGCATGCTGGCTAGCGTCTTTCCGTCGGAGTCTGATTCCAACTTTCTGGGCTTGAACTCCTCATCCATGCCAAACTCATCGTGAATATCAAAACTGTGAATTGTCACGTCCCTGGCCTTGAGGGCCCTGGGAAGCGGGATTCCCTTTCGGGCATACTCGTACAAGGGCATTCCGTCGACCTTGAGAGCTGAAAACAACGGAGGTGTCTGTTTGCCCTTTCCCACAAACTTCCTCGCCGCCTGCCTCAATTTCTCCAAAGTAACATGCTCTGTCTCCGTTCTTGTCAAAACCTCGCCCTCCGAGTCTCCCGTAGTAGTGCTCTGCCCCAACATGGCCTTTGCAACATACGTTTTCTTACACTCGTCGAGAAAGTAGCTCAAACGCTTTGTTCCCGTGCCAACGCCAATTATCAACACGCCCAGGGCCATGGGATCTAGCGTGCCGCCGTGGCCCATTTTGATTTTCAACTTGTTGACCCTGTTTTTGATCTTGGACTCGGGCCATCTCGTGCCTGAGGATAGCTGCTCGTATCTAGCCTTTTTGGCCTCGGCCAAGTCGTGGGCAAAAACCTCCAGCTTGTTGAAGATTCTGCCGATTTTGTCCACAACGTCGTATGACGTCATGCCCACTGGCTTGTCCACAGCAAAGATCCCATTCATGTTTCGAGGTAGGTATCTGAACATGGAGTTTTCGCGATGCCCTGGGATGGATTTGTAGTGTGGGGCAGGCCACCACACTATGGGAGAATAGTAAAATTAAAGTTGTTATAACTTAGTTGGTCATTGAATTGAGTCGACATTTGTTGAATTTTGTCAACATTTATCCAACATTGGTTGGTGATCTCGGTACTTACTCAATGGCTGCAAAATACCTGGTGCGCAGTACAGAGTGACTTTTAAAGAGGGCACAGAAAAAAAAAAATCGTAGATTGGGACTTATGGATTAGTGTCAAAAGTCTCTCATTAGACGGTATGAGGTACATTCTGGGCTGGCGTGGAATATCTTTGTGTCGAGATATGTTGTTTACTGGCCCTTATGAGACTATGTCAGAGAGTCCATTACGTTTCTCTGAAAACATCTTGGTCGTCAGGGAAGCTTTTTCATTGTCTTTCGCTCAAATAGCATAATGTCAAATGTCTCTCAATGCTGCTTTTAGATCGAATTGTATAAAGGTTCTAATTTTCAGTCGTCTGAATATTCTGACCTTTGAGTTTGTACTAACTAGGTTTCCAGCCAGCTGGGGCCTAGTCCGAGGGCTTCGGGATCTGAAAGTCCAACAGCAAAAAACCAGAGTCCTTGACCGGAATCAACCGTAGAAGCGGATGGCGCTGGCTGAGAAATGTCTTGTTGAGGTTGTCGATGTACTCCTCCAACCGTGCAATCTCCCTCTTTGTATAAGGCTCCTCCACGAGCCAGCACCAGAAGCGTGAATATAGCGTTCCCGTGAAAAGCTCAAGAGCGTTGTCTAGCCAAGTCTTCTTGGAGTGCAAGGAAAACGCTCTCGCTGTGAAAGAGTTGACTGTCTCCACAATGTCCTTCAACTCCAGGGCACTGAGAAAGAGCGGCACCAAAGGCGGTTTTGATGTTGTTCCGAAAACGTTTTTATCGTATTCCCCGAGAGTGGGGTCGCCAGTAACGGCTGCTGGCTCGTCTCCTGGAGTATATAGAGAGAAGTGTGGAACCATATATGAGTAGTCTGTGTCGTGGTACGTTCGTGGAATTCTCACAACTCGGGTCGTTTGGTATAGCTCTGAGTCCACAGGAACGTAAACATTGGGAAAGTGGTTCACCACAAGCGAAACCTCGGGAGTCTCGTTCTTGATGTTATCTCCGTTCGAGATTTGTGAGACTAGCGTGGATCCCGACTGCCCGCTGGGCGAAACAAGAAACTCATGGTAGTTAAAAAAGGGAACCAGAGGGTTGCTATACTTCACCGCAGGGTCATTCATACACTTTGGTGTGAGTAGTGTGAGGTTGAAGATGTGATTGTGGATTGCGATAAGGTGCAAAAAAGAAATGATTTCGCCCAGGATCGAACTGGGGACGTTCTGCGTGTTAAGCAGATGCCATAACCAACTAGACCACGAAACCACTTCGGTGAGGGTTTTAAAAGTGGGTTTGCCCTGACCTACAAGGGAAAAAAATTGCAAATTGGCTTTTTTTTTGATGCGAATGTCTTAAGAATTCAGTTTTCTTTTTTTTCTCCAATTTTTACGACGTTCCGACCTTTTTTGCGGACACTGGAGTAAAAAGTACAAACTCAACTGCAGGACCATATAAAGAGCTATCGGGATCTTGAGAAGCGGGGGAATGTAAGGGGTTTTCGTCGGGCTTTGATCTAAAGCCTGAAATTTACTCTTCAGCTCATAATGGACGTTAGACTGAATGAAGTCTCCAGGAAGTATGCTGACAAGTATGCCAAATTGGGAATCGACAAGATCGACTACAGCAAGGTAATATGGATCCTTTTCACCACAGGCAGCGTATACAACATGCGCAATGTATTCGAGCTGTTCTTCATGTCCAATGGAGATAAAATTTTGGAATGGAAGGAGAGAAAAATTTCCGAATGCCAAACACCTTCATTGGAGGCCAAAGTCGTACTATTGTTGGGAAGCGATGTGATACCACCACTGGGGCCCATTCTAGACAGACTCCTAAAGCGTAAAGACAAACTAACAGAGTATGTCGAGGGGATGCGAGCTTTACTCGACGAAGAGAGAAAAAGGAACCCGAGTCCGGATTTGCTACAAGAAATTGCATCAATTGAAGAGCTGCTTCAAAGACTTGAACCAAAGGTAACAGCTTTCACCGAGGAGGACCTCAAAAACCGATACAAACCGCTTCCCAACTGTGGCAATTATCATTGCCACATCACGTTTGCGCCTCAAGCTTGCTATATCTGTAGGACGATAGCACATGCGACGAAAGACTGTCCCAATAGGGGGTGCTTTCTTTGTAAAGATCGCAGTCATCTCCAGAAAGCGTGCCCTCAGCGTTGTAGGTGTGGCAGGGGTGCTTATCATTTAAAGACAGATCACAAGAAGAATAATCAAAAGGGGAAGCAGGGTGATCCCTAGTTGCGCAATTACTGCTCTTAGAGTGATGCGATTCATCCATTCTTTTGGGCAATAATGCAGTGGAGATTTGCTATTCAATGACTACACCTGGCGCTGACTTGTAAAATATTAGCTGGATTTACATCATATAAGAAGATGATGAGAGACAATTGACCACTTTCAGAGTCTTTTCGCCGTTTGGCGAATGGGTGAGTGCTTTTCTCGACAAATCGTATTTATCGGTCGAAGTGAACTTGTGCTGGATTTCCTGAAACTGCTGGCAAATGAGTAGTTTGCATCTGATTACGATCATAGTCCTCGATATCTGCTGCAAATGAAGATAACATTTTTATTTTTCAAAATAGTGTGCCTTTGATTAAGGCCATCAAGAAACAAAGAACACATCTTCTACTGCAGGACCATCTGAAAAACTATCTGGCACCCAGTAAGCGGGGTGATACCAAGAGATTTTTAAGATTGTGAAGACAAGAAAAATGGAAACGTGACTTGGGGAGGTACAAACTTAAGTGGGCAAGAAATTGATAATTTCGGGGAACAAAGATGACTACTTATTGGGAGCGACTTTCAAATCGCTTAGTAAGAAGAAGCAAGACTCGCGTAAGGCAATCGAACAGAAGGTTCTGGAGGAATGTCCGAAACTACTTCATACGAAGCCAAAGAAAACGATATCAGGGCTGAAATTCTGTGATGAAATGATGCGAACATTGGAAGGAGTACATAAATCTAGAGCCGTTCGTCTGTCTTTCATATGGCATAGGCTGAGCGTTGAACATTCCGTCAAAATGTTATTTCTGTTAATTTGGGTCTACATCCTGATCAATTTTTAGAATAATTGGCTCCAGTAGGGTCAATGTTCTACATAGCCATATATCGAAATGAGAGTTATGATAATTTTATTTTCGAGGGAGAATTACTTCGCTTCCGTAGAGCCATTTCCTTGCCTAGCTTCAGAACTTCTCCTAGTATTCCGAAAAACGTGATTGGCAAACTTCTAAAGATGAATGAATTTCGTTGGTACCCTCCCTCCTACTACATCCGTGCACCATCGGTATAAGACATCGAGCCCACGAAAATTTCGGAACACTCTCTAACATATCTTTCTTCTTCCAAATGTATGTGACTATACCTTGCCACCTCGGATGATATTTGTCCATTCGGACACGCTATTAACCCAGCTCATTTGACATTTTGTTTGTGATAAGACTAGTTTAATCTGAGGCAAGAATTCGAAACCTAGACTAACATTTAAGGAGTGTGCTATACCGCTATTAAACGGATAAATGTTCACTGACTTGACGTCCTACTCAAGCAATTGATGCTCGTCAGGACTGTGATCTCTCTGTGTGCATCGAGGAACGAGTTTTGTAGTATCCTGACTCGATGGCATCCCAGAAGATGCTTTCAAATCTCTCCACATTTGGATCTTGTAGCTCTTCTAAACTCCTGAATGTTTCCGAGTTTCTTCTCTTCACGAAGCCTCGATAACCTAGTTGCAAATGGCCAAATCCGAGGGCAGCTAGTAGGGCTGAGCGACAGAGATGTGCCCTGCAATAAGCTTTCAGAATATCCTCTAGTCTACCTCTGTGACCTTTTGCCTCGCCTCAGCTCATAAATAACTGTTGAGTTTCATCGTGTATTCTTTATTTTACGAGATTTCTGAAAAGTTGAAACTTGGAATCCGGACTAGTTTTGCAAGTCTGATGCTCAGAGTAGTGAGATTTGAGAAGTTCAAAGTAGTGCCTCTGACCGAGGAAACTTAGCTTGTAACGACCAAAAAAATACCAGAAAGAACCACAGTTCTATACTTACACGCTCTCAGAATATTTCATATTTATTTCAAAGGAAAGCATCCAGTCAACCATTTAAATGTCCCTCCTTATGCTACCCAGCCCTAACTGGCTACCAAACCCGTGCACCAACCGTTGGGCTATCGATAAATTTTCCAGTAGATGCGATATGCAATTCGATACTACTACTTACCAAAAAGCCAAAATGTATGTTTCAACGATTGCACTACTGATGATACTTGTCCAGTCGGACTATGCATAAACCCAGCTCTTTGATATTTTTGTTAATGAAACCAACTAGTTTTTTAGATAGCTGAAGTGCCTTTTAACTTGACTTTAACTAACATATAGGTTTGAGAGGCTTCAGCTTTATTTGGTATTGCAGTGACATTCTTCGATGGTTCTATGATCAGGGTGACGTTGTCGGTTTCGATGAACAAGTTTTGCGCCACCGAGATCAACTTCCCTTATGGAAAAATCATTAAACTTCTCTCAAATGTAGACATACAACTCTAGATGGATGGGAATCTGAATTGATCCCAGAGGTGCTCCATCTAAGATTTTCGATTGCTGCCTTTCGGCTATATGGCAGCTTCTACATCGCCTTAGTATTGGCCATTTACTGCTCTGATAGCTTTTTCCTCATCTTCCGAGTTGGATCAACACCGATTCAGCACAGATCCAACAATGCTCTCTTTCTGGCCGCAGTCATGGGACGATGAAGTCCTTGATCTTCGGGATTACAGTGAGCATCAGCCCGATATTCAAGACTTCACTTCACACTACTCCAGAGGCTGATGCGAAAACAAAAGTATCCAAAACTCCTCTATTCCTAACTTCAAAGTCATTAAATCGAGTTGGAGTGTAGGTCATATTTATCAAAAGTATAAGGAAGAGAAAAGAAGTAGAACCATCGTCAAGGGACCATTTGCATCACCTCCCTTCGCAAGTGCGTACCACTGTAGTCACCCTCAGCTGCAAAAGGCACACATAGTAGACACACAAAGCAGACATTACACTCATAGACAATCGTGCCAAACCAGAAACGCCGAAATACCCAAAATCTCGTTTTCAATTGAAATTCCAAACCTCTCTTCCTCCTCCCCACACTCCACCACCGAGATCTCAAATTTTTCAGTGCGCATACATTTTCACATCTTCACCACATTCACCAAATGCTCCCGGCTCGAGCTCTTGCGCTAGGCGCTCGTTCCAGAGCCTCGCTCTCGCCTGTTGTTTTGAGAAGAATATGCTACCAGCTCCAGGCCGGGCCCGAAAACTCGCCGTTTCAGACGGTTCTCCAGAGCCGATTTCAATCAACCTCAGCTCAGCCTGTGGCAGAGTCCCCCAAGACCCAGGAAGCGAAGAAAGAGAGGCCTCAGGGCAATAGTGACTTTCGTGTCAGCAAGAAGTACCGTGACATCACGCAGCAAATCCAGGCGTCGGTCGATGCTGCTCTGACTCTGGACCTAGCTGAAGCCATAGACATCTTGGAAGAAGGCGCTTCGTACCTTCGGGAGGTGCAAGCGTCGGAGACGATCAACAACCGTGCCTTTTACGTGCCCTTCCAGAACATCTTGGCCGCTTTGTTCGACAAGGCGTGTGTGAAAAACGCCAGCTTGGGCGGCAGACGGCTCTCGGAGCTTTTGGACATATTGATCCAGCACAAGATCGCCCACAACTACCACTTTGCCCAGATCATCAAGCACACGCTCGAAAGCGGGTCTGCGGAGAAGTACGCCGAGGCGTTGCAGATCTGGGTCAAGTTTCTAGAGTACAAGAAGACGATGTACGACTCGATGCCCGATGTGTTCATCGACTACGAGCTCGAGGCGTACAAAACGAGAGGCTACAAAATATACCACGCCAGGCAAATGGCGTACTTCTGCTACGTGATGCAGTGCATCAACGGATCCGTCACTCCCTCCATGGAGGACGCTTACAAGCTTCTAAAAGTGCCCGGATCGACGAGAAACGAGATTCCGCTTGTCGTGAGCGTGAAGCAGACGCTAGAGCACATGAAGCTCGAGCGTGCGCTCGAGGACTACCCACAGTTCCAGAAGGAGCACAACGCCATGGCATGGAAAAACATGGACCCGAACGGGAAGTTTGCCATGGAGCAGATCGAGAACGCTGTCTCCTTCCACAGCGCTACTCGTCTCGAGGAGGTGTACCAGGACTTGGCCAAGGCCTCTGCGAGAACCAAAATCCCCATCAGCGAGCGCAGATTGAACCGTGTCATGCTTGGGTTTATTGAGGTTGGCAGATACGATAGGGTGTTTGGCATTTTCAGGGACATGCTCGCTGGAGGCATCAAGAACCCTGGCTCTGGCACGTTCGACCTCGTGTTCAAGGCCATTGGACATCCCGACAGAGTCAAGTCCATGACGGAGGAGGAAAGAAAGAACCTCTACATTACAGTGGACATGACCTTGGCGGCAATGTTGGCGTCTGGTGTGAAGATGTCGTCCAAGACATTGGCGTACGTTGTTTCGTGTTTCGCCAACTTGAACAGATTCGACAAGGTGGACGAGATCATGAAGCAGAACGCCCACCTCACGATGATCGATGCCACCAAGAACAACATCTTGATCGGTCTCGTGATGCACAACAGAATCGAAGAGGCAGAGCAGAAGCTCAAGGAGTACAGACTCGCAGACGAAAACTTCACCCCATACACATACACCATGAACTCGTTCTTCGCATACTACACGAAAAACATGAGACTCGACGATGCCGAGAAGGTGCTTGACTACATGAAGAAGAGAGGAATCAAGGAGGACATTGCGACTGCCACGACCGCCTTCGATCTCTACTTCAAGCTCATGAACGCCCGAGGTAAGGTGCCCGACGTGGCGACCGTGATCGAGCAGTTCAAGGATAGCGAAGTCAAGTTGACACAGGGCGCCGTCAACTCCATCCTTCACGCCTTGACGAAAAACGGAACAAACATCGAGGCTGCCAGGGCAGTCTACAACTACTTCGTCACCAAGCTGCCTAGATACAAGTACTCGAAGGCGCTCTCCACGACTATGCTTCTTGGAGAGTTGAACTTTGGTTCAGTTTACAATGCTGAGGCCCTTTTTGATATGATCATCGCGGAGGTCGAAAATACCATTCGTGTGTGGAACATGATGATCAGAGGGTTGTTGTACAGAGATGTCGAATTGGCAGTCAGCTATTTCGAGAAGTTGAAGCAGCACAGATTCGAGGGTGTCAAGCCAAACTTCTTCACCTTCTATTTCATGCTCCCTTTCTTCCAGAGAAGAGGTCTTACCGACAAGGTTCAGTGGGCCCTTGATGAGCTCGCCAAGGCTAATCTCGAGGAGTTTGGAGACGAGCTCCCACAATTAGTAGACCGCTTGAAGGTTGACTACAAGGTCGACCCCAAGTTGGCTGCCAGCATGAAGTTGTAAATACGTGTAAATATTAATCAGGTTTGAAAGGACGAGTAGGTTTGGCAGTGAGAGGATCGGTCAATTTTCGATGAATGATCCGAAAACAAATCTTTTCGATCAATAGATGGTCCCTCACAGTGAGAGCAAGTGAAAAGGGTGGAATTTATCTATCTCAAAGAGCAACAACTCGGGTTCTGTGAATCCCTTTTAAACCATAAAATGCACTTTGACTAATGAACCTCCCCTAGTCTACTACAATAATATGTGCCATTTCTGATTAGTATTAACATCCATGTTTCATTAATAAATACAAGCGGTTGACGGGAGCAGCGGGCAGAACAAGAATTCTAGACAACTTCTGCCTCCACTCTCATCGATTCTATGAAATACCTTGAACCCAACTTGGCCCAAGTGACCAGTGTCTAGATCACTAGCCGTAATCGTCATGCTTTGCGATGTACATAAAAGCCAGTCTTCTCGTCATCCAAAAAATGCTTAATCGAACTCTCCCATGGCCTGCTTCCACAAAGGCTTTGCCCAATGGGTAAAACGGTCCAGGGCGTTCTGGAACGAGTCAAGTGCTGGCCGTGTGTCCAACATAAATGCAGGCATGCCTGTTTCTTCATCGTCGGGAGCTCCATAGTAGTCTATGACGTAACGCACCTTCTCCCATTTTCCTGCTTCTCCTGCTGCTCGAAGAACAGTCCAGTCGTGACGATCAAAAGGCGGTTGTGTGTTGAAGGTCTCAGGGAAGAACTTGCCCAAAGCCAAGTACATGCGAGCCCTGGGACTGAGATCGTGTGGTTTACCGGTGAACAGAAGCAAGCGAGGCTCAATCTTCAGCTGTTCAGTATACTTTTCTTCCCAGGCCAAAATCTGGTGCCAGGCTCCTTCGTTCAAGAAGTTGTGAACCTCCACCATCAGCTCAACAGCATCTTCGGGAACCCCCAGACCTTTACCCTTCTTAAGCATAGCATTAAGCATTTGCTGTGGAGATGGGTATTCCCAGAAACCCTGGTCGGGAGACTCGCCTCGAGGAATCAGCGAGATTGTTCTTTCTGTGGAGAGCACGACCTTCTGACCTGGAGCTCTCTCTGAGGAGATGGACATTGGCATGTTGTTCATAGGGTTGAGCACCTCATCGTCATCGGATCTAGGACCCTTGCCGTAGTTAACAGGACATGCGGCTGGAGATCCTGATTTTCCGTGTTGCACAGGACACGCTGCTATTCCCGAAGAGGAAACAGGCGCTTTCTTAACGCCAGAGTCGGCCCATAACCATCCCATCTTGTAGTATGTGAATGTAGTGAAATGGAGATGCTGTGAGTGGTTTTGATAAGCCGCGCATGATCGTAAAGCACGTGATGTACATCACGTGGTAGGTTTTCGTCTACCAATGCAGAGGAGGCTGTTTCTGGGTTTCAGTGAGGAGCTGTGCAGCATGAAGAAGGTGGTTGAAGTCCCATAGTGGTGGCATCCGCCTGTTACTGCAAAGGTATGAGTGTGGAGAAGGAAAGACCCGTGCACCACAGACGATCGGGAAATCTCGCGAAAGCTCGGCGGAGAAACTCGGGATACTCCGAATCTCGATTCTGAAGAATGCTCTCTGAGTATCGTCCTTGGATGCCCAGAACGAAATAAGTATCATTCGAGCTCGTATTGGACACCTCTAGAGACGAATTTTGCGGAAGGTTTTGGCGGGTTTTAAAGTTTAGCTTTTTAAGCTTTGGGAGCCCATTGAAGTAGTCTCAATCACAAAGCAGACCAGATCTTCCCAATAATGGTCTCGAAAAGGGGCTTGTCTTGCTCGAATTAGCGAACACTCAAGAAAAGATCAGCCTGCCGACTTGGCAATTTGAGTTTATTAGTGTTCTTTCCGGGTTGTGGCTCTCTTCAAGATAAAACGATGCATTTTCACAGGACAGAATTGCATGAATACCCCATCAACGTGTAAGCACTCATTTAAACCATTTTCTTGAAATCAGTCGACAGTTCACAAACTTCAAATATAGACGCTGGTCCGACCGGGAGGCTGAAAGTTCCGAGTCCGTTTGCATTAATGTCGTCCACCTAAGCAAAAAAGATCTAGCGCCGTATTAAAGTTGAGATCTACCTCTGGCAAATCGCCATTATTACCGTCTACATGCGGGTCTTCCTAAGGGCGGACCGAATCTCAAGACTTCTTCAAAAATGCACCGTAGATCCCACTAACACAAGAGAGATTCGCCTACAAGTGGAATCTCCTCCCGAGGAGCTGCTTCATGTGAAGATTCAGATTTATTCGCTGTAGGCCGCACAATGGCTCTGGCATTATACGCCTTCCCACGTTGGCAGCGAAATTAAATTATGTTTGAACAATGAAATGTGGGCGGTGAAGGAAGTGGATCGCCGAAAGTGCATTGTTTACGGGACAAGGGCGGCAACAATTAGCGATAATAGCAGCGAGGGAGAACTCACTTTGTGGTTCTTGAGATGAATGTTTCGACCTTATTCAGGAGCTGAACTGGATCTGGTCCAGAGTTCGTCAATGTCGCAAGACTCTTCGTTGTTGGAGGAGTCACAATACTTCAGCACAAAAGCGGAACCGCAAAACAGACCGAAGGTTGCGTTTACGAGGCTGTATGAAGAAAGGAGGCCGAAATCGTCGAGGCCGGTGGTGCCTTAATTCTGAAGCATTATTCGACGACCTCGGACGAATCTCGACGAATGCAGCTGAAAATTCGATAGCCGCCCGCCTAAAGAGATTTCGTCGAATCTCAAGCAGCTCTGGTAAATTACGATTTTCTTGGAGTCGCTAGATTTTCGAAGGTTGCTCTAGCCACCTCGCTAAGTAGCATTTAGCAACAGCGATCAGAACCATCTGCAGAGTGGCTCTTAACCATTCGCTTTTAGCCCATCTTGATCAATGTAGAGGCTACTAACGATTGTTAGCGCCGATCACCGGCGCTGGAAAATTAGGGTCTCCTGACAACGAGATTACTTATTGGGGAAGTGGTAGCCAGAGAGGAGGCAGTGGGAGTTAACAAACGCTTTTTGCCAATCGCAAAAACAATTCCAAGAGCACTATTAATAAACCCTCCTCAATATGACCCCTTTCTCTAACCATCGGCCATCGTTTCAAGCCGTACCGAGAAGTTCGGCAGGCGACACATGCCAGCGATCCGAGTCTCGACTTACAAAAATAGACAGCAAACATATCGCCAGGCGAAAATCAGCGAAAATCAGGAAAAATCAGCGGAAATCAAGCGACAAAAATCAGTAGACAAGCGGCTCCGTAGATCTCGAACTTCTGGCCCCTGCCGATTTCCTGACAACTCTGCACTCGTTTGATAAGCAACGCTACAGTGCCATAGTGCCGTGTGCCAGCCTCGAGGCGCCTGGGGTCCACCCCCATGCCAGACAGCATTGGCCAGTTTTGTGTTAGATCCCACGGCAAATGACGTGGGCAGGAGGCTTAAGTTCTTCACAGAAGCGCCATGAAGGAGCCTCCGTAATTCGAGCGATTATGCGCAAGGAAAAGCCCGAGGGTGCCTAACAAAGGCCACAACGCAATGCATCGTTGCTCTGTGTCGAGCGGAAGTGCAAGTGAGATTGTGGAGGTGTCATTATCTCGTCGCTTATGGCGATTTTGCAGAGCGCCTCGAGATTGCATTCCCCTTGTGCTTGGCCGGCCAGTGGACCGATTGCTTTGAGGCTGAGGGGCGAAGCCAGGGACCAGACGATCGAAACGGTGGGTGTGCTGCTGAATCTGGCGATACTGCCGACTGTGGTGGTAGGTAATTTCCGAGTCTTTCTCGATTAGGCTTTTCGTCCATGGCGTCCCCGAGGGGCTGAACCAGCAGGACAGGTTGACGTCAGCGTAGGATGCTAATTGGCTTCCCCTATTGCTGGCAATGCTTCGCTGGTGGGAGCCCTGAGCTCGAGTATCTAGACCTCCACACTTATCAGATCACAACCCCGGCTCAAACTCATAGCCGAAACTTACATTTACGCGAGCAACGTTCAAACGGCCAAGACGTTGACAGAAACTGGTGGGTTTCGCCGTTTTCGAGGGCTCGTTGGCTTTGCACTTTTTGTCAAATGGCTGCAAATGCCATTTACGCACAGCCGTCTTTCCTATTTCTCCGTGTCTCTCATGTTCGGGCGGCTATTCTTGACGAAACCCTGGCAAACCCTCGAGATTAAGGTTGAGACACAATAAACAGGCAATCTCGTTTCATTCGCTTTAGGTTTCGATCGTGTCGTTTACCGAAAGCAGACAAAATGTGATAAGCCTTGTGCGAAGCCCCTACAATGTCTTGAAATGGCGACAAAGAGCCCTAATGGGTGGGACGTGTCGCGGAATGTCGTGCTGGTGTGACTGGAAATGACGATTTCAATGTCTTATTTTCCGGTGCCTTTGAAGCGTAGGTTGAGCTATTCGCTTTTTCGTTATTTGACTGGCGACATTTCCCCGGTCCAAGTGCCTGTGGTCCGCCCACCCTCGGTTTGCCCGTCAAGGTGGCTGAATGTCAGGTGCCAGAACCGGTCCTTCACGGAACTTCGCCTGATAAAGAGCCCTCGGGATGGCGAGCTTGTTCCGGGTTTCTCCATCAAAAAGGGATTCTTTCGTCCCTGCTTGAACACCGTTTGCGTTCTTCACAAAGCGGACGAGTTTGTGCTACTCTACACGAAGGACCACCTAAATGGGTCCACTTTGCTTAGGATGTTCCACATAAATTGGGCCCTAGCTGTGCCAGAGATCCGGATAGGCGCCCAAAAAGGAGCACTTCCGAGGGCAGGTGCTCGTCAACTATGTCGCACGGGAAGGTGCGGCCGGAAGTGCAAAGGCCCTCGGATCACGTGACTACACGCCTACAACCGGGCGCCATGTTTCGTTACACCATGGCATTGTCGCATGTCTCTCTCGCCAATTGTTCCACTGCTTTGTGGCCATGTCGCATATTTTGTCTTGTAAGTGTATCGTCGATAAAAGCACAATGAACAGAGAAGATACGGATCATTAGTATAGCGCAAATAGTGTGCACTTTTCGTATCAAGACGCTTTTGGTTCGTGTGAGGTTGACAAAAAGGGGCGCAAATTGAGAACCGCACGGTGCCTAGAAGAGTCAAGCGAATTTGTGTAGCATAATTATTTGCCAAAATTATTAGACGAGTATGTATGGAAAGAAACCCGCTGCCAACTGTCAGCCCACTCCGATTCGGAACCGCAGCCTCGAAAAGTAGGGGTGGACGAGCGGCTTGTGGAGGCTATTGTTCGAGGTGCTATTGTTGCAAAATTTCTATAGACACCAAGGAATTGCAACAAAGAGGCGAGAGGAGCTGGCAATAGCAACATATCGAGAGAACGCGGTTTCCGTGCTACTCTGGTTGACAACTTTGTGACATTTTGATATTGTTGTGGCACAGGGAGAGCTTGTTTGATATCTGTCAATTGCTACGGTTTCGCTGGTAGCAGATTGCAACGCTTTTTTGCCCATTTCAGGAAGGCTTCCCGCCCGAGGCGACGTAAGGGGCGCCAAGCGGGCTACCAGGGTAATGGTAAAGATTTGCCAGAGTGTAGAATTAGACAAACGGACGAAGATCGAAATGCCCTTTGAATAGGGACAAAGAGAAGGAGAATGCTTTGTGAGGTTCTTCTGGCACGACGTTTCGGCGTTACCTTCTGGTTTTTTTAGGGCATTTGTGTAAGAGCATTGTCGACCGAGCTCGCTCGAGAATTCTCGAGTGCCTTAGCAAAGTGCCTTGAATGCCAGAAATGCCATAGGATGCCATGAGGTGCCTTCTATAATTTTCAAAGTCTCTCAAATTCATCTTTCCCAGCGTAATTTCTGCTATGTGACGGCCTCGATTTGACGTCTGTAGGGTGACATCTGTTGACGCTATGGCATGTTCGAATTACGTATCCAGTGCATACGTACCCCAGTTGCACGATAATCGTTTGCCAATGAAGTCAATTACAATTACCAAAATTATCTATCATCCCGTACCTAAAATCGCCAGTTCACCCACACGCTCAGCCGATAATATTATCTCCAACAAGCTTCTCGCTTACGACCCACGCCTCCCCATATTGCTATTATTTCTTTGTCGAAACCCTAAACCCATCACGCTATTGATGCAGCGAATGTCAACTCTGCCCTGTCGATGCTGAGTACGACCTGGCTGAATAAGCTTCAGAAATCAAGCATGGTTTCTTAAACTTTGCAGCCACCAATGCCAGCGACATGTCATTGTAGAAGAGGTCATTCATTACTCCTCCAGCTTTGTCTAAACAACTTAGATTTTGCCACCGCAAAGCCTGTTCTATTTGAAGCTCACACGATCATCGTCACCTTCACCGATGATCCAGCGACATTCCATACGTTTGCCCTTTAGGGATGCCCGTGGGGCCAAAGCTTGATCTACAGTGTGCCTTGCAGACGGCAGAGCGCTCAAAATAGCTTTCTGAAATCTCCCTATTCTGCCAGCATTTACGTTGGTTGTGAGAGTTTCAGATCAGGCGACTTTCAGCAAATGAGTATGCGGATTAGCCCGCCAGACGGTTGCAGAAACCCCAGAAGGGTCCCGACGAGAAGTGTTCTGGAAAAATGTCAGCCAGGGGGCACCTTTTATTTTTTTGTGTAATAGTGTATTAGCATTAGACGGAAAGGTGGGGAGGTTCGTAATCTCGAGGCTGCAAAATACACTTCGGGACGCAAACGAGGATCCGTCCAGGTGGTGAGACACAGAAAACGCCTTGAGCCTCAATTGCCATTGCACCTTACTCAGCAACAGCCAAAACGTGGAATTGCCATGTTTCAGCAAGTGACGAGGCGATGGCTGTGTCTACGGCTCAAACACATAGTAGCAAAATGCCAAATCGGTGTTGGCCCGTGATCCGTGGTCCTATTCCGCCCTCGTTCCGTTCGCCATTTGCCAAACCTACTTTGCATGCGTCCTCGTCTACCACAACTCTATTTTGCAACCATTTTGCAACCTCCCAACTTTCATTTCTTGCAACCTTCAGTCTCTTCTTTTCTTGCAACAGCCATTGTGAGCCCTACCAGTCCCTTCAGCCGAAATGCCTTGCCTATTCCAATGCCCTACGCCTCACTGGGATGTCGCCAGTGCTCTTACTACAAGTCTTGCGCCTAAAGGTTACTGGGCACTGTCTGCGGCTTTGTGTGAAACGATCAGGGCAGAATAGAGTAGAGTATAAGGTAGAGGTTGAAAGCGGGCAAAGCGGAAGGATGATGGTCCGGGATCGTTATTCGTAAATTACCTGCCATCTCGAGGCGAACATATCGGTAGAGAGATGGCGAAAAAGCCCCGGCCTCCTATTCTATTTTTTGCGACCTCAGCTTATGCCACCGCTCAAGGGGGTGCGTGTGCACACCGCAGCGTAGTTTCTTGGAGACATTCGACGAATAAGGCGCCACCTAGTAGATTTAGGAGGTTCTGATGGATTTACTAGGCCCATAACTGTTGATCTAGTAGGTGGAGTTCGACCGGAAGCCGAAGTCGGTTGTGCCGAGCCACACTCCGGAATGTCGTGTCGCTGCTAATACCGGGGTAGCCCTGCCGGGGGAGCATAGGCGGGAACCGGGGGCCGAGAACCGAGGGCGGGCTCAGTGTGTCGCCGAGGGTATATCACGTGACACACACACATATTTAGCTGCAGCTTCCGGCGCCTGCCCGGAACAATTGATGCCCTCGGTGATATCTCCGGAGGTCGGAACGTCTCCTATCGCCCATGCAAGTAATTACCCACACCTGGCACTTCCGACCAGGCGCTGCTGAGACATGTTTTAGCGGGTGAGAAAAATCTTTTCTGGTCCACAGCAAACCATGTCTCAGCACGCGTGGCTGTCGAAGTTTTTCACTTTAGCCCGCTCTACGGAATTCCAACCCAAGACATTACGCCCCGTGCTTTCGGAAAAAAAAAAAGGAAGAGTCCAGCCGGACCAATGGTAATAGTCCACGACCAGAGTCGCAAAATTCCTTCTGCGGCGCCAGTGTCGCTTCAGGAGAGATAAGCGGCTTCCAAGTCGCAACCACCACGGAAAATTTTATAGGAAAAATTTTGCTCTCATGAAAACCTATTTCAACAAGCTAATTCAAGCCCATCGTCTTCTATAGGGGTCTGCAGGGTCGGTAAAGACATCGACAGGCACTTTTGGCTTACCCTTTCCGGCAGTGGCCCCGATGAGAGAGCCAGCTCTGCCTCCAACGGGCCCCCACCCGTGGGGGTGCGGCAGCTTTTGCTACCTTTTGCAAAAAATCTATTTGCGTTGTCGCTGTTTCCCCCTCGTCCGGGAAAAGTGGATTTCCTCCGCGACGGTTGCGAGCCGGGTGTGTGAATTGTGAGCCCTAGCTAGTTTCGTATCAACGAGCTGCGGCGTATTTTGTAGGCTTGTGAAAGTTTTTAATTCGAGACCATCGAGGCCGAAGCTAAAAAAAGCTTCGCTGTGATTGCTTTTTCGACGAGGTTTGGCACACGTCCCTAACCACGGGTTGCGGGCGGCTATAACACTGGCGAGCTCTCAACCACTGAAACACCTTGTGAAGTTATGTACGGGGACTTGAATAGCTTGCTACGCTGTGGGTGCTATTGGCTGTTAGGGAGGCTGAGAAGTACGCAAGATCGTGCCAGTTCGGACCGAAACGAGGGTAAAACTGTCTTAGAAGGAGTTTTTTGGTGTCTATTTGCTGAAAGTGTAACATCGCTGGTTCTATGGGAGTTCACGCCTCATGGCAACCATGTCTCAGATTTAGGCATAAGCACGCGCCGCACATGTGCTCCGGATCAACTGGTGGACGAAAATTTTACCGAGCCTCGTAAATATGACATTGTGCAGAACGGCGCATTTTTAAATATGCGCGGCCTGCAGAATGCCCAGCTACTAACGCAGCGTCGTTTTGAAAGCCCCGTCGCGCCGCACAAGTCCGGCAGACAACTGCGACCGGAGCTTCCATTTCCCCCTTATGTGCAAAAGTCACTGCACACACGCCGCTTTGTATGCCTGCTAACGCATGGAACATTCTTGACACACTCCTCGCTGCAGGAAGGGTTCAATTTGACGTACCATTCCCCAACGCCAGCCAATGATTTTTCTTGATTACTCCGTCCCTGCAAAGCGGGACATTGAAACAAACCCCACGTCTTTAGACGAGGAGTCTTTCCCCTTTCAGGTGCAGCGGGCTATACCCGGCTTATATGTGTGGAAGCTCGTGTGAGCCAACCAACGCTGGGTAACAAAAAGGAATGTCCCCGCCGACCACGGCGAACGGAAAATATTGGTAAACATCCTGTTTAGGCGATTTGCGAAATTCCATAATGCCTTGAAAGGCACCGGAATCACCATCGGTGACGCACTCGAGCTTTTGTGACGAGCTTCTAGAACAACCTCATCACTCTCCTATCTTCTTCCGAAAACCATCTAACCAACAATATTTTGTGGTTTTCTTGAATCGATCGTTTATCGTGCCCAATGAAAACCTCTCTCGATTCCGTTGTGTTGCCTATCCGGGAAAACCTCAGCAGGTTAGTCTCTGCAGCGAATGCCACACCGCACGCAGCCTGCCCCTTTGGGGAAACCCTCTCGGGAAACGTCTTCGAAAATTCTCCGACCGTTCTTGCATCCCGAGATCACAATGGAGTCACAAAGCTGCCCATTGTTGATGGAAAAACCTTTTACGACGACAGCGAATTAGTAATTTCCATATGTCAAGCAAGCTTTTTAGACTAGGCAAGGCATCTTATTTTTTTGCACCAATAAAAGACGCTAGGAACACCGCATGGCTGTTCCTTTCCTGCCTCGAAACCCTTCCCAACAGATAGGTTTCTGCAGCCACACGGCACGGCAGCATGCTCCGTCTGAACGTCATAGTAAATCAGCATCTTAGTCCATCGAGCGCTCTGGACCCCCATTAATTCCACATGCACCGTTTGAATGCAACTGAAGCATGACACAAAATCAGAGATTGTGTTCACCAGGAGCACTGATCCAATGAACTTTTCGGTCCCGCATGGCTACTTAATTCTGTACCAATAAAATCCACCAACCGCTCGCATTGCCATCGTCGTTCCTGTCTCGGCAACGGATGATGGGTTAGTCTTTGCAGCGTCTGGCAGCTAGTTAATATTAATCTCTGACTCTGTTAAGGAGGCTATCACATGGAAGCCCATCTTTCTGTAGATTCTTCCAGTTTGTGCTATAGGGAAGAAAACAAGCTTTGTTCGATGAACGGCTTGGCTTCTCGTGCTCTGGGAAACGCTCATCTCAGTCGCCTATAATTTTTCGATCGAGTTGCGTGACAAATCTTTAGTGTATTCTCAGCGAGAGATTCCCCTTTTCCGCTGGCTGTATTAGCCTTTGCATCATGGCCGTCATTCAGACTCGGAATCCCCTTGAACAATTCAGTACTTGCAGAACTTGGCAGTTGCACGGCCACACACACCCTGCGTGAATTTTGTTGGTATTCGTACAAAAAAGTAACCACTAATTTTAGATCTCGGAATGTTCTCGACCACGAGCGAAAAATACGCCCTTCTCATGCACGAATTTGTAAAGAACAGTAAGGCTCTATGAGGCAGATGGGTAAACTTTCTGCTTCTCCTTCGGGGATTTCCCAAAGTCCGGCGGGGCAACTTCGTTAATTTCCCCCATGGAAGTTTATTTGAGCTTGTGCATGGCCGGCCTCTTTCACAGTACCCCACCAATCTGGTTAGTTTCTGCAGTTCCTGGCAGCATGCACAGGAAGCAAGGGTATGCGTGATTTCTGATAGTCAAAGGCTACCATCATCAACAATTTGTTCAATGATCATGGTTCGAGCAACGCACTCAATTCTTCCGTGCCAAGACAATAGAACGTTTTAGGTTTTCCGAGTCAAAATTTTTTCATTAACGGAAGTTAACAGACCTAGCAAGGGCCCTTTTTCCGGACCAGTAAAAGAAATTTTGGCTCCTTGCAGCACCATCTGGATTCCTGTCTCGAGACGGTGACGAGGGCTGATTTCTGCAGCGCCTTGCTAGTTGCATGGCAGCACGGTTATTGCGCCATTTTTGTTGGCCTCCTATCAAGGATCAGAGTCGTCAATGGCTCTCCTTGAGCCGTTCTCTTCAACAGCAAATTGAAGGCTATTTGAGATTGAATAAAAATGCAATTCTGGCTCCGTGATAAATAGTGGTGCCATTATCATGCTCTAGCAAGTTTGGGAGCTTCGCTAAATTTTTGCGTGGCACAATTAATTGATCAAGCAAAAGCACTGGACCTTCAGAATTCCACACTCTTTCCCGTCTGGGAATCTTGATAAACAAGTTAGATGTTGCAGATTGCCGGTTGCATAGGCGATTCGACAGCGAGTGGCACGGCCTGGCATCGAATTCATCATTTCTTTTGATCCAACCGACTAACACCGAGCCAATGAAGGCGCCACATCCCCACGACCGAGTGCGTTATGAGCTAAGGTAGCCGTCGAACTTCAGCAACACTTGAGGCGAATTAACATCACCAAACGAGATCCGAGGGCTCTGGCGAATGCCAACAATGGTAAATAGAAATCTATGCCAATATTGATTTCTCCAGATTCCGAGGGCTAGGCATCACGGCACGAGTCGTAGTGCTCTCCCAAGCCATAGTTGTGTTTGTAAAACGCCAAATAGAGCGTCTGGGGCACGAAGGACTCGTCGTCGCTGTCGTCCGATTCCTCCTTCTTAACTGGAGCCTCAGGAGCGTCGTTGAACACGATCGGGGCCGATCCAGCGCTGAAGACCTTCACGGTGACGCCGTAGCACTTGGCCAAAGCCAAAATCTCCATATCGGACCCCCACATCGCCGTGGTCTCGAGTTCCTTGGTGTACTCGTCCACGTCCCGCAACAGCATCGTCTGCTCGTCAAACAAGAAGGGCAAGAAGTCGTCCCGGTATTTTCTGACGTACTCTGCGGCCTCCCTTCGCAAGGTCTCGACGGAAACATCCTTGCCTGCTCTCTGCTGCAACTGGTCCTGAATGGATGCAAAAAGGCAGTGTCCATCAGGCTGTATCTCCTTAATGACAAAGCCATTGGCGGCGAGGATTTTGCCCATCAGCTCGTGCTCAATCGCTCTGTAGTCTGTCTCTCCTGCTGCCTCCTCTAGTGCCTGGCTTCTGACGGCATCCAATTGGGCCTGTCTTTTTTGCAACCGCTCTTTCGCTCTATTACGCTTTCTACCACCCTGCTCGGCCACCTCCGCCACAGGCTGGGGTTCAGCCTTCTCTGAGATGCTCATGGAGGCAAGAAGCGCCTCGGGCGAGACTTCCTCGGGCTCCTCGGGCGTTTCTCCTTCTAGCTCAGCTATCTCCCTCTTGTGCTTAGCATCTAGCTCATCTTGAAGCTGCTGACACTGGGAAAGCACGGATTTTCGATTCTTTTTGGTCGCCTGCTTCTTGAGTCCCGTGACCCGGCTCACTAGGTCCCTCTGCTCCTTTTTGTGGCGTGCTAGTACCTCCTCCATGTGTAGTAGATAGGGATCTGAAGCATCGTGGAAACACCCATACACCTCAACACCAGGGTAGACCAGGCAAGCCCTCACCGCTTGAAACCCGTGCACCGCGGACCACCAAAAAAATTTTGGCAGTCTAATGGGCTTTTGTGGTGTACGGGTGTTGCGCCTGGGCAGGCAAGGCAAGGCAAATGTCGCACCGTACGACCTGCGAAGGGGTTGGCCCGGAACTGGCAGACGGACTTCCGAGGGCAGCCCGTCCGGAAGCCAAATGTCTCCCACAGCAATAGGAGTGGGTCAAGGCATGCCTTGCCATGTCTGCACCCGTACATCACAGCTTTCGGTGGTCCATGGCGATGTCGCGTGTCTACCCCTCTAGCTTCCTCATCTCTACCTGTCAACGGGTGACTCCTCCTCAATAAAGTGAAGGAATGTAGATTCGGGTATGTCTTGCGCGTGTAATGGAAACGACATCCTTTCACTGATCGGCCTGATCCGAGATACGGTCTCGTTTTGTGCCCTATTCGTGGTGAAAAAAATGTCTTGCAATAATGTAAGTCCAACGCGCGACTTTCAATCTCCTGAGGTGCTCATTTCCCGGCCGGATTGATAGTGTCTGCGAGGGCCAATGGTCTGGGATTGGCCGACATTGGCTGGAAGGTGAAAATGGCAATTTGATGAACTTCAATTGTTTTTAAAACTTTCTATTAGTTTGTACCAGCCTCTCTAGACTATGGCAATATCAGAAAGCCACGTCTCACAAAGAGCTAATACCACCCCCGGAAGTGTAAAAAGCACCGAGAGGTTCGTGCATGTGCATGCGTCAATTTACCATACAAATCTCTCTCGAGTGTCTTTATGGTGCATATGCTCATGCGTCGGCGTGTGCGCATGCGTCAAGCTGCCGCTCTGCAGTGAACCTCGATTGGCTTTAAGAAACCCGGACATCCGTGCACCACGCATACCTGCCATGCCAAAGGTCGTCGCTAACCACCCCTCTATATATAAGAAATCTACATCCCCTAGCCTAGGCTAAACTCAGACATTTTTTGAAATTTCGATTTCTTATCAAAACAGCGGGCGTCATCCTTGGTTCGTGTCCATCACCACCCACCAATCCCCTGTCATTCCAGCATATTATCTTTTTGTTTCTTCTCACTTCTTTTTGTCCACCTTGTTCTCCATTCACCACAGAACCCAACCCCAGGCCGCCGAAAGCGTTCACCGCCTGCTCCATTTGCATTGAAAGCTTCTTTCTATTCTTTCATTTCGTTGTTTCCAACAAAAGGGCGTTTCTTTTACCACCAAAAGACTCCCTCAATCTGTGCCTCAACTGCCAGTCCATTGCATAGCATCAGCTCACAACCACACGGAGCCAGCTGCATCTATTCCTTCGTTTGAACAGCTTCAGTGAAGAACTTCCTCAGAGGATCGTTTTTCTTTCTGAATCTTGGTACAAATTCTTCTCCGGTGAAGAATTTTTTGCATTCCCTCGTTATATGGCCCCACTGGCACACTTTGGACTTTTCCTAGCATGAACTCCCCAGATTTCTACCACAATGTTCGTGTTTCCCAGGCGTCTCTCAAAGCTCAGGACGTTCGTCTCCAGCTTGCAGAATACAAGGCCCACAAGGCTCACGTTGACGAGTACAAGCTCGACATCCACCATCACCTTCTAGAGTTGGACCAGAAGACGAGACCAAACTTGCACTTGATCCAGCAGCAGCCGGAAATCAACCTCCGCATGAGGCCGTTGTTGCTCGACTTCTTGATGGACGTGATCAACAAGCTTAATTTGTCGAAGCTGACGTTCCCGCTTACGGTGAACATCATCGACCGCTACTGCTCCGTCCGCATCGTCAAGAAGCAGCACTACCAGCTCTTGGGCTTGACGGCCCTCTGGATCGCATGCAAGAACTTGGACTCCAAGTTCCGAATCCCCAGTCTCAACGACTTGTGCAAATACTGCTGCAATTGTTACGACAAGAAGTTGTTTTTGGAGATGGAAAACCACGTGCTCAAGCTGTTGGGCTGGCTCGTGGACGTTCCCACTTTCGACAGTTTTGTTGACTTGTACATCAACGCATTAGCGCTGTCTCATTTCTTAGCAGGCTCTAAGAACCCCCACAAGGCATGCAACGACGTGAAAATCGTGGCCATTTACATTTGCGAGCTTATTCAGTTCTACCCGAACATTTACTTTAACTATTCGTCCCCCAAGATTGCTCTTTTGAGTGTTGTGCTTGCGTGTCTTATATTGAACATCAGCAGCGCTTTCACCACTCACGCATTTTTGACATATGTTGCCGTGGAGACAGAGGTGCCAATTGTCAACCACTCCACATACAATCTGGCCTTCAGCCTCCTCATCAAGGTGCTCAAGTGCCCACCTCCTTCCCTCAAAACTAAATACTTCAACGAGGACCTGCGCTTCTTGAACCTCATGAAGCAGCTTGTGGCCTTCACCTGGAAGCACTTGGCTCCCAACTCCGTCTTCTCCCACACTGGCGCTGCCCCCACATCTAGCGACTTTGGCGTGATGGAGTTGAACACGCCTGTTTCCAGAGACGAGCCATCGAGATCTCCAACCAACGGGTTTGGAGGCCTGGTGACTCCCAAGTTTTATCCGAGCACCCCGATCTCCTCGAGCATCAGTCCCAAGAACGCTGAGGTGAACAACATGCCGCAACGTCCAGCATTGACTCCTCAGGTTTCGGCTCCTGTGACGGCGACGACTTCGAATCTCGACTACACCAAGGCCGACTTTGGCAAGCTTGCGTTGCTGCCCCGGTCGCAGAAGACTTTGCCTTCGCCCAATCTCCTGCCTGCTGAGCTGGACAGGGCGTTGTTTGGTGGGAAGAGAAGCTACGAGTCGGCCCACGCTCCGGGAGTGAAGCGCTCCAAAAGCATGAGCAAAGCAGTCTTGTACATCCTTTGAGGTCTTTGGGACCCCGACATTAGTATTCAGCGATGATGCTTTACTTCTTCTACATTACGTTTGTGCATAGACCAGAGAATCAGAGAAAATATACATTCCGTGAAGATGTGCGTAGCGTCAGAGTCGGGCTTAATTAATATCCAACGATAATTAATTCGTAATACCACCGCCTGCATTGTGAAATCTTTCCCTGGAAATGGTTATCGCCTAGGGCGAATGAAGTATCACGAGCCCTTTTCGAAATTGTGGCTCGGGTGTTAACGTGCTGTTCTGATAGGTGAAGAATTAGGAGCCTTTGCTTTGTTCCCTGGTGAATGTTCGCTCGGGTCTTTTTTCTGAATTGGGCACAGTCAGATCCCGGCAACGAGTCTTTTTGCTTCCATGAAAAATCAAGAGCAAATCAAATTAATTAATTGATGGGATCCCGGTTCCGGAAATATCTGTTCGACAAATCCAGCCGTCTATCTCTACGTACCTCGCTGGCCAATAAGTTCGCTTCTTCATCTTCTCCAGAAAAGCCCCCTTTACCTACGAACAGCGGCCCGCTCTTCCAATCGTGCATCCAGCAGACGATCCACCTCTTAGTCCCTGCACCGTGAATCTCATAGATCAAGGTATTTGTCTATAATTCAGGGCCATTGTTGTGTAGAGGAGACTATGGGAGGTGCATCTGTGGCATCTAAATTTGCGGTTTTGCTGATTGTGGAGCTCTTAAACTTTCCAGAAGAGTTTGGCCAGCGTAATGGTTGTGGATTTTCATCCATTTCTTTTGGGATTGCGCCCCACAAAGCGTCGAAAGATAGAGAGCGGATATTTTTTACGCACCCGAGTGGATTTGGTCCGTGATTCTCGGGAAGAAAGGGGAAATTTGCCGACGGCCACGCAAATTACAGATATATCATTTGCAAAAATAAAGGCCATTCCGTTGCTGCATTTAATTTCCCCAAATCTGGGATCTGCTTCACAGTGGGCGACTTTTTATGTCAGAAAATGTCGTACTCCACGGGCGCAAGGTAATATCGAATGCGGATTTGCCTCGTACCTCTGCAGATCCGAGCACCCTGTGCATAAAGAGACTTTAAAGAGAGTATGCGCTAAATCGGAAGTTTCGACAGCCGTGGGGGGAGAGGAAGTAGAAAAAAGATTATTTTTTTTTGTTCCCTCCCATTGATCTCGAAACAGAAACAAAAAACGGACGCTCTCGATTGTGAGATCCGGTCCTCGCAGAAACGACATCAGGGCGGGGGTTTGTCGAAGGGGCAACTTGGGGCAGACAAAGAGAGGCTCTTTTAGGCCCATTTCCGAAAATGGGGTGCCGATTGAACTCTCACCAGAAAGCTGCAAAACCCGCCTCGCTGTGCTAGCCTTTTCGTATGCTTCGCTGGCAGGAAAAACGTGCAAACCGGAGAAAGATCGGCGAAAAGTTTCTAAAAACTCTGGAAGTTCGTGCCTTTCCAAACTTCACCCCGCCAGCTAATCTGGCAGCCAATCTGCCTCCTAATCTGCTCGCATTTCGTGCCATCTCCTGTACACATCCCATCTCAGAGTATACCATGAAGAGAAGTCTAGATCCGGGAAACAACCCCAAAAGACCGTCACATGCAAAGAACGAATATGGCGGCTATGTTGTAGGCGAGGAGGGAATAGAGGAATTGCACGAAACGAGCCGGTTTTACGAGAAGTTCGTGGAGGCCCGTAGACCCGTGAAAATTGTCGATTCGAGCGCATGTCCGATTGATATTGATAGATTCAAGAGCTCCCGGATTTTGGAAACGCTTAAGGAGGCCCGAAATGGACTTCTTCAGGTCGAAAAGAAGCATGGTCTAGGCTTTGGCCTGGGAAAGAAGCGTGAACGCATGCTGCTTGCGGAGATCGTCGACAGACTTGAAAAAGGCGACGAGTCCTACTATTTGACCACACAGTACGAGGAGCACGAGTACGAGGAGCTGGAGGAGGAAGATGGAGAGACTGGTGAGTTTGGAGAGGACTCCGGCGAATCGGACGACGAATTGGAAAGCTCAAAGCCTAAAGATTATTCTCAGGACGGCGAGAGCGTGGAGGACGAACCCGACGACGAAGAGAACGGAGAAGGTTTTGAAGAAAACAGAAAAAACACAAAACTAGCTTCGGGCGGTTCCGGCCCAGCGGTGCCCTCGGAAAGCGACGACGAGTCCGAGATCGACCTCGAAAATCTCCACGACGACTTCGACGACCTCAATTCGCCGGAGGATGAGGACTATGTTGTTCCTGAGCACCGGCTTACCGAAGAGGAGGTCGAGGCCCGGGTTTCGACGCTACTCCAGGCTCCACTCACGGAATTGCACAAGAAGGACGATTTTCCATTGGTTCCTGAGCTTTTCAAGCCCTTAATTCCCCAGCAGATCAATTTGTGGATGGGCGCCGGCAGCAGCAAAAAGAAAGAGGCTCCAGATCTTAAGAAGCCCTCCATTGCCAGTTTGGGACGCTATGTTCCCTCTGGAAACTCCTCGGGGCTCCACCACGATCATGCCGACAATTTGTACGTGCTAGTGCAAGGAAAAAAGCGGTTTACGTTGTTTTCACCCAATGACGCCGAGAAGCTTCGAACGGTGGGCGAAATTCGCAAAATTTTCCCAAACGGGCTTATAGACTACAAGCCTAACGAGAGAGCCCGCTTTTGGCGATCTATGAGGGAAGACGGAGCGATGATTGGCGAGTGGGCCCGCTGGATGATCGAAAAAGGAGACTTCTCGAAGTATTCCAAAGAGGAACTCGAGGAAATGATCGAGAACGACGAGCCGTTTGCCGAATCCGGCGAGTCCAACTTGGACCCACCCAGTTTCTCCACAGTTCCTCCACTTCTAGCACATTTGGACGAAGTCACCAACAAGGAATCTCGAGAGGCGCTCGAGGAATTTGCAAATAGACATTTCCCCGGTTTCCTCGATCTCAAGAAGCTTGAAGTGTGGCTAAATCCTGGAGAAATGCTTTACTTGCCTACTGGCTGGTTCCACGAAGTCACCAGCTTTGCCGAAGACGGGACCGAATCGGGCCCTCACGTGGCCTTGAACTGGTGGTTTGTGCCGCCCAAAGGAACACAGAAAATGCCTTATCCTGATGAATACTGGGTGGAAGACTTCAACAAGACTTTGGCAGCCATTGAGTACAAGAAGGCCGTCTAAGCGCATACCTCTCAAAGCCCTCTAAGCGCATTGCACGGGGTGCATGGCGTGCCCTGGGATTTGGCATAGGGTCACAGCCCTCTTGTCACGTGATCGGTGAACTAGGGGCATGCCTCAAGCTGTCACTTGATGCGCCGCATCACGTGCTTTTGCATGAGGGCTAGTGCAAAAATGCACTGGTTCGCGCACGACCTTCTTATCCACTGCGCGATAGCGACCCGCCTTATCTGAAGAATCTTGTGCTGTGCGTCGATGTGTGTTCCGCTTGTGACTGCTTTTTGAGGGAGATAGAGACATGGCCATGCTTATATGCAGGTGTGAAATATTAGTCACCCCCATGTTTCCTTCACTCTCACGTCTCAGGAAAGCTGCTCAGGTGGGAAATCGTAACGAAAAAGCTTTTCATTTGATGTCCTTCTTGCCAGATCGTAGAAAAAAGCTGCCAAAGCGTGGGGTTTCCAGATCACGCACGTGACCTGATGGAAATCTTTAGGGCGCACAGGATAAGCAGTGCATAGAAAGAAAAAGACCACATAACAATTTTTTCCGATCCATATCGTATCACCACTTTTCCCAAAAACCCCGTGCTTCGGCGCTATTTATAACCACTTTTTTTCTCTCTTTGCTGCTCTTCATTGAAGCAGAAAAAGGAAAAAAACCCCAGGAGAAAAGGCGCTTTTTGTACTCCCTTTTGTCCCTTTCGCTCCCGCTCATCTCGAAGCCCATATATTCAGTATGTTGTCCCGATTTCCGTTTTTCGTCCCATTTCGCCCCGTCGTCTGATCAGCAGCCCCAGAGAAGCCGTTTGGGCCTTTTTTCCGTTTTCAAATCCCACTTTTTGACGAAAATCCCCATACAGCTTCTCATGGTTGCAAAATCTTATCACACAAAGCTACTCGGACACCCAGCATGGCGGAGAGGCCCAAATCCTCCCCCTTTTCCGTCTGCTGGCTCCATCAAACCCTTACTAATCTTATAGCTTCGCCACTTTAATTCTCACCCTCAGTTATTCGGTTAGCTGAGCACCTGTATTACTCCTTTATCCATATCCATCCTTCCACCCCACACCTGTTGATATATGTCCCACTAGGAGTATTATGGCTTTGGCAAACAAAAGACCTCTTGGCGTTCCAGTTACTTCAGCCCACGCGTCCCCTGCGTACCCGATGAAGTCGACCATCTCTGATTTAAAGGGCGTTGAGACGGCATCTGAACAGAACATGCTGCTTTCCCACCAGAATGCCACCAAACCTGCTCAGCAGTCTGCTCGTGGCAGCTTGAGCCCCTCCAGCGACTTGTCGCCCACTTCCCGCTCGATTCTGCCTGATCTGTTGATGCAATCGCAGAAAAAGCTGCTGACTCTGTCTTTCAGCTCCAGAGACTCCACTCCCCAGCCCAACCCGCTGTTTTACGGCGCCAGCTACAAGAAGGTGAAGGTGCCCTCGAGAGTGCCCATTGCAACCGGGATTTCCACCACCATTCCCGTGACTGGCGAAAAGCCAAAACCACAGCAGGAAGGTGATGCTTCTTTGGAGGATGACGTGTTGTACGCTATTTTCTTGATTTTGTACGAGAAGGACCCCGCTGGCGCTGGAATGACAGTTAAGCAAATTTGCGACGTTTTGGTTGAAAGACATCCCGAAATGGCCCAATTGTCCTCCAAAACCTCGAACTTGGTCAGCGCTAAGCTCAATGCCTACGTTAAGCGTGTGGAAAAGGGTGACCTGAACTTGAAATACGCCCTTTCCCGTGAGTGGGCCGACGCCTCTCCCAAGAGAATGGTTTATGTTTACAGGGGCCTTTTGGCGAAAAACTTCCATGTCCATGTGGCTGCAAACTCTCAACAAACCACGGGCACGCTGCCTCTGGTTGCGAAAATCAACACCCCAGCCGCTTTTGCAGCCGACTCACTCGAAGCCGTCAAGCATCTGACCATGCTGAAACCTCGTCGTCTGACCATGTTCGATTTGGGAATCTCCAGACCCGCTTTTGTCGAAAGCCCCATCGACAGGTCCAACTTGTTCGTGCCGTATGCGCTGGCGCCCGTGGCGGCCTCTTTGAACGAGGTCAAGTTGGAGGAGGAGAAGAACGAGACGCCTGCTGAGGAATTGGCTGCAAAAATCGAGAACTCTGGTGAAGTCTCCAAAAAAGACGACGATTTTGAGTTCGACGAGTTGGAGGTGTTTGACGAGGAGGAAGAGGACGACGACATGCCTGATTTTATCATTGACACAGCTAGAAAAAACGGCAAGCGCTCCAAGTCGATGTCGTACCTTTCAGTGAACAAGAAGGCCAAGTTCCTCACTGCCGCCGCTGCCGCTCCCAGAGCTTCCAAAACTCCTTGCTCTCCAAGCCCCAATGCTGCTGCTGCCGCTGCTCTTTTGCACGCTGCAGCTTTGAAGGCAATTGCGGCTGCCAATTCGAGCTCCTCGTCTCTGGCTTCTTCGGCTGCTTCTTCTTCTGGTGCTTCTCCTGCTTCTTCGGCTACTTCTGAGGGAACAGACTCGCCCAGATACGGAAAAGACTGGCACCACGCTGTTCGCCTGGGCTTCTTGAGTCAGGAAATCGGAGCCCCAGAGGATATCAGCTTGTCGGACTTGGACAAGTTGTTCAGCTGATCTGACGACTATCAACGATGAAAATATTATAAATGGCAGGCGGCCCGCCTGCGCTTGTATATTAGAGGCAGAGTTGTCTCAATAAAAGCTTTTTTTTTTTGGAGCAGTGTAGGTGCACGTAGTAGGGTATTTTTACTCAGAAATCGACGATTGTCCAAACGCAATTAAGGTTTCGAACGAATTGGGAATAATGCAGCGGCGCAGAAACCATGATTGGTACATTTAAGCTTCTCGTAAAGATCTAACTTCTAATATCATAACTGGTTACATACGATGGCGCTTTCGATTTGAATCATTTACAATTTTAAATAACCATATGAAACTACAGTAAGCATTAATGGAGCTTCAGAAACGCTTGTGAACTTCCGGCCCAGCATAACGAATAGTAGAGACAAAGAGGATCAAGCAAATTCGTCAATTTGAGAAGGACCAGATTAGTGGGCCAATAGATTTTTTGGAAGACGAAAGCAATATAGTCGAATTCTTCATGAATCTGATCTTCAAAAGTTCCTCGGTACATCTTGGGCAAAACACCATTCACCAAACAATCTGTGAACTTCTACGTATCCAAATACTTTTTCATGCTCTATTACTATGATACAGGGTCCCGCTACGTCATATAATACTTAGGCCCGTCTCCGCCCTCTGGGACCTCCCAATTGATGTCCTGTGCTGGCACCTTGATGTCACAGGTCTTACAATGGATGCAGTTTTGGCTGTTGATGTTGAACTTGACGCCCAATGGCTCCTCCTCGTCCTCAATGTACTCGTAGACTCCCGCAGGACAAAATCTCTGTTCGATGCCCTTGAATTTGGGGTACGATTCTTCAGCGTGCTTTCTGTGATTCTGCTGAGGAATACGCAAGTGGCAGGGCTCGTCCTCCTGGTGGTACGTTCCTGTTCTGGAAACGGAAGTCAAAATGTCGAAAGTGAGCTTTCCGTCGGGTTTGGGGTACTCGATTGGGGTAAACTCCGAAGCTGGCTTGGTAGCAGCAGCGTCTGTGTGGTGGTGAGACAATGTCCAGGGCTCGCTTCCCTTCGTCACCATAGTAGTCAACCCAGAATGCGCCAAACCACCCAAAAAGCCCAAGGGACTGTTGAAAGAAGGCCTGACATTTCTCACCTCGTAGAGCTCCTCGTACACCCATGACAGCTTCAAGCTCTCCTCATACTGAGCGAGATCGAGGGCCTCCTCGAAGTCGGTTTCCTCGTCCACAACCTCCATTTCCCTGACAGCCTCGAAAATCGACTCAGCAGCAACCATACCCAGCTTCATGGCCGTGTGGGTGCCCTTGATTTTTGGAACGTTCATGAAACCAGCAGAACAGCCCACGAGCACTCCGCCTGGGAAGTGGAGCTTGGGAATCGATTGTAATCCGCCTTCATTAAGTGCACGAGCTCCGTAGGATACACACTCACCACCTTCAAGAACGTCCGCGTAGTAAGGGTGTGTCTTCATTTTCTGGAACTCCTGGTATGGCGAGATGTAGGGGTTGGCGTAGTCGAGACCCACAACGAGACCCACAGCGACGAATCCGTCGCCAAAGTGGTACATGAAACCACCGCCATATACGCCCAGCAG
This sequence comes from Candidozyma ruelliae, assembly GCA_030582895.1. Taxonomy (NCBI): domain Eukaryota; kingdom Fungi; phylum Ascomycota; class Pichiomycetes; order Serinales; family Metschnikowiaceae; genus Candidozyma; species Candidozyma ruelliae. The sequence continues at coordinate 144,995 of JAJMHE010000010.1, forward strand.
CAAGGGGAAACCCATCGTGTGGCCCACAAAACCAGGCTGGAACTTATCCTCCTCGACTCTCCACACTTCCTTGATTCCGAGCCCGTATGTCTGTGGATCCGAGTGCTCACGCAAGTTGAACTTCAGAATAGCCTTTTTCGTGAGCGATCCGTGGCATCCTTCGGCCAAAACGGTCACTCTGGCGTGGAACTCCATGCCTCTTTCGAAGGAGCCGAGTGGGGCTCCGTTTTTGCCAATTCCAAGGTCTCTCGTGGCTACGCCCTTGATGGCTTCGCCGCTTTCGGTGTATATGAGCTCAGAAACAGAAATGCCCGGGAAAAGCTCCACGCCTAGCTCCTCCGCCTGCTCTGAAAGGTACTGAACGACCTGGCTCAACGATGCAATGTAGTTTCTGCCGTGGTTTCTCATCTGAGGCGGCTCTGGCATGGTGAATGCGTATTGTTCGGTCAAGAACTTCATATCGTCCTCTTGCACCAAAGTGACCAAGTCCGGCGGCAAGGGGATGCCCAGACCGTCTTCGTTGAGATGCTCACTATCGGGAAAGAGCTCTTTTAGCGCTCTGGGCTCGAGAACAGCGCCGGAAACAATATGTGATCCGAAATCTGGAGCTTTTTCTAGCACCACCACTCTCATCTCGCCGGAGCCCTCCTCGTTGTCGAGCTGTTTAAGCTTGATGGCCGTTGCCAATCCGGCTGGACCAGCACCAACAATGCAGACATCAACATAATCTGCGGCTCTTTCTTCTGTGAGAGTCTGTTGGTCTTCCTCTGATAGTTCTTCAAAGGGGATCTCTTTGCGGCGGATCGGCGCCGTTTGAAAGCGGGAAAAGCGTGTATTGCTGAAGCCACGGGTCAGCACAAGTGCATTGGGCGATTTTAGGGCGAGACTGGCTCGACAAAGCGTTGCTGGTGGAGTTTTTAGTCTTCGAGATGCTCTCAGTATGAGGCCTCTGGAGCGCAGAAGCATGCTTTTTGACCGGGAAAAAAGGAGCGTGGTCAAATGAAATGTGCTGAGCACGGATATATAGAGTTTGCGGGCGGTCTTGAAGCCTCGTTTGTGGGTTTTGTGGGGTTCAAAAGTAGCGGTATGTGAGTCAACTGAAAAATTGACCACCAATAAGCATCGCGCAGTAGATAAGCTGGCCTGTGTGCAGGTGGGTCGTTGCTCCAGCCTTACGATACTCGCTACCCAAAAGAAAAAAAGAAGAATAGTAGAATGACAACTTGGAGAATTTGCTCAATGATTCATCAAAAACACTTCAATCCTCGTTAGATAGCCTCTCTAATCACTTTTGGTATACCTGGACTATTCTCTGCAAGATCCATCTGGCTGCGAAACCATGCAGCATATTGGGAAACAGCCTATTTCCCTATATACTGGAGACATGTACAGGACGTTCTATATTTTATTTAAAGAAAATCTTCAAATCTGGCGATTTTTGGCGGTGGCGGCTGTAGACCATTGAGTTTTGAGTTGGGGTGGTTCTAGCTTGTGGCGGAGTTGGCTCGGACTGGTTTTGTGTGACTTTGGACGTCATCTCAGCTACAAGAAAGATCTGGATTTGCCGCCAAAGGCTTTGTGTATTTTGGATGCTGGCGTCTTTTTGGCTTGGAATTCTTATTGACTACCCTAGCTAGCTTTTCTCTTTAATTCTTGAGTTACATTGCATTTTTCTTGCCTTTGAATTCTAGACACTGACTAATACAGAAGGCTCTTGACAGGCGACTATTCTAGAGTTCGAGATCCCCTTCTCAGCTAACATACGGAGCATGGCTGCATGTGAATTGAGGCCTATCGACTGTGGATTTTAGTCAGTTTGATTGGAAATGCTTCCTCTCCGCTACCTTGAAATTATAATTGAGAGCATTCTTGATGGAAGGATAGAGCCTTAGTCGGGACTTGCTCATTGGCTCTTCCAAAGATGAAACCGTTAAATAAAATGGTTTTGATGAGTTTATTTGTAGACAGACCTTTATCAAAAACCCTGTCAATTTAAAGAAGGCAAGCCATTTAAGTAGCTGTCGGCATCAATGGTATGCCGTACCCATGAGTAAGTCCGGCCCGCTAACCGGTGTTACCCGTCAAATTCCTTAATTCATAACGCTCGGATGTATCATATTACTCAGCAGGATATGGATCGTCTAGTTGAGACATGTTACTTTTCCTGATCTTGAGGCATATTCGCTTACAACAAACCCACGCTTTATGCAATCATATTTCTATACTAGTAGCATAGTCTATCGGAAAATCAGACAAGGATCAAAATGTTCAACCCAACTCTCAGCTAAGCCCACACCTGCAACTGTTCAAAAAAGTCGACTCGCTTGTGTGAATTCTTCACCTCATCAATGACAATATTCCGCAAGCTGTCTACCAACACAGGATGTCCGCAGGTAACAACAGCAACGCTTTCAACTGCCTCTTCCACCTCTTTTTCAATAATGTGCCTCATATCAGGTCTTCCACTCACAAATGTGACGTGTGGAAGCTCTTCCTGCAACAAACTCATCATGTTGACCTCTTCCACCGATTGAACGCTCTTCTCCTTCTCGGACGAGCTTTCCGAGCAGAAGTACTTTTCGAGCTCTTCTCCGTGGTAGATCTCTGGCCGTGTTACGAAAACTGATGTCTCAATTCCGTGTCTCGCTAGATCTCGTAACTCACTAATGAACATAGCCAAAGACCGCAGTTCACGCAAGACCCAGAGAAGCCTGATTTTCTGTTTTCCATTCTTGTTGCTCTGATAGAGGGCATTTGCTTCAGAGTAGATTCCAGGAATTCCAGAACCGCCTGCAACGAAAAGTACACTGGAATGGCGAGAGACCGAGCTAGGTGCACCATAGGGACCCTCCACAGCCACTCTCAACGACATCTGCTTACCAGGAAACTCAAGCAACTTTTTTTTGAGTGCCTTCGTCACTCCATTTTTCACTTTGCAACAACACACTATTGTGTTTGGATTCGTCACTGACTCGTAGAATGTGAATGGGTGACTTTGCCAGAAATGGAGTCCAAGCCCGAAATGAAGCCAAACATGTCCACCAGCAACAGAGCTCCAGTGGCTTGGACGGGGTATCTCGACCTTCAAAGTACACTCCATCAAGGTAATTTTGGCTTTGGGGAATCCGAAGTAGCACAATCTCAAGATTCTTGCCAAGCGGTCAAACCCCCAAACTGCAAATACAGCATACATAGGCTGAGAGTATCCCATATATGCCAAATGGTACCAAGAACCGACAACCCAAAATACAGCAAGGACTATGTGTATGGCAAGAAAGACATCGTACCATCTTCTCCTAAAATATAGAATCGCCTGAACGCAGATGATGCCTCCACAGACCAATGCCACAATTCCGTAACGGAGAAAATTCTCCGTCATGGTTGACGAATAGCGCATCTGCCATTGTAGAATATATGTGTAGCATATGGCGTGAATCAACACTAGAAGCACCACCATGCGGGCAATCCACCGGTGAAATACCATCATGGTTGTGGACCTCCAGCGAGTGAGAAGCTGAAGAATGCTATTTCTGCCTGCAAAAAGCACCATAAGCGGTGTCAACATTGTGGCAATAATTCCAGTACGGTCTGCCACCAGTGTATATGTGACAACCTTCTCTTTTCTCCAGGGAGCTGGGATATACTGCTCATTGACAGCACAAAGAACAACTAACTCACAGAGAAAGCCAAATACGACAATTGTTTCGAGTCGTGAGGGAATAAGCCATTCAAAGAGGAGCCATCTGGTATGATAACTTTCCGTTCTTCGCTTACCAAAAAGGGCGGGCATCGTCAAGTGTCTTCGGAGGAGTTTGAAGAAGGAATTGTCGAAAAGCTTCCTCGACTGAGGCACGAGAACTACCGTCCAGTTGAAGACCGCAGAAACGACCACAACCAAGCCCCAGTATGCTATGGCGCCAGCGCCAAAAAAGAGAGAATTCTTGATCTGACGAAACAGGTTTCTGAACAGCTTTGCGTTTTTCTCTGGGATTCTTATTGGCGTTGTAGCGATCTCGCTCAGGTTGTAACTGCTGAGTAGCTCGATCACAAGACCATTTTTGATGTAGTCGTTCAAAGCCGCCTGAGCCTGCTTTTTGGAAATTGGCATTGCAACTTCTTCACAAAACGTCTCCAAGTAGAATTCACCATACTTGACTGTCCCAGCAGTGATCGAAAAACACCCCATCATGGTGGCTAGGGCATTCTCGTTCCGACAGTAGCATGTGTAATCGTATGGATTCTCACAAAAAGTGGCTATTGATGGAATTAGATCAGCACATTCGTAGAACACGGTAGAGCCCAACGCTGTGGCATAATCAGAAGCAGCGACATAGGCTGCGAAAAATAAAAAGCAGAGCATCAGCCTGTCAAAGATATTCGAAGGGCACGCATTATATAAATACTTTCAGGACAATCTGGATCTAGCAACATGATAAAAAAAAGGTTGCCAATCGGAAAAATACGATTAAAGAAGCGCAAAACCTTTTATCGTCCTGGCTTGTCGACAAATTCCAGCCCTATAGAACGGTATGCGCATTATCTACGCAATCTTGACGCGCTTTTACGAAGGCCGCCTAGAAAATAGCCTCGGCTAATGTTCGCTAAGGGCACCACCGAAGCCTTTGTTCCCACTTCGGTGGGTAGAGATTGGATCAGAAAAGCTCGACTAAAAAAAAAAAAAAAACTCGAAATGATGACTTTTTGAAACCACAAGTTAAAGCATTACTGTGGCGTTCCAGAACATGCACCTCCGTGACTTCACTCCTTTGCAATTCATCGCAATTTCAGGTTGCAGATAACTGCACCCCTGTGGAAATAGCCAATCAGTCATTTTGCAAAGCCCTGACCCTGCTTTATGAGTTTCAAAAATGACTCAAAAACAATAAGGATCCACTTGCGTGTCGGCCTAATGGATTAACGAACTGGTGGAATGTTCGGATTCAGATCGGGTTTGTAAAAGACAAAGGCTGTCATTGGCCATGCATCGAAGGCACATGCTGTCAAAAAACATTCTGTGTTGTCAGGACAATCGCATAAATATGAAGCAAGCCACGTTGGCTTAGTTTCATGACACCAAATGGAATTCGAATCTAGAACGATGAAGATCCGTCTTCCGAAAAATTTACACCAAATACCTATTCAAATCATTCCCCAATGATTATCATTCAAACTTGAATTTACAGTCACAAGACGTCAGAACGGTCATTATATTCCTGCGTATGTATCGTGTCATTAGGATACCCAAATCGTCAAAGCCTTCTCAGCGGATTCGTCTGATTCTGAGATCTCGTCAAGCATGTCCACCGCCAACGCCCAATCGTCGTTGGAATCCATCACCACGTAATCGTCGTCCTCGTCCTTGTACTTGAGCTTGCTGATGACAACGTCTTCGTCGACATTTGAGCTCAGGGCGATGTGTGATGAAATTCTCCGATGGAGGTCAAAGAACAGGATCGAGCTCGAGATTATGAGTGGCAGCTCTATCCGTATCTTTTTGTACATCAAATTGATGGCAATCAATGAGCCAGGCAGGATAGGTTCGCCATGCGAGTGGTGTCCATTTGTCGACGAGTTTGAGACTCTAGTAGAGTCAGACTGAGTACGACTTGATTTCATCATGCTCATTGTTGAGGACGCCGAGTGATGCCTCAGCTTAGAAGGCGTACCATCGTGGCGATTTGAGTAATGCAAGGGAGAATCGTTATTCGCTGTTTCGTGGGACTCAAATGCCTTCAATGACCCTCTCGAGTCACGAAGCTGTCTGCGATTGTCACTCTCAACCTCTTTAAGATGCCTTAAGCATGCTTCCCATTGAGACCTAACCTCCTCGGTTTTGTAGCGTAATTTGAAGACTCCGCTTCCTTTCTTACCTGTCCAGGAGATCAGAAGCCAGTAACCTGGCAAATTGACAGTATTGATGATGTAGATCTCTGACACATACACTCTGCCCTTCAACTCGAGAGACGAGGTGTTTTTGACGTTATTGAGATTTTCAAGAAGATTTGCTGTGGAGTTCGACACTCCACTAGTGCTCTTCTTACGGGATGTGAGAAATTCTCTCATTTTCTTCTCTTTAACTCTAGACTCTTGCGAAGGAACCTCGCTGAAGAAGAAGAGAATCTGCTCGAACAAGCAAGCAATGTATTCTTTTTCGTTATCACCATCTTTCACGGCGACAGGGGCGTGGTACAAAAGCTCGCCCTGATCTTTTACAACGAATCCACGCCAATTGTTCACACGCTCCATGAGATTCTGCAAAAAACCGACGTTTTCCGCACGTCTTTGAGCTTCGTTGACTTGGTTGGCAACATCCTTCATGGCAACACTAGCTCTTTGCAATTCGGCGTAGCACTCAGTGTCTGCACAGTCACTATAGGCTTTGATGAGCTCCTTGATGAGAAGCGGATATTTGCATAGTCTCTGGATAGGCTTGATGATGTAGGATTGCAATTCGAAACCTGGATCGAGAATTGAGGATGCTTTACGGAGATTTGGGGCTTCACGATTTATGAGCTCAATTGAGGAAATCTGACCGACAGTCCATGGCTCGTATGCCTTGAAAGGCCCGTTGGATGCGTGTAGGAAAACGGAGCCAATGCGCTGATATTTTGTGGGAACATTGATGTTGCACTCAAAGCCGTTAAGTAGTCTTCTGTGGAAGTCAACGATCTCGCTCAAATTTGGGAATAATTGATGTAGCTGCTCGCTCGAGATTGCTTCCGCTTCAGCGAGCTCTTGCTTGTATTCTAGGAGGAGTTCGAGATCGGCTAGGTACTTTCTTTCGGTCTGGATTAATTCTCTGAACACCTTGGACTTGTCGTCCGTGAGCTTGAGCTCACCAATGTCAGGAATGTTGTCCTCGGGCGCTGGGGGCCCAAGTTTCTCTATGACAGTGCTGACCACTTTCATAACCTTTAGAAGGTCGTGCGAGCTTTCCAGGTAGACGTCAGATATAGTGAACATGTTCTCATCGCTGAAGCCTGGCTGTTTCTGGTACTCACACAAAAAGTTGTACACGTTCGTTTTGGAGGAATTTATGTCGTCGGATGGTTTGATGTCGGCCTTCTTCGGCGCATTGGGAAAGGCAGCGTTGAAAAGGAGGCACAAGGGGGCGCCCTGTTGCAACAACTTCCACAATCTGGTAACCGGGTCTGAGCCCTCGTTGGCAGGCTGGATGCCCGCAGTGAATGTGAAAATGCAGTTTTTCTCGATGTTCTTGAGGTTTTGTGATGCCGTGGACTGGTTCAGATGAATGGACATGCCTTCAGACCCCACAGAGGCTCTAAACGCATTTGACGCCAGTCCGTCCGTTTGTAGCTGCTGGGGCAACGCCAAAGCCTGCTGTTCGGCACAGCGCTCGGCTGCAGTGGATGCGGAATTGAGATACGGCTTCATTCCCTCGATTTTGCTGAAAGCTTGTAGCATGACCCTGGCTTTATGGTACATGTGATCCTGGGCGGAAGAGGTCCGGTTGAGGTTCAGATTGAGGGTTAGGAGCGGGCCAGAAGGCACTCTGGAGATGTTTGTCGAGCTCAGGTTCACGCTGACCGAGGAGGCCGACGAAAACGACCGGAAGGGAGCATGGGGTTTATTGTCCATGGTGGAGGCGGACTTTTCGAGTGGAGTGGGCGGAATTGGTACTGGTGCACGGGTTTTTGCGATGTGGGCGGGTGAACTGTCAAGAAAAGTATCTGTAGCGGCAGCTGGAAAATTCTATTGTGTGGATTTGAGCTGGGGTAGGGTTGTCGTCAAGTTTGTAAGTTAATGTGTAGATATTGAGGGTCGGCGGTCGTGCGGCACCCAAAACCACTAGCGAGAATAGGCAAAAAAAGAGCACCTTTCGAGGTCAAAAAGCAGGGGAACCTGTATGGAACATTGGACGCGCCAGTGTCTGGTATGTGGGAAACACTGAAGGATTGTAGGGACAAGGGGATTCTAGTGTGATTGAAGAAAAAATAAGAAAAAAACTAAAGAAATCAATCGAGGCTTCCCAAGTGAAAGCAAATCTCAGAAAAATAACGAAAATGTTAACTGATTTTTGAAATCTAAGTGGCACCCTGTTTGATAGGGGAATTGGTCCCGGAATGCCATACTTCGCTGGCTGCGAAAACGAGATTCAGCATATGCATCAAGCTTATACAGATACCAAGACTTCGAGAAGGAGGTTCAAATCCGGTTTTTTTCTTGACTCCCCTTGTAAATTCTCAAGTAAGTAATATTTCCATTGTTTGAATAGTACCTAGGTTCTGGCATTGTCCTGGGTTTTAAGCTCTCGTCAACGCACATCAGCCGCACTGGCGATAGGCTGCAAAAAGGGAAGGAATTGGCAAGTTGGAGCATTTGAGACGCGAGAATCTGAAGGTTTTTCGAGGTCCAGTTTTGGCGTGGTTTGGATCGAATCGGGCCGGGCTGGCTGAATGTCGAACGCGTGTTTCGCCAGGATCTCTGCTCCTGCTGCTTCGGGCAATACTCTTGTCCGGCTCCGATTTCCTCACACTGATGGGTATTTTAAGGATTTATGGTGATTCTTTGGTTGGCAGGAGAAACGTTCGTTACGAGTATTACAGTGATGGCTATTGGATTTCTGCTTCGCCATATAAATCAAGACTTTGGCCTCTCTCTCTGATTTAGAACTGAATGAGTAGGCGGGAGTTGAGCACCCAATGAAGCACCTCCACTCGACCTTTGATAGTTGCAAAGATATCCAAGCCGGGGTAGATCGTACTTGAAAATGTGGTTTTCAAAAGGGCCGTCTGAATCCTATTCAATTTCTACCCATGTGGATTGAAAAGAGACGGAGCATGGTTTTGGTGTGACTCTCAGTAGTTTTTGCCAAAAGCTGGTTGTGGTTGAACGACGGCTGCTCAACATCCAGCATCCTCAAAAATAACAATCTTGACGATAACTGATTTAATCTAGTTATCCTCGTAGGCTTTTCTAGGACTTTCAGGCTCCTTATCAGCTTCGTTCTACTTTCGGCTGGATATTTCCTTGCACTAGAAAATTAGCCGCCTCGAATCTACCCAAATGATGTACCCTCTGCTTTTTAAATTATTGCAATTCTGATCGTTCTGATCGGATATAGATCTATGAGAATATACATTAGACGACTTATGAGAAAGGTGCCATCGTATCAAGGTCAGGAGCGCTGCATTTATCGACCAGAAACCAGTGTACGCACCAATCAATCCCTCTTTTTTGCCTATAGCGATTTCTTTGCGTAGTTCATCACCTTGTTCTGATCGGAAGTATAAATATATCCCGCTAGAGATTGCAACCACCTTACCTGCGTGCTACCAGCAACCTTGACGGCTGTGTCAGAAACCTCATGAACCTGCTGTAGTGTCTCAGTATCGAAGAACTTCAGATTGCTGTCTTTGGCGTAGCACACAGCCACATAGTTACCATCTCTATTGATATCGACCGAGGTGATAGCCTCGTCAACCTTCGTCAAAGCACGCGCAATTTGCAAATCTGACGTTCTCCAAAAGTAGACTATGCCCTCTTCACATCCAGCGCAAAGGAGTTTGCCTCTAGGATCCACTGCTATGCTATTCACAGCCAGACGAGCACCCTCGATCGTTGCCACTTTCTCGAGGGTATCTTTCACTTGTAGTATCTCGATTTTGCCGTCTTCGAGACCTACTAGCAAAGTGCTGGGATCAAACAGCCATCTTACTTCCGTGATCGGACTGGAAAGCTTCAATTCGTGCAACTTGGCGTAGCTGTTGTTCACATCCAAAATCACAAGAGTCTCTCCATCAGTTGCAGACAAGTACAGCCCGTCAACCGAAAAATCCACCAACTGAAACTGTTCATTTCCCCTTTCAGTGGTCACCTTGATCTCCCTCTCCAAGGCGCCACTCAGCGACCAGAGCTTTACGTAAGCATCTCCGCCAACACTCGCAAATCGTGTTTCTGAGCTCGGGAGCCACGAAATTCTACTCACGGGTTTGGCATGTCCACTTTTGATTAAAGTACAGTCAGAAGGACCCAGGGTGGACACTTTCCACACTCTGATGGTGCCGTCAGTTCTTGTATTAGCGAGCCTGGTAGCAATTGCGTTCAGCGATATGTGTAGGATCTTCTCCTGGCACTGTTTGCCGTGGAGAGATGTGTCTCTTAGCTGACTCGAGCGTATGTTGGAGAAGTAGATGGACATAGGGAGTTGTTATGGGTAGGTGAGTGGTTGGAGATTGATTTGTTTGAATTGCTTCTGGTGTGTTTGTATATTATTGAGCAGAATGGACTTCAATTGGCTCGGGTTTGAAATGAGTGTGTGGTCGCTAGAAGTAGTATCTCATCCAAAGCTTCTAACAGAATAGTGTGCACGCAGACACGGACCAAGGCTGGAGGTTGGCAAAAGTAAACAAAATTTGATGGAGGCTAATTCCTTCGATTGAATCGAACCGAAAGCCGACCAATCTCTATTTTTCCTTCCCTTGACTCTTCCTCTCTTGTCTCTGGCTCAGCTCGCTCTGGGTACCTTCATGCATTTTGCAGCCAACTTAATGGCATCGTGACGATAGTTGGGAGCTCAGGAGCAGTTCGAATGGACCCAAGATTCACTGGATCAAAATAATCGGAACCTTGAATTGATTTTTAAAAAGGAAACCTTAAGACCAGAGGAGCCTCTTCTCGGATAATGATCAATCAAAGTCTCGAATATAACGCTAAATCGAAGGACACAGTAAAATGACAAAATTATTGACGCTGTTGAAATTATTTTTTAAATCTGAAGACCGTTTGGTATAAGGAATGGAAGATAGTTAAGTGAGTATTTCTGTATCCCTAATCGATAAGGTACTTCTCAACACACCAATTCAACGAATGTACAACACGTGAACACTTCACACACTGTGATGTCGAAGAGAAGGAGAAAGGAGGAGTCAAGAATCAGTACTCCAGATCGAATCGCCTGCTGCGCTTTTGTTCTCCTCATTAGACAGCTCACTGATAATTCTCAAGCTTGACACATCAAGTGTTCAGCGATTGTCCACACCATGATGACTATAGCAAAACCTTTTCGTGTCTCTGAAGATACCGAGAAAAAGAAAAAAGGACTCAGGTTGCCGCCGTGACTGAACCAAATTAAGAGTCAAGAGTTCTTTTGTTTACTTGTTTTATTTAAATGATTTTCACGAGGCGCAGACCATAAGAGCTCGTGTAACGCAACATCAATTTGCCAACTTGAAAGATAAAAATTCTTCTCTTGATAAAGCCGGGAACCAGATTAGCTGTTTAAAATTCTTCGTATCCAAATCATTCTTATTCGCTTAGCGGCACCCTGCCTCACTGGGCACCTTCCCGCCTCAGGTCGCCAGCACTACTCGTATTCAGCGCTGCCGCAACAGAATAGTATTTTGAACTCAGAACGAGCCAATTCTCAGCCGTCACATTTGACTCTCTTCTATTTTCTTTTTTCTTCTTTTTTTTTTTTTTACTTGTCTCAGTAGTGCCAGGCCTCCACCTACTCCATCTAGTGCCAGATTTCGCACCCAGTCCATCTTTTCCATCTCCACCACCATGCTGTCTCGGCCCCGCTTAATCTCGCTCGATGCGTTTGCCAAAACCGTCGAGGACGCCCGAGTCAAAACGGCTCTGGGCGGAATGATCACGTTAATCTGTGTTCTTATCGTGCTTCTACTTATCCGAAACGAGTACTCGGAGTACACGCTGATGATCGTCAGACCCGAGTTGGTCGTGGACAGGGACGTGAACAGACAGCTCGACATCAACTTGGACATCACGTTTCCGAATGTGCCCTGTGGCGTGCTCACGTTGGACATCTTGGACAACCTGGGCGATTTGCACTTGGACGTTCTCCAGTCTGGCTTTGAAATATTCAGAGTGCTCCCGCTGGGCGAGGAATTGAAGGACGATTTGCCCATCATGCTGGGCGTGGAGAAGTGGGAGGAGGACTTGAAGGGCATCACGCCCGAGGAGAAGGCTGCAGGCAAGCAGTGTGGGTCTTGTTACGGCGCTGTGGACCAGACTGACGATAAGTACTGCTGCAACTCGTGCAGAGAGGTCAGACTAGCGTATGCCGTGAAGGAGTGGGCTTTCTACGACGGAGAGAACATTGACCAGTGCGAGAAGGAGGGCTACGTCCAGAACTTGAAGAACAGAATCGCCAACAACGAAGGGTGCAGAGTCAAGGGCCTGGCCAAAATCAACAGGATCTCGGGTAATTTGCACTTTGCTCCAGGCATCCAGATCACCAGACAGGGCAGACACTCCCACGACATGTCGTTGTGGCGGAAGTACGCCGACAAGTTCACCATTGACCACAAAATCAACCATTTCTCGTTTGGCAAGGACCCATCCTCCACCCTCAAGCTTGCCCACCCTCACGAAGACAACCAGGCTCCCTCCATTGCCCCTCTCGACGGTTACGTCTTCAGCCACGGCAAGAAAGAGCACGTGGCGCTGTACTACTTGTCTGTCGTTTCCACGAGATTCGAGTACTTGGAGAACAAGCTTGCGCCGGTAGAAACCAACCAGTTTTCTGTGATCACTCACGACAGACCGGTTGTGGGAGGCAGAGACGAGGACCACCAGAACACGATGCATGCCCGTGGTGGTGTTCCTGGTGCATTCTTCCATTTCGACATTTCGCCCATGAAGATCATCAACAGACAGGAGTACGCCAAGACGTGGTCGGGCTTTGTGTTGGGAGTTGTGAGTTCGATTGCGGGTGTTTTGACGGTGGGTGCTGTGCTTGATCGTTCGGTGTGGGCCGCCGAACAAGCTCTCAAGGGCAAGAAGGATGCCTGAGCGAGAGCTTGAAAATATACATAGATCAGATGAAAAGAAGATTTGAATGAATTCGTAGAAGAGCACAAAAAGGCAAGTGTTAGCTTCAACGATCTCATTTATCGCAGGTAAAAGAAACCCATGTGTTTGTCAATGCCTGGGCTCAGCTCGACTACAACAAATGGGATGCCCAAAAGAGCAAAAGCACTGACTATCCTCTCATTTTGTCAAGTCGACCATCTTTTTTACAGTTCCCTTCTCTCTTCTTCATTATGATTCGTTCTATGTACACGATTATGCTTAGATTTCATTCAACAAATGCTCCACCTCCTGGTAGTAGGCGCCGTCCAAGTACTCTCCAACCTCCTCCTTGGTCAACCACAAATGCTTCAAGGCTGGGTTCTCGATTTTGAGCTCTCCCAGCAATATGTGCAGCTTGATGAAAAACAGCTTGCCATTGCCAGCATTGTGAACATGGCAGGGCTTCTTGGAGACGTTGAAGTAATTGATCTTCTTTCCGGCTATCAGATAAAGGCCCTCCTCAGCTGTCTGATGTAGCGGGAGCTCCTTGTTCTCAAAAGAAGGGAAGTCCCAGTTCTTTCCATCTTCGCTCACTAATAGGTATAACGTTCTGGCGAGCTTCCTCTCCAAGCTTTGCAAGTCGTTCTTCTTGTCAGCCTCTGTCGTTCTGGAATTAGGAACAATCTTTCTGGCCAAGTCGTCAATCTCCTTCAGCTTATCGTCGTATGTCTGTGGCAACTTCACCACCTGCTTGAATCTTCTATCTCTATTATGCTGGACGTCTGGTCTTCCACCAATGAACTCGACATTAGGATTGTCGTAAACGGGTCTCTTGTTCAACTCACGGAATTTGAGTTCCGCAACGGTGCCTGGTCTGAACCAGAACCACTTTGGGAAAGTCCACATCAATCTTTTCCACAACTCTTTCTGATATCTATAGTACATTTTCTGGAATGGAGGCATGTCTGCTGTGATGACGGGATTTCTCGACAAAACGAGAGTCGACCTTATGGCGGGAGCCGCTTCGGTGCTGTAGCACCTGAGAAGGGATTTTGCCGGTCCACCTAGCATATTTGGTACGACTTGAGTGAACTTGCAAGAATGGTATTTGAAGATCTATAGAAATTTTCAACCGCGGCGTAAACGCAGGACCGGATGGCGGTTTAGTATGTGTGCATGCGTAATCCTGAGAACGGTCAAAGGCGGCGCCACTGTGATGAACCGTGGAGCCAAAATGACTTCAATATGGGAAGCCTATGTCGTCTGTTGCCCAACTGAGGCGAAGTGGTCGGAACAGAGGGTTCTTGGAATGGCGAACGACCTGCACATACAGCCAGGTCGTGCGCGTACCACAACTCCTCCTATATATGCGAACCATCTCCCTACTTCGCCAGCAAAAAAAAGGTCCCACATCTCCTTATAAAAGCCATCCCGCTTTACATCCCCTCCCCATACAGCTTACAGAAATCGTCCGGTTTCAGCTGCACTGCCCAAATCCCGTATTCTAATTGTATTTCATCAACCTCGGTTGTTTAGTAATAACGTAAACGACGGTTTCACCTGAGGGCAAAGAAAAAAACAGAACAACACGGAGCACGAATATCCAGTACTGCTCAGTAGAACAACCTAAGTTCAGTCTATTTAGTTGTAATCATGTCTGCTGTTTCGGAGTTTGAATCTATTCTACAGGAGTTGCCCACGATCAAGGCACCTGGTGTTTCTGGGTCTCGTATCAAAAAGCTCACGGACATAGCCGTGAAGAATGTGGCCGAAGAGTCTCAGCTCGTTCTGGCTTTGTACAACAGTTGCAAGTCGATGCCATCTTCCCACAAGTTGGGTGCTTTGTATGTTGTGGACTCGATAGTCAGAGTGTACAAGGAAGAGGCCAAGAAGAAGGGCGAAAACATCGATGCTAATGCTCCGGAGGGCACTTTTGCCGCCGGAGTTAACAAAATCACCGGCTTGATAGAGTCCATCATGGACGACGCCATGCTGTTGCTGGTTGTGCCTTCCACTGATGTCAAGATCTCGAAGCTTGTGGATATCTGGGAGCGTGCTCAGACGTTCAGTCCACAGATTTTGGCCAACATCAGAAATAAGCATTTCCGCTCGACTACGCCTCCAGGCTCTCCACCATCCAAAGCTGCTCCTCCTCCACCACCTGCTAGTGCTAAGCCAGAGGGAGACTCAGGAAGCATCTTGCTGGCTTTGGCGTCTTTGGCCAAGAAGACAGAGACGCCTACTCCGCCTGCTGTTGCCTCTCCTGGTGCCCAGCAAGCGGCTCCAAGCAGCACCAACAACAACGCTGCTAACATTTTGTCCCAGTTGTCTGCTCTTGCCGGAAGCAACCAGAACAACGGACACTCGCCAGCTGCTCAGCAACAGAGCATTCGTAGCCCAAGTTACCAGAATGCTCAACCTGCGCAGGCTCCACCTGCCCATCTCCCCAACTTGCCTCAGATTCCTCAGATTCCTCAACAGCAGGGCCAGAACCAGCAGATCTTCAGCATGTTGCAGCAGATGCAGAGCAACCCTGGTTCTTCACAGCTGCCTCCTCCGAGCTCGCACGGAATGCCAGGAATGCCCAACCAGGGATATCCTAATCCTGCTGGCTTGCCTCCAGTGCCTGGAATGCCTCCAATGCCTCCTCAGGGCCATGGCGGATACAACGACAGAGGCTACCCTCCTCAGCAGCAGCAATACGAAAGAAGGGGCCGTGACGACGGCGGGTACCTGAGAAGAAACCGCTCGAGATCGCCTCCTAGAGGTCACGGCAACTTCAGCCCTCACCCTCCTCAGGAGAAGGATAAGTCGCTCTCCCACGGTTTTGCTCCTCACGAGGGTGAACGTAACATTCCCGGTGCTCCCCACTACCGTCCTCGTAACGTCGGTTTCGACAACTCTATCCCACAGGGCTCCTTCAAGGTTTTGTCCAGAACCTTGTTCATTGGTGGTGTTCCTCGTGGCATGGACGAGAGAGCCCTCGCAGGCCACTTGAGACCATATGCCGAGGTCCAGTCTGTGATTCTCAACTCTGAGAGAAAGCACGCTTTCGTGAAGGTGTACTCCAGAAGAGAAGCTGAGGCGGTGGTTCAGTCCTTCAACAAAGACGGCGCCTTGCCCTTGAGAACCAGATGGGGTGTAGGTTTCGGCCCCAGAGACTGCTGCAACTACCAGCATGGAGTCTCCATCATTCCTATTGTCCGTTTGACAGATGCTGACAAACAGTGGGTTGTGGATGCCGAATGGGGTGGAACTGGTGGCCAGCCCCTCGTCAGCGGCATTGTCATTGATGAGCCCGATATCGAGATCGGAACTGGTATTTCGTCCAAGGCCATGTCGAAGAAGATGCCCACTAACTCGACCAGAAACGGACCCAAGTCAAACAGACCAGGCGAGGACGACGACCAGTACGTCAAGACCAGCATGGACGCTCGTCCAAACTTCAATGGCATGGGCAACGGTGCCCCCAATCCTTTGTCTGGATTGTTCAACCAGCCTCCACAGGGCTACCCAGGTCAGATGCCAATGCAGGCTCAGCAACAACCACCACAGGGCTACCCTCCAAACTTTGGCAACCAACAAAACCCCAACTTGGGCGCCCAGTTGGCCAACTTCTTCCAGAACGGTGGCCAGCAGCGCTGATGACCTTACGAGATCGTTACACTACATAGCTATAATCTAAAACGAGATATATCGATTGTTGTACACTCTTTCTACTGTTTGCCGAAGCGGATGGACTTGTTAAAAGTGGTGAACTGGTAACTATTGGGTTCAAGGGTGAAATTTCACCAAGCGAGAATCGTCTTACGATGCCAATTCCAGTTTGTATTCAGTTTGAGATTCTACTTCGCTTACTATCAATAAATATGATTCTATATAGCAAAACTTTCACAAGAAAGATAATGTCAGTAGCTTAAATACCCAGAGTTCTCTTCTTTCTTTTCAATAAATCTCGCTGCATCATAGCAAATCTCAAACACTCAAATTCTTTAACTCCTAATCTAAATCTACAAAGCAAGCGATGTCTAGTTTTCCATTGTATATACATTTTCATTAGCACGGTATCCTTACCTATATAACATCGTTGATGCAGATATTGTTTTGTCTCAAATAAAACTATGCCTCAGCAGGGATCGGAGCAGGCTCGCTGATGATCTCTCTCCGTCCGCCATCTGGTGATTTAATCACAGTGTTTGTCATGGTTTTGGGCTTATTGAGCGGCTCGCCTCTCACCACCTTCTCCATCTCCTCTCTCGTTAGCGTTTCGTACTCCAACAATCCCTCGGCTAGTCTCAGAAGCTCCACCTTCTTCTCCTTGAGCAACTGGCGTGTTCTCTCTTCGGAGTCAACCAAGAACTGTCTCACTTCATTGTCAGCCATGTCTCTGAGCTTTGGCGACCACGACTCCCAGTCGTCACTCAATCTGACGGGGCCAATCTTGTCACTCATACCGTAAGAGGTGACCATTGCTCTGGCAATGCTAGTAGCGTTTGCCAAATCCGAGGAGCATCCGCTGGTGACGTTCTCAGGACCGTGGATCATCTCCTCGGCGATCTTGCCTCCCATACACACATCAAGCCTCGAGAAGCACTCCTTCTTGGTCATGTCGGTCTTGTCCATCTCGGGAAGCTGGAAGGTCACACCGAGAGCTCTGCCTCTGGGCAAAATGGTGGCTTTGTACAATGGGGTAGCGCCGGGAGAGAACATGGCCATAATAGCGTGGCCAGCCTCGTGGTAGGCGGTGTTTCTTCTAGACTCCTCTGTGATAACCATCTTCTTTTTGGCTGCGCCCATCAAAATCTTGTCCTTGGCCCATTCGAAGTGGCTCATGTCCACGGCAAGAGCAGAGAGTTGAGAGGCATGCACAGCAGCCTGGTTCACCAAGTTCATCAATTCGGCACCAGAGAAGCCTGGAGTTCCTCTAGCGATGATGGTGGGGTCAACGTTGTCAGCGGTTTCAACATTCTCCATGTGGTGCTTCAAGATGTCGACACGGCCACGGACGTCTGGCAACTCCACAACCACCTCCTTGTCGAAACGGCCAGGTCTAGTCAACGCCTTGTCTAAGGACTGTGGGAAGTTGGTAGCGCCAATAATGATGATACCCTCAGTCTGCGAGAAGCCGTCCAACTCCACAAGAAGCTGGTTCAACGTCTGCTTGGCGTAGGCCTGGTCCTTGGGGTTACGCTTGCCTCCAATGGCGTCCAACTCATCGATGAACACGATTGCTGGTGCCTTCTCTCTGGCCTGGTTGAACAACTCTCTGATCCTCTTGGCACCCACACCGACGTACAACTCGTCGAACTCGGATCCGGACATGAAGAAGAAGGGCACTTCGGCCTCACCTGCGGTGGCACGCGCAAGAAGCGTTTTACCGGTACCTGGAGGGCCGGTCAAGAGCACACCCTTGGGCAACTTTCCGCCCAAGGCAGTGAACTTGGAGGGATCTTTCAAGAACTCCACTATCTCCTCGAGCTCTGCACGTGCCTCGTCACATCCACAGACATCCTTGAATCTGACTGTGGAGCGGGTCACATCCACAGACTTGTCTGCGACCTCCAGGGAGCGGAAGATGGTGCCGTTTTCGACCAAGAAGTTGAAGGCATTCAGCGCACCGTATGTAAGCAAGGCAATAGGAATGAGCCACTTGAGCCACTTGGACAATATCGTGAAGTTGGACTCGGAAACCACAACATGCACAGGCTCATTGCGGGAGCCAAAACCGGTGGAAAAGCCCGTGCTTCCATGCCCAGCCTGGCCCTGTGGCGCTGAGGCTGCTAATGAGGCCGCTACCAGGTCCGCTTTGGCGGTATTTCCCATCTGTCTGAGCGCCTGGATGTATAATTGAGTGCACTCGTGGTTGGTGCCTATGCCTGGAGACTCGTAACGCTGCACCACCACCTGCGGGTAGTTGTTGTCCAACAAGTGCTGGTAGAAGTATTTCTGCAAATCCGGGTTGGCGATGTCGGAGTTGGCGTGCTCCTCCAACTTCAGAAGTAGCCTGACGGTGACACCAGAGGCGTGTCTTATGCTGAGAAGGGGAACCGGGGAGCGCCGGGCCCACAACCGGGCGGCCGGTATTGCCCGGGACGCTAGTGGTCGGGCTATTATCGCTGTTCTAGGAAGAAGCCTAGGAAGGGAAGATAGCATGGGTATAGTGTGGAGGCGTGAAACTTTGGGTTCAGAAATGTGAGTGATACCGGTCGTGCGGGGCTCAAGCGGGCCGTGGAAGAAGGCCGTGGAAGAAGGCCCTGGAAGGTGGACAGGAGGCAGTCGATCTAGGTATAGAAAGTAGTTTATTTGGGGGAAATTTTGGGATCTTTATAAGGAGAGAGAGATTTAAACGAGGTCATTTTATTTTTGCCTTTTTCCCGT
Organism: Candidozyma ruelliae; assembly: GCA_030582895.1. Lineage (NCBI taxonomy): Eukaryota > Fungi > Ascomycota > Pichiomycetes > Serinales > Metschnikowiaceae > Candidozyma > Candidozyma ruelliae. Next base: position 164,150 of record JAJMHE010000010.1, read on the forward strand.
CTTGTTTCGGTGGCTGGTGTGGTCTTGACTTCTTGTCTCATGGGTGTATGTGCAAAATGGCTGCGAAAAGCCGGGCTGGGTTGGTAATGCTTAGGAATGAGAAGGTTTAGCAACTTCTCGGTGAAGCCTAAATGTGATACTAAAACCACAAAAAAACGAAAAAGGAAAAAAAAAAAAAAAAAAAAAAAAAAAAAAAAAAAAAAAAAAAAAAAAAAAAAAAAAAAAAAAAAAAAAAGGGAAAGGTAAATTGAATATCGAAACGCAAAAAAGGCAGACTCTACGATGTGGGTGGCAAACGGCGTTCACTATGTAGATCCACATATTTGCTCTCGCTGGGACTCAGGCCGAATCCAATTTCAGATTTCTGCTGGGCTTAGATTTCCTACGAGATAGCAAAACCTGGGAAAATTGGCTATTGCGTAAGTGTTGAATGCTACATCTTTGGTGGCAAATATGGGGAGTTCCAAAATATCCCACTCCATCCTGACTACAATACCGTTAGCCAATCAACACGTTTGACGGAGGTAGCTTAAATATTGAAAGAGTCTCTCTGAAAGCCGCAAAACAAGCTTTTTTCAGAGACATTGGTGAATGGTCGAATCATAGAAAAGAGCTTTCTACCATGAAAGTCTCACGCAATGAGCGAAATTCCTGATTGCTTGGGCGTCAGCAGGGAGAGTGACATTCACCAGGCTTAGGGACCTTTTGCTGTAGAAGTCATTACAAAGACAAGGCTGACATCGAAACAAAGGCTGACCTCGAAGTACTGGCTTTGTGACGAGTTGCAACTTCTTTGTCAATTGTCACTACCTTACTTTTTCAAGCTATGTCTTTCGTTTCATTCGTATACTTAATTCAAGGATTCTCTTCAATGTTTACAACAACTTTACCGTTTGCTCTATTCGAGCCAAGCCTCTCAAAAGCCTTTTCAAATTCGGCGAACGGATAGACGCTGTCGATCTGGAGTTTGACCTTCCCTTTTTCAATGTACTCCTTACACTCGTTCTGCCAAGGATACATAGACTTGATCACACTCACAAACACATAGGTGTAGGCCAAAAGCCCCAAGTAGCTTCTCAAGAGCCTAATGGGAATACCAATATTTTTCCAGATCAACTCAAAAATGGTGGGCTGCGAAAACGAGTATTTGAAATCTCCTGATATAGTAACATAAGCGCCACCCTCCTTTCTTCCAACCAAAATATGTTGAATTTGAGGGAAAAGGTCGGAGCTTCCCGAGCAGTCGAGAATAACGTCATACTTGCCCTTCTCACCCACTTGCTCAAGCACTGGGTTCAAAATCAGGTCGTGCTTAGTGTAGTCAATCCATGTATCACCCCCGAGCAGTCTAACTAGGTCAATCGAGTTTGATGAGCAGGTCGTCGTAACATCCTCAGCATTGTAAACGTTCTTTGCGATCTGAACACAAAACTTTCCGACAGATGTGCCGGAGCCTAGAATCAAAATCCTGCGTTTCTTGTTGTGTCCAGGGATGCTCAGAAACATGAGAACAGCGGTTCCCAATACCAAAGGATAGGATGCGGCTTCCTGAAAAGTGAGACTTTCAGGAAACTCATGGATGCTTGCACCAGAGTATGTTGCTGTGTCCATGAGTGCATACTCAGCAAGGGTTCCACGACCAATGACCTCCTGGAACATACCGCATACTTTACTGCCAATTTTCACACCTGTCTTAGCCTCTGCCTGCTTTCCAATACCCACAACGACTCCAGAGTAGTCATACCCAATACCCTTCTGTTTCAAAGAAAGAGGGAATATTGTTGTTTTTTTCGTTATGAGATCGACTGGGTTGAGAGCGGCACATTTGATTTTGACAAGTACCTGAGTTGATCCTACCACATAGTTACCATCTGAGTCTTGTGGAACCTCCAATTGGTCCTGGGTGATGGCCAAAGGGCTTGAGCTGCTCGTGTACCGGATAGCATTGAACTTAAACGTCATATTTGTAGTTTACTCGAGTTGAATGAGATCCTTCAGAAAATCTAACCCTTCAAATGAAGATAAGTGTTGCCTGAATTCCAAATGCGGCTTTATACGCCACGCGGCTCACGTGCCGATAGTCCCTGTTCGACACTATTACCCTTTTCAGAAACCCGTTATGCGCAAATCATCGTGGGTTGCATTTGAGGCAAGATCCAATTTGTGCTCGTTAGCAAGGTGTAGAATGCAAATGAAGCAGAAACTCGTGGAAAGATCTTTCTTCTCCTCGGGCTTGTACATTTTTCCGATTTTCTGAGCCACCTCAGTGAATGCAGTTTCGATCTTGACTGGGGTCTTCTCCTTCTCTACGCTCTCACTGACATCCTCTTGCGGTTCTTCGGGTTTGATGGCTTTCCATAAGTTGTCTTTGAGAAGCTTGATATCCACTCTCTTAGCAACACGCGAGAAGTTGACATACTCTGGACGGGCCTTGCGACCTTCTGTCACATACTGATTTTCCGTCTCTGGTTTGAGATCTGGGTTTGCCAGATCACTTCCGCCTAAAACATCATTGAAATCAATATCAGCGAAGTTGTCGTAATCTTCCATCTCGACTTGATGGAATGAAGCGGCAAGCTTTTCCTGCCGCTCTTCCTCCTCTCTTGCTCGTTCTTGTTTCTGATACTCGCCAGCAAAGTACGCCTGATCTGTATATGCCGCTTTATCTAGCACGTCAGCATCATTTCTAAGCAGCTTCGTCCGGCGAGAGAATGTGACAATCGAACTGCTGGGCTTGATGAATAGCGTCACCAACTTCTTCGAATTAAACTGGATGTCATCTGGTAGAAGATGGTAGTCTGATGTGTCGATTGAGTCTGGGGATCGTAGTATAGGTGCATTCTTCTTCGCAGGCTGGAAGATGTCCTCGATGTAATCTTCATCCTCGTCTTTGAAAAAATCAATGGTGATTTGCTCTTTCCGCTTACGCTTTGGTGGGGCATTGGCATCAGGCTGAGGCGTATCAGCGCGAGATTTGTTGCTGGGAGTGTCAAACTTCTTGTGCTTTCTGAATGCTGCAACACGCCAATGCTCTGGGCCTCTCCAGGTGTCCTTCATGGTTTTATCGAAATACGTCATCAAGTCCTGGTCTAACACATGGCCTGTAACGATTTCGGCCCCAGCGTTTTCGTCATCTGACTCAAGGGAAGGCCCTTGCTCAAGGTCCGCCTCTAGGTTGGCAAAATCCATGAAATGGCCCTCACCTGGCATGTCGGGTAAGTCGTTGTCGTTATCTTGTGGGAAGTCGTCAAAAGCAGGTTGTTCGGGTTCTTCGGGCTCGTTGGTGGAATCTCTCTCTTGGTCAGCAGCCAGCCTGGCATTGACGTTCTCAAGAACGCTTTTGGCGTTGCCTATATCGTTGAAAACGGCGTCCAACTCAGGCAATGTGGGTACTATGGTAGCGGTTTCCATATCTTCCTCCTCTTTCAACACGAACGCCTTGAGCCTGTCCACGTCGACTTCATCCAGACGGAGTTCTAGATCTTCAGTTGGAGGTTCTACTTCCTCGGTTTCCTCATCATTCTTTGCATCCCTCGGTGTGTTACTCGTAGCATCAAAAACGACGCGCATGGAGGAGTCTATGTGAAGCGTATTGAGAAGCAAGGATTTGATGCCACCCTCATCGAAATCAGAGAGCGCCTTTTTGAATAGCGGATCAATTGCCAACTCCTGATCTAGTTTCTTGATTCGGAGTGCTTCTTCCAGCAGCAACGTTGACTCCACCACTCGGTTGACTCTTCTTTCTCTTCGGAGTGAGGCTGGATCCACATGCTCGCCATTTTGTAGTTCATCTTCATCCTCTTCGTCTAAAGGCTCGTCCGATTTCTTCTTGGCAAGACCTGAAAGCAACTTTCCTGTTTCCAGGGCCACGGACTCGACTCTGCTGGAGTAGATCTTGACACATCCGTCAAGAGTGGCCGAGGCACGCTGAAAATTGATATTGTCACCATCTTTGATCACATTCAAGTCGTAAAAGTAGTCTATAAGCGCGAACTGCCACGAGTTCTTCGATGTGATCTTGTTGTCTGTGGAAAGCTTGATCCACTCCTCAAAGTTGGACATGATGGTGTTTTTGTTTTCGTGAAAGTCGATAGCATCTTCTGCAAACGAGTCGTCTTCAGCAGCGACGAACATGTCACCTCGACTTACATGACGATTTCCAGATACAGATCGGTTACCAGACACTGATCTTCCAGAAACAACTCTTCTGTTGAGATCGTATTTCACTGAGGCTCTGCCACCACTTGGGCCCTGCATGGAACGCTTTTTCGGAAGCACAGAAGCCATTTTTGGTATTTTGTGTATTCCGGGAGTGGTGTAGGGTGGTTGTAGATACTGCTTAGATGTGTTGATGTTTGTTTGTTTGGGTTTCGCGCAGATAGTATGGCTGCCAAAAGTGAGAGTGGGAGAGAAAAAAGCGATTTCTAGTCGAGTGTGTATAAGTCTCGGGATTCATTTGAGAGGGCTACTGGATTATTTGCTGGCTTCGAGTTTGTGTATTCGATGGTTTCTCACCAATGTCTATTACTGGGTTCTCAGGACTGGAGAAACTGATATTCTATATCGCCATTGTCCACTTACTGGTTCGAGCAGAGTAGAACGTTGTTCTCCAGCTTGCTCAAATTCTGTAGTTTTCTAAGTGATGCTGGATCAAAAAGGGTCCCATATATCACCAGCTGAACGTCAAGGTCACTTCTTGGTTGATCTGTGAGAAATGACTGCCTCGTTATAGATACAGCAGTTCAATCAAATTCGAGGATGACATCCCTTGCGGTCGAAGGATGCATCAAGTTTAATTACATTGCTCAAGATATTAATTCCTCCAATATTCTCTTCCAGCTTGATCATACTGGGTAAGCACTTTCCCGCTCTTAGAGTGAAGCTGAAGCTCGTGAATCCTTCATATTTTGAACCTTTTCATTTTTATGAACCTTCCTGGTTTTGAAAGTTGCAATGCCTTATCTCCTCCTCTTACCGCCGCCGTTGATACGACTGATCTCGTCCGCAGAGATCCTCAAACCGTTTCTCGTGGCCTTACCTATCAGGTTGATCTTCAAACCTCTGTCTCTGATTCTATTCTTCTGCTTCTTGCCCACACCCAAACGGTCGCTCGAGGCTGTTGCACCTCTGCCCAGCTCCAACTCACGAAGCTGGCCCTTTTTGACCTTTGAAAGCACAATGCCTGCCTCGCGAGCCTCTCTCTCGTACTCAGCAACCCTTCTCTCACGAGCATTGATGATTCCCTTTCTCAACTTCATGGGCATCTTCTCGAGCTTTTTCGGGAGTCCCTTGGTGCTCGAGTTTGTGGCTGCAACTTCCCTGATACGCTGGTCGAGGATTCGTCTTCTGGCGTTGCCCACGGGCGCCTCGTAGTCTATGGTCTGCATTGTCAACTCGGCACCCAGGTGCTCCATGTTGTGTGCGAGAATGTGGGATTCACTGAGAAGTCTTTGAAGCTTCAAATCATTGTCTAAGTTTTCCGCGTCTTCCTTGGCAGCCTGGGCTTGCTGTTTTTTCGTTATTTTGGCAAGCTCAGCTTTCTTTCTTTCTATTTCGGCAAGCGTGGGCGCTCTTCCTTTGCGCAAAAGCTTTTTGTCTTCTTTGGATGCCATAGTCGGCACAGAGTCGTCTGCCACTAGTTTGACAACTTTGGGCTTCACTTCCTCCTCTTCGCTCGAGAGTTCTTCCTCAGACTCCTCTTCACTTTCGGAATCCGAAGAAGCGCCGTTTTCAACCTCCTCTCCGTCCTCCATAACGGGATCCTCTTCAGACAGACTCTCAGAGGACTCTGGGGTGGCCGTTTTGGACTTGTCCACAAACCCCATTTCCTCAAGATTGCCAAACTGCTTTTCAAAGTTCCGCCTCTGGATCTCCAAGGCCTTCATATAGTCGTCGCCCATTTTGGTGTATAAAGCAGTTGGTGGTTGTAATCTGATAGTGGTATTTTCGCGATGCTCATCCTATCACTATACAACACCTACACTATCACCAAATACCACTCACACCATGACGAGATTCAGAGGGTGCATTGACATACATGCAGGGCAGGTGAAACAGATTGTCGGTTCGACTCTTACCAAGGACGATCTCCAGCCTACAGACAAGGCCCAGGAAAACTTCGTTTCGACGAAACCTTCTTCCTACTATGCCCAGCTCTACAAGGACCACAACGTCGAAGGATGTCATGTGATCAAGCTTGGAAGCAACCCGGCCAACGACGAGGCTGCTGCATTGGCGTGTGCCAAGTGGCCCGGCCATCTCCAGGTTGGCGGAGGAATCACACTTGAAAACGCTCTGGATTGGATAGCTAAAGGCGCCAGCCATGTGATTGTGACAAGCTGGCTTTTCACAACGAACGAGCATGGCGAAAGTGACATTGACATGAGTCGATTGAAAGAGCTTACTGCAAAGGTCGGCAAGGACAAGCTTGTGGTGGATCTCAGCTGTCGCAGAGTCATTACAGAGGATGGAGATGTTGAGTGGTATGTTGCGACAAACAAGTGGCAGACGATCACCAAATGCAAATTGGACTCGAAGCTATTCAGTGAATTGAGTGCTTTCTGCGCCGAATTTCTTATTCATGCTGCGGATGTTGAAGGTCTCTGCAAGGGCATTGATACCGAGTTGGTAGAGAATTTGGGCCGCTGGTGTCCGGGGGGATTTGAGGAGAGGGTCACATATGCTGGTGGAGCGAAGCTGGCGCTGGACTTGGCGCTTGTGGAGGAGCTCAGCAAGGGCAAGGTTGATCTTACTTATGGTTCGTCGTTGGATGTTTTTGGAGGCAGTCTCGTGAAGCTTGCTGATGTGATCCAGTGGAACACGGAGAGAAGGAAGTAGGCAAAGCAAGAGTAGAATGCGGGAATTTGGGATTTCGGGATATTGGTCTTTCCAAATTAGTGCTCCAGACTTCTCTTTCATTTATGAGCGGCAGTACATAGTTCTATTATCGACGTTTAACTCGAATATAGCAGCTTTCATGGCAAATAGAATCAAATACGATTACTCATATAGAAAAGGCAGATGACGAAAGAAAAAATACTGATAGCTCACACCGTGTTAAGTTAGTCAAGCAGTCGAAAGGATAAACAGTATTTTTTTGTCATGGAAGAGAGAAATTCATTTGAAGGCACTTCTAGTAAGCTCAAATATCTAGTTCGTCGCAGAGTGTTATATTACAGTTTATACATTTTTACCAACCCAGATTGCCAGAGCCCTCGCCGTAGGCATACCCATTAGCAGGAGAGTTGCCAGCACCACCGCCAGGCGAGCGCCCGTATGTAGTAAATCCGCCGGAGGCTGCGCTGTTGGCCTCCACAGTGTCTTTATTAAGCTCGACCGCAATTCCTGCTAGCTTCAACTGCAAGGCTTCTATACTACGCACAACGACCTCGTTGGGAGGCAAGTTACCCACGGTTTCAACGTCAATGTAGAAGTTCGTTGGCTTGGCCTTGTAGTCGAAAGGAGCATCAGGGTCTGGTGCTTCTTCCCACTCGCAGTTGGCCAGCTTGGGCCATTCGGCATCGGCATCTTCCTCATACCAGTAGTCTGTGTGCTTCAACTTGTTCCAAGGGTCGTACTCAAATCCAACAGCGGCACATGGCGACCATTTGGCGTGCTCCTTGGCAATACCCTTCTTGGCAATACACGTGAGACGAAGCTCCTGGTGCTTTCTCAACTTACAAAGAAGAGGTCCTCTTCCCGCGGGATCTCTGATAACTGGGTCTCCGAGTTTGGAGCCGTTGTGGAATTTGGCCAAATCCGAGGCGTACACGTTCATGGTCGAGTCTGTGTCGCACTTGGCTGTGAGCTCTAGTTTGACAGAGCAGTTGGGACAGTACTGATCACAAGTACAGTCTCTGGAGTAGGACAAGTTCTCGATGCCCTCAGAGTTGAGCGGAATCAAACCCAAGCGGTGCGTCAAAAACTCATCGGCAAGGACAGAAGTGTTGATGTCGATTTCCACGATATCAATCGCTAGCGTGGGGATTTCAGCCAACATGGTTCTTCTGATCGAGTTGGCCACAGAGAGGTCCACGCCCTTCAAGATGAAGTCCACGTGATCTCTCTCTGTCTGTCTGATTGTGACTCTCGGACCTTGATCTTCTGAGTCGACCTCCATGGTGAATTATATGCTGTGTGAAGATGGCGGTGGAGATCTGAATATTTGATGAAGTTTTGTTTGAGCGTTGTAGATGGTGCACGGGTGTGCTGGGGTGGAGCCCTCAAGCGTGAATCTAGGCGAAACCGGCCAAAAGGGAGTAATTATCCCGTTAAATTGGAAAAATGTAGTCAAGCGAAGCTGATGATGCCATTGTTGATTTTGCAAATCGTGTGGGGGGTCGATTTGATGAATTGAAGCGATCCCACGCTATTCGCAGCCATTGTCTGCGAGGCCAGATCAGGTTAATATTACGACTGTATCAGAATGCCTGAAATTTTCATATGAGCTTTTACAGTTCTATCTCGAGATAGAAGACGTTTTCACCTTTGGGTATGCGCTAAAATGGGATCCTCAATCCCAGATCTGGTTCGAGAGCCTGTTGACTGAGAAGGAAGATTCAGAGACGAGTAATTTAAGGAAAACCATTCATTGTGCTTTATTAAAGTATAAATGTTTATTGATCCGAAGCTAGACCGTACGCCCTTTCTCCTGGTATTATTTGTGTCAAAAGTTTCCGTTTTCGCTATCGCATATATTTCGAGAATATGGAAAACACTCACTTTTCAAAGCAACATGACTTTTCCCAAGAAAACTGATAACATTGGCAACTTTCACAAAGCAAACGGTACTACCATGGATTTTGACGGCTTTCACTCACGTCACGCCTACGAGTCTTCCAGTAGGTATATGTTGGCTAGAGAGGATAGATACAGATCGTGGAAAAGACACAAAGAGAATCAGGACTCGCCATGGACACGCTACCTCTACTTGCTTCGATTGCAGAACAGGGTGAAGAATGGGCTGGAATAGAGGTAGAGTGGATTTTTAGCTTGCTTTGTTTTAGAGCTGGTTTAGCTGAGATCGGTAGGAAATTCAATTTTTGCAGCCATCAGATCTCGAAAGTGAGAAGCAGAGGAAAGAAAGAATGCTACAAAGTGTGGAACTAATCCAACAAACGAGTCACATTTCGGAGAATCGTCATGGAAACTTCATTAGCGATGATTATAATTCTATCTGGGTCACCCACTCTGCTAGTGCCCTGCTGCTTCTATGAGCAACGGCAGCCTCGAAGTTTCAGTTTCAATAGAAAATTATATAATAATCTGATCCAATAGCAAGAAGAAAAAAATATGTACTAACCTTTTTGATTTTTTTTTTTTTTCTGTCAATATTCTTCTATCATCCTCCTCTCTAAGACACCTCCACCATCTGCATAGTCTTAGTCGCATATCAAGTCGCACATCAGACACACCATTATCACCACTTCTTCATGAGCAAAACTCCCAAAATCACCATACCCGACTTGCGCTTCGAGCAGTCGTTCATGCGCTCCCTCAATAACTATGCCACCGCAAAAGTGAAACCATTGTCGGATGCTGAGCTTTTGGAAGAGCCCGAAAGAACTGATGAGGAAACTCCACAAATCAAGCCCTTGGAACCTATCACCCCGGGCATCGTCATTTTTGCAATTATCAAAGATCAGCTCTTCATGCCGCTTCTACAGGGCTTCTTGCTCAGTGGCTTCTACATCGTGGCGAGGCCGTTGCTCCGATTGGTCATTGCCAATGGTCAATCCGCAGGTCGCTGGGTCCACCATATGTTGGGTCTTGGAGCTTTCAGCCAGAGGCGTCGTCCATACGCCATGCCTTGAGAATGAATTTATGAAGTTTGCAGGGAGATGTCGTGAAGCGATGGTAAAGCGATGATGTAGCGGAGAAACCTTTCTCTATCATGAGCTATTCGTTGAAGGGCATGCCACAGATCACGGAAAGTTCTCAATCTTGGTGCAAGAATGATATTTTTAGACTTGAATTACTATTAGTTCCTGGAGAAAGCGCAGAATCCTTGAAGGTGGCGTCAAAATCAAAAAGCAGCAGGTTGCCACGGATGGATATGATATGACACCCAAAAACTCCTCGACGCTACGTGCGCTAGATGTGCAACAATTAGTCGAATCATGAACGTTTCGAGGCCCCAGGGTGATGACTTTTATTCTAGTCAATTTTTCAGAAACAATGATGGCTGTCTTGGAAAGAATCTTCACGGGAAATTTTGTCAAAGAGTAGTTGCGACTAGCATTAAAATGATGTTTTATCAGATTAAAGAAGTGCTGAAAGATTCATTAAAGCGTGGCTGGTGTCATAGAGCGCATAGGATCTCATGGAATAGGTCAGAGAGTTAGCTAATCGAAGAACCAGCTCCCTTGCATAATGACTAGCTGGGATCATACTTCGGACCAGCGCAGTTTCTCAGCTTCACACGGATATGGGATGCCTAGCTCTTCGGTAAAACTTGACTTGAGGCGTGCCCGAGACAATGCTCAACGGTAACACCCCGGCTACGAGATATGAGGCGAGATTATTCAGAAGGGAGGAAGAACGAAGCATTGGCTCCACTTTTTCAGTCATGGCTATTTGAAGCTCACAATTCATGAAATCAGTTCACGCTTGGGTCTTGGGGCATGCTTTTGTGCCTACGGCGAGGTGTGTATCCCGACTCACGACGGAGGCAGATCCAGGTTAAGCTTGTTCACCAAGTCCGATTTCAAGACCTGCTTTATACGGATATCTCTACCCTTCTGTCACCCACATCGCAACGCCTCATGATGTCTCACCAAGAATGCTACCCTCCGTGCCGCCGGTCCCATGACTGTCTCAGAAGCAAGACCACCAAACGCACGCAAGGCGTCTATCACACGATCCAGAGATCCCTACGTAATCGATCCAACAACTTGACTTTAATTTGCCAATCGTTAATCCCACTTTCTATGTAGATCCACGGCAGGCTTGTAGGGCTGCCGGAAGCTTATTCATGAATGGCATCAATGCTGGGCGTGGCATGAACAATGGCAGATCAGCATGATACCGATGTCAGAAGAGTTTCATGAAAAGGTCGTTTCAAAGATGCCAAACTCGAAAAAGGCTCGAAAACTCGCCTGATCTGTGCCACTACTCCAGCCACAGGTGGTACCCTTGCCGGTTGGAGGATTTCGCAGCCACTCACGGTTCAACACGGGATACCATGAGGTCTCAGAGATCTCCACCATCAGACGCAAAACGAAAAAAGCAAATTTACAAAACACTTTTTCTTAACTCAGTCACTAATTTACTTTCCTTAAAACTTCCAAAAACCTAGAAATTCTCAAAATTCATGGGCCTTTATTCACCGGCTACTCGGCTAACTGCGCCTTCCCTGCACCGCAAACCTTCGTTACGTCAAAATGCGGCGGTACAGTGCCTAGAGATCTGACCCATACCACGAGAAAAACGCAATTTTCTGCCAAAATTTCATCAAAACTTCATTCAATTACCAACTTCACAGCGCAACGAAAACAAAATATATCTTCTTTTCCGCTACGGCCCCCGACGTGGCCCCTGCCCCCTGGTCGTGCGCGCACCACGACCCTACCCGTGCATTGCTACTCAAATCTCTGGCAACTTTAACTACCCTGGATCCCAACCCTGGCTCTACCCTTTCCATGTTCACTCCGAGAAGAAGAACCAGAAACTCCGTGGCCTACACAGGCGTGGGGTACAATCCAACCAATCACAATCCAGATAACGGCGCCATGGCCGCTGCCCTCTCGATTGGCAAGAAGATAGCACCCAGCCAGAACCAGAGCCAGCACCTGAAACCGCCTCCCATTGCTCACCTGGGCAGCCTTTTAAAGAGATCGCCTTCTTTGCAAAGCAATTCTATTCGTCTGACTCTGACACCCAAACACTCCAGATCGGGCTCCGTCAGCAGCGACAGACACAGTTTCACACCCAGAGTGCAATACACAGTGGACGACAGCTTCACAGATTCGCAGATTGACGCCATGGGCCACGAGGCTGATGCTCACTATAGCAATCACGCCCAGCTTCGGGATTTGAAGCTCACACACCTGCCTCCCCAGCCTCAGGTGAAGATGGTCAAGAAGTACGTTCCCACGCCAAACGGTATCAAGATCGTTGAGGTGCCAGAATCCACGATGAAGGAGGCCATTGCCCGTTCTAACTCCATGAGAACGGGGCTCTCCATCTCCAGATCGGGCTCCTTGACCAGCTCACGCAACAACCTGCTTTCCCGGGTTCCCCGATCGGGCTCCCGATCGGGCTCCTTGACGCTCAATTCGAACGGCTCCAAGCCCCAGAAACGGGTGGTTTCGAAACGGTCTACTTTGGTGCCCAAAATTGATGAATCTCAGGAGGAAAATGACCAGAACGCAGCCAGCGCCGAATTGCAGCGTCAAATCGAGGAGGAGAAGAAATTGGCGCTTAAGTTGGAGGCCCAGCGCAAGGAGGTCGAGCAGCTCAGGCAATTGAGGCTCGAGAACGAGAAAAAGAGAGCGGAGCTCGAAAAGCTCCAGGAAGAAGAGAAATCGTACTCACGTCTGACATCTCCAGTTCCAGAACGTGCTCCCGCCAGTATTGCGGCAAGCTTGAGTGCCCCTCAGCCTGTGAAGCCACAATCCTCCACTTTTGATGACATAGACGACGCTCCTCAGGCGCAGTCCACCGATGACGAAGATGTGCCTATCCAGCCTGTGCCATTTGCAGTCGACGAGCTCGAGCAGAAGAAGATCGGCAAGTCTCCCAAGAGTGTGCCTTCCAACGAGGGGGAGGAAGTGACCTCATCATATTCTCTTGACGACACCAGCGTGACCCACGCCGTTCCTTCTGACACTGCTCCTACTGAAACGGTTGATCCAGACGATGTGATCCAGAACTACGTCGTGTACACAGAAACTCCCGCTGCACAAGGTGAGGAGGACGAATTTGGCATCGTAGAAGTGCCAAACGAGGATGAATCTCCATCTCTTGCTCAGCAGGTCAAGGCCAGACTCAACAACGACAACAGCGAAGGACTCGAATTACCAGAATCCTCCAATGACAGGGCATCTGGAAGCGACTCTGTGACACCTAAATTTGATCCCACGCCAGAAATAATAGCTGATGAGCCCAAAAACGAACCTAGTCAGCCACCTGCTGTTGAAGGCTTCGCTTCCTCCATCAAAAGCGGAAGTAGCAACGACTCCAGACCGATCAAGTCGGCCATGAAAAACTCTAGATCCAATTATTCCTTGAACAACAACTCAAACACGAATGTGAGCCCTGCTCAGCAAGCTTACTTGTCGTTGACCACTGCTGAAAACACAAGACTCAACTCCAAGCTCTCTTCCGGACAGCTCACAGACCGTGAGTATCTTAATCCTCAGCAGAACTTCCACCCGGGACCACCAAGATCGCCAGTCAACTCGCAAAAATTTGCAGCTGCTACTCTCAGAAAGACCCCAAGTCAGCAAGCTCAACCTCAGCAAGGAAACCTTTCTGATCGTTCGTTGAGGCCCAGAAACCTTTCAGATGCTTCCAACCGTCAATCCACTGGTGGAATGAGCGGCCGCACATTCAAATCTGTTCAGCCTCAGGGCCTTCCGCCACATCCTTATCAAGGGCCCAACTACCAATCTCCCGCCAAACTCAAGGCCGCTGAATTGTTTGCTAGAGCCAACAATAGGCCAGCTTCTTTCCAGCAGCCATTGAAGAGGGAGTCTTCCTTCAACAAGGGATCTGATGGCACTGCGCCTGAAAACGGAGTTCTGTATCAACCTCCACAAAAATCTGGAAATCATCGTTTCACACTCAGGCCAGAGCCATCTTCTCAAGCGAGACAGGGCAACATCGGAGCTCCAGCAGTGCACACAAATAACCAGCAAAACGGTGTTCCACAGTACTCTCAAGCTCAACAGGCACCTCACGTTCAGCATGGACATTCCAACTCAGGTGGATTCAAGGGCTTCAAATCCAGAATTGCCGCCGATTCGGACGATGAGGACAGTGCTCCCGCTCATGTGGGAGGCGGTGGTTTCCGCTCCAGATTCAGGGACCTGGTGGATCACGGACAGCCAAATAATACACCTCAAGTGAATGATGTACCAATTACTACTTTGAGAGACACAAGGCCACCACCAGAAGAAAAGAAACCAAAGAAGAAGAAGTTCTTGAAGAAGTTGTTCGGAAGAAGCTAAGGCTCATTCCGAGGGCTACACTAATTAGAATTAAAAACCGTAATATATAATTCTTCTCTATATTCTCGTAATGGTCATGTCTCAAACTCTATGAGATTTCTGTCAGTTTCGTCAGGGCTGCGGTTCTTCGTAGCCTTTTCTTCCGCCTTGATAGTGGCGATCCGCTCCTTCTCTTCCTCTGTATTGTTGACTGACCCAACCATAACATGAGCTTCTGCTCCAAGAACGAGGTTTCTGTCGTGCTCATCGATGTCAATGACGCCAAAATCGTCATCCCTCTCTTCTTCCTCTTCTTGAGTCTTCGCCGATTTGCCGGACTTAACTGAAGATGCTTCACTTTGATGTGGTGGTGAGGCTGCAGAATCCATACGACGACGAACCTTCTTGGCAACCTCTCTGCCATCTGCGAGAAGTCCATCAAACATATCTCTCAAGTTTCTCATAGCATTGACCTTCGAGTCTAAAGGCTTATCGATGTGGAATGAGGCTCTGAACGTTTCGCTGAAGAAAAGCTCATAAGTCTCGTCGGCAAGAACAACCATCCTGAAAGTAGGAAGGTTAAGGTACACGGGCGTGTTGGGGTTCAAAGCTGCATTGCTCGTGATTGCAGTGTCAAGCTTAAGCTCTTTAATGAGAACCTCTTCCTCTTCCACTGGTTGAGCATATTCGAAGGCTCTCTGAATAAATGTGCTGGCAGCTGAGAGGTATCTCTCGAGTTGCATGTTTTCGATCTTCTGTTTGTCGATGTCGATGTTCAGTGGAATCTGGATTCCCTCCTCATTCTTGCCAGACTCCTTTTGCTTCTTGTATAGCTCATCTGCAATGGCGTTCTCGATCGCCGCCTGAGTTAGGGAATCCAAAAGAACGCCCTTCTTCCATGGCGATGTGATGTAGAGCAAGTCCTCAGAAATGGTCAAGATGCCTTCCCGATCAACCTTGTCGTCTTCGCTGTAAAGGGCGAAAAAGTTGGAAATGGACGTTAGCAAATCTGGCTCCAAGAGTTTGTTTAATCCCACCACCAAGTCTGCCAACGAAAGCGAGCCCTTGTTCTTCTTATCCCAGTGCTCGAACAATCTCATCAAGAAAGCCTGCTGCTTTTCAGCCTCGTCAGTATCCTCAGTCTCGACCCAGTCGCTTATTTGTTGCATGAAGCTCTTGAAAGCCTCAAAATTCATCTCTGAGGAGCCTGTGCCAACCGTGATAGTCGATGTGACAATGGAATAGAATCGGTCATAAAGCAAAGACTTGTCTGCTTCGGTCAAGTTGGAAGTTGCAGGCAAGTTTCTCAACTCTGTTCTCTTCACGAATGTCGAGATGCTTGTAAAGATGGTGTCTCTGTGCTTGGAGCGGTGCTTATCAATCACATCCTCGTTGATGACCGAAAACTCCTTAAAAGCACACACCATGAGTTCCTGGAACTTTGTTACCAGACTGAATTTCGGGTTTGTAGAGGTGGGATGGGCAGACTGGTCCAAAGTCAAGAAGTACTCTTTCAAGATGGAGACGAATGTGCCGTCGTCTTCTGCCTTCAAGAGCTCCTCGCCGTTGAGCTTAAGAATGGCCAATGCAACTTGGAACAATGTTTTGGGACCCTGAAGAAAGAAGACGTCAAGAATGCGGAAAGCGAATACCAAGGGCATAGCTGTGAGGTATAACGAAAGGAACCAAGGAAGCGAGATCACAGATAGCTGGATGTCGTGTTTGGAGATGTGGCTCCAGAGTACGGGCATAGAGTTCTCCACCAATGACTCAAATACTCTCTGGTCGAGCAAAGTGCCGTACATGGTTCTGGAGTAGTAACCAGGAACAACGCGGTCTATCAAAACGTTGAGGCACCAAAACGCCTGCTCCTCGGACATGTAAATAAGCAATGCAGCAACAACGATATTCATGGCCTGGCAGTAGCCGATGTCAGGGTTCTTCCACGAGTATGCCGTAAGCACTCTGCGCAATCTGTCAATGCCCTCTTTGTCCTGGTAAGCAGCGTATTCCGGCAAGGACCGGTTGAGATCTTTCTGAATTTCGTCAATTGCAACCGAGGTTTTGTTTTCGTTGTCGGTGAGAAGTTTCTCGTACTCCCCAGCCTTGTCAAGCCTAAGGTACATCGAACCGCAGCACAACTCCCAGATCTCTCCCCTGAGCCTGTTCGGGAGACCAACTCTGACCAACTTGTAGAACATCTGGGTCCTGATGAGCGACAAATTGCGGCCATCTACGCGAAACAAGTCGAACCACAACTTCATCTTGGTCTTGTCTCTATTGGCTTTAGCATCACCGGGGTACTTGAATTTCGAGCCCAATCCGCCCGGCGGCATGTGCTCGACGGTCTCGTTGCTGACCTTGTTTTTTGCCAAGAGGTATTCGGAGTAACACGTTTGTATGAAAGGAGGAAGCTTTCTCACATTGGGCAAGTTCTTCTTGAGTGCCATCTTCATATTTGACGAGAAACGTTCGCTTTCGGAGCGCAAGCCCACCAAGTAGATCCGGATGTTGATTCTGCTGTGGGTAGCAATCGACAATGCAAAGCCGTAGGAGCTCGTGGGGAGCCGTTCCACCTTCTTGATAGTGCTCAAGTGGATAACAAAGGAGCAGTTTCTGCGGTCAAACACATCACGAAAAACTAGAAAGTGCTGGGTCAAGTACACCCTGCCTTGCGGATACAGCACATTGTAAGCATCTCTGGAGTTTTCCGGCTTGCAACTTATCTCCACTGCCAGCTCGTCAAGCACTGTTTCTCCGTCTGGAAGGTTATACTCCCTGCAAAAGGCCTCGTCCTTAGATAGCCCGTTTGCCGGGGTTCGGTCTAGAACCTGGTTGAAAGTGTTAACGGCTTTGTCCTTGAGAGCCTCAAAAAAAGCCATCTTGGAGGAATTGTCGGCAATTGGGCTTCTAGTATTAGGCTTAACTGATTAGGCGGATACAGGTATGATATGGTGTCTGGGTGTGCCAATACCCTTGGCATGGCATGGCATGTAAAGGTGCTTCACTCCGAAACTCCCACTGATTGACTGCACGTAGGACGAAGAGAGGTAGATTTGGATCTTTCTGGGGACTAAAAAATAGGCAAGTCTAGGTCAATTCGGAGGTTTCGGTGTATTAATAAAATTCCCTAATTCGTTCACTTGTCATAGTGCAAATTAGAGTGTTACACCTTCTCTAATGGTACATCGTGGGCATTGATTATTTATAGAACTAGAAGGCTATTTTTCTTCTGGGTAAAATATTCGTGATAAGTATTAATTCGTGCAGCGAACTTTCGGTTATGAGCCGAGTTGATACCTTTTTATTCAAATTTCCAAAGCAGATTCCATCATCCTCCCATATTAGTATACATCGAGAACAAGCGCGATACCGTGATTCTCTCAATGAACGGCCAGCTTCAAAGTCGACTTTATTCGGGACTTGAAGTTAGGCTGCGTGAAGCTATGACTAGGCGATACATGACTGTGAAGTGGTGTCGAGTCGTCATCTTCCTCACCCGACGATGAGCCCTCACCAAAGCTTCTTCCTTCAATCTCGGCAAGCAGTATATAGCGAGTGTAGTCGGTGATCTGCTTCAACGGCTCCTTGTTGGCTTTCCTGTCTCTGTACTTGAACTTGTTGCCAATAATCTTACCACTGTGAGACAAAATGACCTTGATGATCTCCTTCTTAAGCTGCAAGACAAAATCTTCTCCGGACCAGGTCTTTTGAGTAAAGTGCAAAGAAGGGATCTTAAGCAAAAGCCTGTGCACATCGATGATGTTGAGGTGCTTGGGTGCCTTAAAACTTACTCTCAAATTGATTGGCGCAAGCTCGATTTCGTCAATGACGAAGAATTTTGATGAACGTTTCATGATGAGAGAAAGATCATCCACTTTATCTTCCTTCTTGTGGCGTTTCTTTCCCAAGCCCAACGCAGCCCTTGTCTCAGAATTGAGTGAAGGGATATCTGACGTGGAGATTTGAGAATACGAGTTATTGTCAATACTGCTTGAATCCTCCGCTGTGCTTCTTCTGTTCGTCAGTATTGAAGTTGTTGAGCTTGCGGGGGACCCATTGACCGCCTTTCTTGCAATCATCTTTCGAATAGCATTGATGGAATTTGTCCCTGCCTTGCTCTGGTTTCCACTGCTATCAGCACTGTCCACATCTTCTATGTCTGAAGCTCCAGAATGGTTTCTTGCAAGACTGCTGGTTCTGCGTCTAGGATGCCCGTTCGTAGGCTTGTCATCTTTGGGGAACAAATAAGCAAGAAGCAATTGAGCTGAATCGTAGTCAAGCTGAATGCTTGCTGATTGACACTTCAACCAAGCGTTTCTCATTATCCGTATACCACCAACACGATTCAACATCTTCCACTTCATAGATATCACAGGTTCCTTGGCATTATATTCCTTCATCAATGGCAGCATCAAATCAGCATATGCAGCATGTTGACGAAGATTGAATCCCTGCATCATGGAGATCTCCACAAGATTAGAGTTCGATCCGTCAATCATGTCCATACGCTGGAACTTGGAGGGTGCCAAGGCTATGTCCACCAATGGCTCATTCGAATTCTGCACCAAATGCCAAATAACCTGGTCGGCATTGATACTCCAATTCTTCAAAACGCCTCTATTGCCTTTTCTTTGCGACGAAGCCGATCTAAGAGAGTAAGTGATCATTGCAAGCTGGACGAACAGCCTGTCCAAGGCCAATTCAATATGGGCTTTGCTCTTCCGTTCTTCAGGCGTGAGCTTCTTATCAGCAACAGCTAAGAGCGTGTGTTTGCAAATGTTGATGTTGCTTTGCAAGAGCTGGACCTTTTCTGCAAGGCCATCGGTGTCGTCCAAGCTGGAGAACTCGATAATTCGGTCAAATCTTTGGTGAAGCTGTTCCTTCGCCGATTTGCCGTCCAAGAGTAGATTAAGCAAAATATAGTACATTGAGGAGTACTGCTTGGAGGTGGCTGTGACAACAACTTTGGCTAAGTGCACGGTAAGCTCGTCAGAATTCAACTTGGCATTATGGTCCATGGAGAGCAAATTTGGTTTCTTCACCATCAATGCCATGGATGTCTTCTCAAGCACTAGATCATCCTTGAGCCATGATGGATCCACACAGACCTCGAAGTCAATCCAAGGTGGCCATGTTGGTTTCCTCGAAACCTCGCCATATGGGTTGTTAGAAGTTTCGGGAAACTTCTCTCTGCTAAAAGAGAACGCTTGCATGTTCTTGAACAAAACGCCATGCTTAGACTCCACCGTGTAGACTTCCCCGTTGTTACTGTCGCCTATGATATCATCAGTACCAGCAATTTGTTCCGAGAGTACTCTCATTTCAATATCTTCCGAGGTAACCGACATTGATGAGTCCGGATCCGCCTCGCATTCGAGCTGGAATTGAGGGGATATCAATTTAATGAGATAATTGTACTCCATCTCATTGTTTTCTGACGCTAGGGTGTTGAGGTAATTTTCGAAGTCTTCAATGACATCACCGCAGTTGTGGAAGGTCTGATCAAACTTCTCGTCTTCCTCCTTCGGTGGTTTTTGGAATGCTTCCTCCTTTCGTTTTTGGATGAAAGTCTCGATCAAATCAATTGCTCTTCTCGACATCATGAGCGTCTCAGTTCGTCTGCTTCCTATCAAGAACATATAAGCAGTGATGATTTCTCTGACCTTGTTATTCCACTTAAGCCTGACGTTATGGAAAAGAAATCTGTTATGGAATTCACTCACCTCTGAGTTCTCTGATGTCATCTCCATTGCCTGATCAATGGACCTATAACTGGAATAAACCGAAAGAGTGTTTGACATTCTTCTTTTGATTTCACCCTCGGCATGGTAGTCATGGACATCCCCTTCATCTTTCCCTTCAAGTGAGCACTCCTCATCTTCCAAAGTCTTGGGTGTGGTGGCATCCTGGTAGATCTCGTTGACCACATCAAACCTTTGCTCGACTTCACTGATATCCCTTTGAAGGCGTTCAACATGAGCGTGCTTGCTGGGGTCATCGGAATTATGCAAGTCTTGTAAAGCGTTTCTATTGTCATTAATTTCTTGCTTTAGTATCTCAACTCTCTTTCTCAACAATTCGGCTTGTACTCGCTCGGGACTATCTCCACCGATGACACAGTTATGAGATGGCTCGCGACCAAAGGGGTACCTATGATCCTGCCTCTCCAAAGTGAATTCCCTGAAATATGTAAATCTCGGGGTGTGGAAGAATGGCAAGACCGAAATAGTTGGATCTGCCGAAAGTTCTTCCGTTTGCTCCAACTCAACAAAGTCATTTTGATCAAGCCAGGCAAACTCCTCGTCTGAACAGTCAACACCATGAATCCAGTTAGATGAACGAATGTTTTCTGCCCTCATTGCCAACTCCTCGTAGTATTTTTCGACATCGAGAGACTCCCCTAGCTGATTGGTGAAATTGGCTATCACATATCCACGAATTGATGGATCCTTGAAGGTTGCCTTAATAGCACGAATATCGGCGTCTGTCACGGTGATTTCTCCAAGGTGTAGTTTCATGTGATGGACCTTCTTATCAATATCAAGTTTTTCGTTGATGTATCTGATAACTTCCTTTCTTTGATGTAGATCGATATGACATTTTGTGCTCTTGCCCTTGAGCCCGGTGACGATGACATGAGGACCTTCCTCCAGATTCTCATAGGATGTATACATATGACTGACAGTAAGTGGTTCCAAGATAAGCTGGTACTTGAAGGTCACTAAGTGTATTCCCATTTTGACAGAGGCCTTATTAGCATTTGCAGGGAAGAGCTTGCCCAGCCTTACTGGCAACACTACCGTGTTGGAAATAGTATGCCACCAGTGAAAGAAATATTGGAAAGCAACAGGACTTAAGTACGCTGTATTATGACTGTTACCCTTCTTCGATACAGAAGTCACTCCAATTGAGCAATGCAAGTAGTCCGACCTAAATCCCTCGTATGAATCTGGGTGCCAATTAAACTCCGGACTAGTTACAACAACATCATAGTGAGGAATGAACTCGTTGGTGCGCTTGTTGTCAGCACTAACCTCTCGGCATTTCACATCCTCGTTTCTCTCAAAAAGAAGTCCTAGCCTCCATCTCACTTTCTCGTCTGAGGAAAAGCTCATGACCTTCTTTTGGAATGTCTTCTCCTCAAGAGCATCAGCCAAAAGCTCCTCCTCTGCATCCTGTGAACTCCATGGTAATCCAATGGCGTACGAACAGTCTGGAACTCCAAAAACAAAGTCGTAAGAGTCGAGCATCACGAGTTCCTTTTGATTACCGGTATAGTTGAACTTGAGCTCCACGCCATTCTTCCAAGACCACATAAATCCAGCGTCTCTCCCCACAATCTTGTAAGGATCAGCAGAACTTTTGATTTGAAGACAAAGCTCGTTGGAGAAGTCGAATCGAAGTTTGCCGTGCATGATGAGCGCCAACTTATCCCACCAACCTATTGGAGAGTCGTCGATTTGTGGTTTTGTAAAATTATCCAAAGCCCCAGCAGCACTCAGAAAAGCAGATTGATATGATTTCGACCAGTTGAGTATGCAAGCCTTCTCTGTATTCACTGAACATGTGAGATCAAACATCGACTTCACTGGTGTAAGGGTACGAGGCACGTAAACCGAGTAAAAGTTGTCAATAAAGCTTTCCTTCAGGGTTGCAGCAGTGAAGGGAACATAAATGTGACGCATTTCCTCTTTTCTGTGGACTAGCTTTTCGTTAATGACTAGATTGCCTTTCAAGTCCATAACGGTCGCTTCTGGGTCTTCAGCGGGAGGGAAGAATAAAACCGGCAAAGGATAATCTTTGAGCGATATGTGGAATGAAGTAGCACGAAGTCGAACAAACAACGGAACGAGAATAGAATATTCCAATTTTGGCTGACCTTTGCCGTAAGTGTACAAAAAGTCATCAATATCGTCAATTTGGGCTTTTTCAAGGGCCAAGTCGAACCCGTCAATGACAACACTCATTATTGGCGCTCCCGGTGCCAGCTTCTGGATGTCGTATTTTTCACCCATCAAAGGCGAAATACGATCGTAACCACCAAGCTTGGTTTTGAACTTTCTTGCCTTCGCAAACTTTGCCTGCTTGAGTTTGCTAAAATTTCTTACCCATGAGACGGAGATTTCTTCCAATAATCTCTCCCTTGCGAGTTTAATTTCCGCCTCAGCATCCTCCTTCGTGAACACAGATACATCAGGCGTGGTGCTAGGTGTATCTGAGTCATTGGCCAGGAAATCTGTGGTGCTACCACGATCCAGGTGTCTGCTGAATCCATGACGAAAAGTGCTAGCGATATTCTTCTGTAAATTATTGGCATGATGTAACTGGCCACGTTTTGAAGGCTTTCTTTCGCTAAGAAATCTTCTTCGATCAACCGAAGAAGTCCGGTCCAAGTCGGTGGAAGGAATTTGTACTTTAGATCTAAGGTTTTTTGCTTCCTCCTCGAACTGCAACCATTTCTTTTCCCTCGCAACTTGCTCGAGTCTGCCTAGCTCAAAAATAATGCCAAGCTCTGTTTCGAACACATCATCCTCAAGAGAGAGATTGAACTTTTTTGAACGCCAGCGAATCTTAGGGAATATAATTGCAGGCTTAGCTTGAGGCATAAGCCGATCAAATTCATGGATACCTTCACTCAATTGTTGGAAATTGTGCCGAACCTGTCTTACGGCTTTGACCATGGTGATAATGTTGTCGATGACAGTGTAAATCAAGTAACGAAAGGGAACATATATCTTGACGCTCGAAGACTTCAATAGGCATGTTTCCTGTAAAAGCTCTCCCAATGTGGAGTGAGTTTGGTGAATACTAATCAATCTTGTCCAAGCCTTCGTGGCCGGGTGCACAACATATAGTCTGCAATTCTCTAAGTTGAAGGCAGGTGAATTAGAAGCATCTGTCACATCTAGGGTATCGAGCTCAAGCAAAGTATCAACATCATTTGGAAGCAGGACTTTGATGGCTATGGATTGAACATGCACATCAAGTTTAAGTTTCTTTTTTCTAACTTTGACATGTTGTAGATCAGCTTGGGAGTATTCGAATTTCACTGTCGGACTGAATTGCTTGAGCAAACTCCGGGCGTAGAATACACACCAGATTAAGAACATGTCAAGCTTACCGTCGGCTTCTGGAACAGTCAAAATTAATTTGTCCGTACGCTTGTAATCATTCTGGATATTGATATCGTTGATAATCAAGACACGACGCTGCTTGGACACGTTTTGCTCGTCTTCAGATCTGTCCGCCTCAAACGATTCGATACTCAGCAAGTCGCTAAAATCAATCTCTCGCTTCTTTTCCTTGTATAGATCGTCTTCGTTTGATTGGGACACTAATGCTGCATACTCACTCAAAACGAAGACTTCGACAGCTTTGCAGCCAGACTGGAAATGACGCTGAGATCTATTGAAATCAAGTTTGTAATCACTGATGGTGATGGCAACACCCCTGCGGAACTTGCCCAAATCAATTTCCTCGCCCGCATTCTCATTGTATAACTTGTGAGAAGGAAGTCCCTCTTTACAGATGATGGTGCCATTGATCTCGGTGGCTCGGACGCTGAAGACTGCGATACTTTCAGGAAGCACTTCTAAGAAGTCAATATAGTCGACCTCTGATGAAGATTGTTCTATCTCAGATGCCAGAGAATCTGACCTTTTCACATTCTTGCACATCTCGTTGTAGTGCTTGATATGGCTGTCTCTCAATCGGCGCACAACGTAAAAGATCATTGAGTTCACTGACTTGATCTCCATCCTCCTGCTCGAAGCTCTTATCTTGATCTTATGGCTGTTGAGACAGTAGGCTATCATGACGTCTATTTTCGAAGCGGTTGCCTGGTTCTCTTCGATGTCGACATTGAAGTTCTTGAGCTTGGTGTATGCCTTCAAGGAAGAGGGAGGATCATTGGGGCTAGGATTGAGTCGGAGTATTTTACCAAGTTCTTTGGTGGAGTACTTTGTAATGAAGGAAGTTGCCGTGGCCGTTGCTGTGACATTGTGAATTGAGGATCTCACAAAGTTGTTCAGGTCCATGGCCGGAAGGTGGAGAGTTGCTCTAATATCTGAAACGCTGAATCTTGCAGAAACAGCTCTCAACTTCCGAAGGTACTTACTGAGAGGGACCGGTAGAAAAGGTTTCTGCTCCTTCTTCGCTGTGTGCTTTGACTTGGACTTCGACAGCTTGAACATCCTCGCAAAGCTGCCGAGCTGGTCGAAATAAACATCAAGCGATGGATGCGTGACATCAAGACTGGTGCTTATATCGAGGAGGAAATTGTGCTGATCACCCGACTTGTAGGCTCTAAAGAGGTCGGATAAGTCACACTCAAATAAATAGGTAAGGGAAGGTACATCAAGACACTTTGTCTCTTGACTGAAGGCCCTGAGGGAATTAACGTAGGCGGATGCCTCGGCAACAGTGTTGAGCTTATAAGATCTGTTTCGCTTCAAGGAAAGAAGCATGCTTGACATCTCAAGCACAATGTCTCTGTGGGCAAACTTTGCATTCTCCACACGAAGCTCAACTGAGGAGATGACTGCTGCAGCTTTCACGATCTGCTCCAACTTGGGAATCTCGTTCGAGGTATCGTAGGTCTCTTTGGATTCGGGCTGGGGCTCTTTCTTGGCTAGTCCCAATACGGGAGTAACGAAAGGGGAGGCTAGCGAGACCAGCAAGGACGCATCGCTGATGTTGACCACCATCTTGTTCCGCTCATAAACGCAGCAAGCGAAGTTTAGCGAGAACTCTAGCACCACGCTCAAGTTCTTGAAGATCTTGATCAGATTCCCCCCCTTCGTCAAGTGGGACTCCTTGTTGGACAAGAAAGCGTCGATGGTCGAGACGCTGAACCTGTATCTGCTGGTGTTGTTGTCGAACCTGCTGTGAAGACGGATGTAGTCAAGATGAGCTGCAACATCTTCACTGATGTTTTCATTCCTCAAGGAGCACCGTAGAACGTGGACCTCGAGCTGATTCGTCCACGAACGCAGAAGAAGCCATTTGTGGATCCAGGAAGGTATCTTGAACTCCAAATGCTCGGGGATGCTGGGCGGCAGCGACTTTTTCGCCTTTTCAGCGCCTTCTGTGTCCTTGTGCTGGGTGATCAGAACATCCTGCAAGTACAAGTGAAACATTCTGAACGGCTCGAACTGCGTTCGTCTGAAGTTGATAAAGATCCATATTTTGCCAATGTCGATGGTGCAGCCTCGGAGTTTGATGGTGACCTTCCTGATGGAAAGCCAGCCCAACGACCGCACCGAAACGTGGGGGATCCGGTTGAGCAAAAAGACAAAGAATGCAAGGCCTAAAAGGACTGCGATTGCCAATTTCGCCAACATTGCGAATTAATTAAGATCTGTGAGTGGCAATGCCGCTGTCGGTGGTTGTGAACAGTTGATAATTGAAATTGATGTGGGGTGCCGGTTCAGCCGAACCTGATGATATTGCGCAGGAGAAGCGATATGAGCGGACGGCGAAGTGGGCCAAGACAAAGTTGGAAATTCGGGGAATGTCGATTTTTGTCAGGAGAAACAAGACCTAAGCTCGTAAAAATGCGAAGACAAAATTATCCGAGGATTCTTGGTCTTCTGTGTCAAGCGGTAGCTTAGCCCTTGCTACGCTTATCTGCAACCACAGGCAAGTCGCACTGTACAGGGTTCACAAAGACTTGGTTCGGGAAAATGGCACAAAAAGGCGGCGGAAGAAAGCTTGATTCCGATATGCAAGATCCAGATCCCGTGGGTGGTTTGGAGTTTTCGGGTTTTTGTTTCGGAGAAAGTGGCCAATTTCGGCTGCGAAATTAAGGGTCCCCTGTCCCATCCTGCTCGCTGCATTGCGTCCGCATCTTAAAGAGACTTTCGTCTGCAATGCGCATAAGCGAGAATGTGACTGGGGCACTGAAGCTTCTCAAACGAGTAAGATGGCTTTGAAGACGAGAACAAAACATGGAGGTTCATTTCTTTGTTCCAGATGTGTGGTGGCTTTGGTCTCGTAAATTGCCTCTTAGGCGACGGCACTAATCGGGCATAAATGAAAGGGGCTTGAGTGGACGAAGGTTAGTTGTGTAAGTTCGATATTTTTTATGCATTCTATCAGAATTTCGATAGGGGACACCTTCAGTACGACAGATGTATCAAATTTTGGTGGACCTGTTGCAAAGTTTGGGAAAATTTGTGTTTTGCAAGTCATACTCGTATTTAGCCGACCTTTGGGAATAAGCGCAGTGTTGCAATGCACACCAGCGTTGCACCTTAACTGTAATTTGAGTCTTTATGTGGACCTGTGTCCGAGGTAACAGATATTTTTGTCACGGGAGTAGTTAAATTTCACCGCCATGAAACAATTCGAATATTGATTGTAAAAAAAAAAAAAAAGGGAAAAAAAAGGGGTCCTTTCGTTGCTCTTGATCAGAAGTGTAATAGGGACATTCTCTCCAAAATACTCTCCAAAAATACCATTGATGATTAGCTAAATAGAGGACAAATTGAATTAGATAGATCCTTCGAAAATTACTCAACCGGCGTCCTAAGGGTTCTAAAAACTACCTTGCTGTGCCCTAACTTTGGAGTGAGATTAGCATCTATGACTTCAAGCTTTTTGTGAACGTTTCAACAGAAAGCGATGGGAGTCATGTTTATTATACCTAACAAAAATGTGGGGATTAAGAAGGACTTGCGTATTTGATTACTTTCAATGATGACTAGTGCCAACTCACATACTGAACATATACTGAACTGGTCTCAACATACTAAAGAATTAGTCTTCTTTAGAATTTAGAATTAGTCTGAGTAACGTAGGGGCTCGAGAATTTTTTGACCGAATGTATCCAAATCTGTCAGGTTGGTGTATTTTCCCTGCCTTGACTTCCATCTCCTTGTATATTGGTGCCGATTTCGCAGCCATTCAAAGTAAGGCAACTTCATCACAAACACGCACAACCATCCAGAGTTCTGTCATTTGGTCTATTGCTATCTTTGAGCCGCAGAAGAAGGAGAAATGTAATTAGATCATCCGGAGAATTTCAGATGACTAGGTCTTGCTACCTCCTGTGGTCCTAGCAAGGTCGTGCACACACCACTATCTCGCCACAAGTACCACCTTAGTACTACTAATCTCACATACTACTAGATCTAACATTGAACACAACATAGCTATGGAGGAACTAGGTATTGAACAGCCAATTGCTTCTGTCCACGCATTGCCAAAGTCCAAACATGACTGGTCGCATTTCGCTGACGACAACATGGATGTCTACTTGAAGCTCAAAAAGTTAGAGAAAGAGTTGGACTTGTTACTATTACAGGAGGACTACGTCAAGGACGAACAGCGCCACTTGAAGAGAGAGCTCGTGCGTGCACAGGAAGAAGTCAAAAGAATCAGATCAGTGCCATTGGTCATTGGCCAGTTCCTTGAGCCTATTGATGAGAACACAGGTATTGTCTCAAGTACCACCGGATCAAACTACGTGGTCAGGATCCTTTCAACTTTGGATAGAGAATTATTGAAGCCATCTTCCTCTGTGGCATTGCACCGTCACTCTAATGCCCTTGTGGATATTCTTCCACCTGAAGCTGACTCTTCCATTGCCATTGTGGGCGACAACCAAAAACCGGACGTTACCTACGCCGATGTGGGTGGTTTGGATATGCAAAAGCAGGAAATAAGAGAAGCTGTGGAATTGCCATTGACGCAAGGTGACCTATACTCCCAGATCGGTATTGACCCTCCAAGAGGTGTGCTACTCTATGGTCCACCCGGTACAGGTAAAACCATGTTGGTGAAGGCTGTTGCTAATTCTACGACAGCTTCCTTTATCAGAATCAACGGTTCAGAATTCGTCCAAAAGTACCTTGGTGAAGGTCCAAGAATGGTGAGAGATGTCTTCCGTCTAGCTAGAGAAAACTCCCCTGCTATCATTTTCATTGATGAGATCGATGCAATTGCCACAAAGAGATTCGATGCGCAAACTGGAGCTGACCGTGAGGTCCAGAGAATTTTGTTAGAGTTGTTGAATCAGATGGACGGTTTCGACCAAACCTCTAACGTCAAGGTGATTATGGCCACCAACAGAGCAGACACATTGGATCCTGCCTTGTTGAGACCGGGAAGATTGGACAGAAAGATTGAATTCCCCTCGTTGAAAGACAGACGAGAGAGACGTTTGATTTTCTCCACTATTGCATCTAAAATGGCCTTGGCTCCAGAAGCTGACTTGGACTCTTTGATCGTGCGTAACGACCCATTATCTGGTGCAGTTATTGCTGCCATCATGCAAGAGGCTGGTTTGAGAGCTGTCAGAAAGAACAGATACATGATTCTACAAAGCGATTTGGAGGAAGCTTATACCGCTCAAGTGAAGACCGGTACTGAGCATGACAAATTCGAATTTTACAAGTAAGCTGGTGGCGACGCTCCGGAAGTTAGATAAGCTCATAGATGGCCAACCCTGGCTGCAATGTTCTGAAGTCACTCCAGTCAAGATGATCTAGGTCTAAATGTAATATAGTGCTCCATTTTTTGTCAAATCGACTGGGGTCAAAATGAGTCGAAAACGTAGCGACTGGCGTAATCAAAAGCACCCTGTTCTGTAGATTGTTGAGCAAAGCTTTCAAGATTTCTTGATCGGTGCCCATAGCATCGATGACATAATTCCTTTTGGTTTCGTCGAGCTCAAACTCCTGAAATTCAGTGTTGAGCGTTATGTACTGGTACTCATCATTGAGATCTCCTAGCATCCAGGTTGGCGGCGAGTATGTTCTCCACCACACTTGGATTGTGTTGTCCAACTTCAAATCATGCAAATGAGTGAGAGCAGGCACCACTCCACCTTGGTGAAGAACGCCCATAAGAAGACTCAAGGCAACATTAAATACGAGCCAGAGGAACATCAAAAGGGAAGACATCGGAGATGCCTTCTTGGCTTCCTCATCATATCCTAGACTGAGGTCAAAACAGCAGCATAGAAGTGGCACAACAGGGATCAAGAAGCGAAGCTCTTGGTGCGGCACGACTGACAAGAAAACGATACCGCTTACAGCCGCCAAAAACGGCGTAGTTCTCCAGTATCTGTTTCTAAAGCGGAAGAATAGGAATAGTAAGCCAGGGCCAATGATTTGCGGCAAGTTTGCAACGATGTGTGTATAATAGGGATGTATACCGTGTAGGGCCAAGTTGGCAGTGTTTGCGTTGTACAAAAGGCTGTTCAAGGGAGTGATGATATAGTTGGAAAAGCTGAAGGGGTCGCTGAGGACTTCCTGGAATCCTTTGTCTTCGAAAACGACCGTATCGAGGACAACGCTGGCATATGATGTCAAAAGGAAGGTGAAAGCTGCAATGAAGGGTAGCTGTTTCCACTTCCAGAATATCGGGAGCAAGAACACAGAAGGCAAGATCAAGAATGCCGGGAACGTGATCCTTGTGAACACACCGAAAGACACAATTGCTCCGAAAAAGGCGGCCAACTTGGCCAAGTCCCACTGGCTATACTGCGAATCGTCCTGAGAAGAAATAAAACGGAACTCGTTGATAATGTACACGGCAGCGACGACCAACACCGTTTCGAGCGAGTTGGAAAAGCAGTGTGATTGATAGACTAGCGTCACGTACGACGTCAGCGTAAAGTAGATAGCCTTGATCCGTTCCTGTTTAGTAGGAAGCATCTTGAACAAGCACCAGTCTGTGACCATCCACGACAACACCATTAGGGCGAGCCTGGCAAGATACCATATTTGAAGGGGCAGCTCGAGGCCCAAAAACTGTGAAAATTTGAGAATTGGGTAGTATAGCACGAAAAGTGGGACGTAGCTTCTGGCAGGTTTTGACGAGGTGAACTCCCACGGTATGTTGGTGTTGTACCCCATCCAGAGCAGGGAGGCTACCTCCAAACTCTGAAAATGCTCATCTGGATGAATATATGAATCTGAAAGAGCAAACCAAAATCGGAGCCCGATAGTGAGGAAATATATGAATCTCCACGACAAGAGTTGGGGCATTGATGGGTAGTACAGATGCAGCGCGCACTAAATGGTTGCAAATTCTGTGCTCGTGTTGATACTACAGTACAAATACCCAAAATCAGGAATTACGTTTTTTGCCTATTTGCTAACTATCCTTTTACTCCTCTTCTTCACCGCTCATGTCGATTTCACCGTTCATCTCCCCATCGCTTTCTTCGTAGTCGTCGACACCGTCCATGTCTATGTCCTCGTCATCTTCGCTGATGAGTCCAGCAAATTCGGCATCGTCTAGCTCCTCAACATAGTCGACTTCCTGCTCCTCATCTTCATTATCGTTGGCAACTGAGCCATTCAAAATCTCTTTCTTTAGATTGTTCTGGGACTGCAACAAATTGAGTCTTCCCTGCAATTCGAGCAAACGAGGCAAGGTGTCGGCCTTTTTAGTCAAGATGGAGTGTAAGCTCGATAATTTGTTGCTGATGTTGGGGATAGAAGCCAAGACACTGCCGTGGATGACGATCACCCACTTGATCCAGAAGTACAACAGGTCCAGCTTGATCTGCTTCCTCGTGATTCTCTCTGCGAGCTTGTCTAGAAGAATGACGGCCAACGAGGGAGCCAATCTTGCGATGGTGTTTTTGACGACCTCGAGGTCTTTGTTAATGAGAACAGCGTTGTCAAGCAACGAGTTATCGTTGTTCTTAAGTGCTTGAGACAAAACCACGGCGAGCGAACCGGGTGTGTGACGCTTGAGCTTCTTCTTGCCTCTCTTTTCCTGATCTCTCAGCTGCTCACTGAGCTTGTTGATCTTCTCTGCGAGCGACTCGTCGTCCTCTTCCTCGTTGACATCTTCCTGGAATGCATTACCCTCGGTAATCACGGTGTGTGATTCCTGATAGAGCTTGGGTGCTGCCACATCGTGGCCATCGGTGGTATGAGAGGTCGCTATGATTTTCTGTTTCGACTTTTCGATTTTTGAAGTACCGCTGAACGCAAAGCCAGCGTCAGTGTACCAGGGTAAGGCATCGAAGTACGAGACGGATGCGTTCTCGAGCCACGTTACATGCAAAAAGCCGTCAGCAATAGCCACAGCATTTATACGCAATGTCTCATCGTCAGGGCTGGTGATCTCATCACTAGGTCTTCCGAATTTGAGGGTCGCATCGGAGTTTCTGCTCTGTACGGCCTTGAAATGCTGTTTTCTCTTCTTTTTGGATTTTTCTGGGGTAGACGAAATGCTCGAAGTCTCGAATGTGAGTGGGTTTTGAAACACCTCGACCACGCCCGATTCTGTAATTGCAGCCAAGATGGATCCCATAGTGTCATGCTGCGAGATGCTCAAGTGTTCAATGGGCGTTTCAGCGACCAAAACTGCCTTGTTTGAGGGTTTCGAAATTGAGTAGACATTGACAAATCGATCACCCTCGGCAGCTGTAGCAAAAAGGTCGGGGGATCCGTGCACAGGCAAAAGCGTATGTATAGGCGAGACATGTGCATGGAAGGTCTTGACAAGTGTCTTATTAGCTGGATTAATCAAGTATACGTTCTGGGTGGCCACAAGAAGGTGGGCCTGGCCGTTGTATGTCACAGAGGAGATTCTGGATACAGACTCTGCCATTTCGATGATATCAAAAATCGCCGTTTTCAGCAATAACTGGTTCGTCTGCAAGTCCCATTCGTAAATATTGCCGCCAATGTCCGACGACCATGCCGTTTGTGTAATGCTGGAGTAGTGGAAGTCAGTCACTTGTAGACTAGCAGGACACTCTAAGTCTGCCACTATGGAGTTTGCCATGGGCGAATAAAGAGATATGGTGCCGTTAGTGAGACACAATGCTATGAGGGAATCCTGCCCTGATCTGACCCATTGTAAGTTGGAGACTTTCTGTTTCTTCCCGAGATCGAACAGTGTGTTGATCAGATCCTGCGATGAGATGAGAGACTGGACCTTTATCTGGTGAACGTCCAAGGCCTGGACCGCCAGGGCAAGGTAGGTTAGCGAGGGGTCAAAGCGGGCCAAAAAGAGCGAGGAGGACATCCTGACGTTGAGATTTTAGGGTTTTGGCTCCTTTCTGGGTGAATGGGTTTGAGGATACTTTTTCAGAAATGCGAGATGGAGTCGAGAAGAGGTGGGTGGTCACGTGCGCGGGTAGAAAAGGTGGGAGTTTTCGGGGTCAAGGCGTTGAATTTGGGGTTTCAAAATAAATTCTTGGGGGAATGAGCTCTCAAATATATGTATGGGTCTCCGTTTAAGTTTGGGAGCTGGTGTGGTGGGTAGTCGTAGGTGCCTCATCGTTAAGTGAACTACACAGCTACAATACAACGACCTCTTATATTATGATAGGAAATAAGAAAATTCAGGAGGAAAAGGAAACGAAAGAACAGCTTCACTGGTAAGTAGAGATCTTCTTTTTGAAACTCTTCATTTATGATGTGCTTCATTATTCAAGCTCCTTCGATAGAGCTGAGTGAGTTGTAGTGCAGGAGATTCATTGAATTCAGTGGTACTTGTAGAAAGTAAGGAGAAAAGTAAATATGTTAATCAGTGTTCATTATTTCTCGAACTTGAAACTTCAAAATAGATTGAATGAATCACATAATTGCAAAAGAGAATTTAGACGGTTATGCTCAGACCATAGACCTCGAGATCCCTACAGCCACAACTTAACAGATGCACCAAATTGACCAGAATAATATCAAAACTGAGTACATGTGTTCAATATACCTTGGCAGTAGATGGATTCAAATTCGGATTTAAATCTATTCAATTCACAATGGGACGTTGGTAAAGCTACAATAAGGTATCTATTGTTGAGCGATCTGCAAGGCTTAATGGGTGCAAAATCTTCAGCCCGCACGGATCGCATGCATTGGACCTAACCTCGAGAGATCGGGATATCAACGATGAAAGAGCGAGGAGAGATATTTTTTGGATTTGTATTGAAGTCCTTCTCGAAGTTTAAACGACAATATGCTAAGAACAAGCCACTTGTTGTTGTTGTTTTTGTGTCTCTTTCTCTCGATAATGCACGGTACTACACATAATCTCGGACCACCTCCCCGAGGATACCCAGGACACCAGAAACGGCGAAGATGTTCTGATAAAGGGTTGAAAAAGCGTGATTCTCGAATTTTCTCATCCTTCTTCTCAACACGAAGAACCCCTCTCATCAAAATCATCACTGTTCTTGCCCCATTTGCAACCAGGCGGTTTGCGCACGCCCCCGTCTGATATACGCGGTAGATCTTCGACTTTACCTGACAACACAATCATGCCTCTCTGTGGCGGAACCACCAAAACTAGTACGTTTCAGAACCTCAAAAAATGTCAAAATCCATACTAACCCAAAGTCCAGCGCAAAATCGTCATTCTAGGTGACGGTGCGTGTGGTAAAACGTCCCTCTTGAATGTCTTCACCAGAGGGTACTTTCCCCAGGTGTACGAGCCAACAGTGTTCGAAAACTACGTTCACGACATTTTCATCGATGGACAACAGGTCCAGCTATCTCTCTGGGATACTGCAGGCCAGGAGGAGTTCGACCGATTGCGGGCTTTGTCGTACGCTGACACGCATTGCATCATGTTGTGCTTCTCGATAGACTCGCCAGATTCCTTGGAAAACGTCCAGCTGAAATGGGTGGGTGAGATCGCTGACCACTGTGAGGGTGTGAAGCTTGTGCTTGTGGCGTTGAAATGCGATTTGAGGAACCACGAGGAGGAGAACGCCGAGGACGATGCGTTCAACCCATACCACTCCCAAAGTCCCCAGAACACCAGCAAACGCTTGATCTCGTACGATGAGGGCCTCGTAGTGGCCAAAAAGGTGGGTGCTTTGCGCTACTTGGAGTGCTCTGCCAAAAAGAACAGGGGTGTGAACGAGGCCTTCTCGGAGGCTGCCAGATGTGCGCTCAATGCCAGGCCCAAGGGCGCCAACGACAACGAGCCCGAGAAGAAGGGCTGTGTGATTATGTGAGATGACAACCTACCTCCCCAGCATATCCTTTGCTGCGCCAGCGTCCACCCAGCAAAGGCGTCTACTGCATTGATATTGGACCAAAAAGTAAGCACGCGCCAGCGTGTCTCGATCGGATTCGGATCCTGGATCCGGCTATGTACAATAGTGCTAAAATATGAAATTGCTTGAAACCTGAAGGCTAATTCTGGAATGTCAGTGCCTGGGGCAGCTCCATGAAGGGCTGCGTCAAGAGCTCCTTTCTTTCGTTCCAGACGTCCTCCGACAGCCCCTTCACCTTGTTTTCTAATAGCGTTTGTTTGTAGAATTCCTGGATTTTTTTCCTTCTCTCAAGCTCCTTAGGGTTGGCTGCGATCTTTTCCACATCCATGTCTTTGTCGCTGAAAGATCCGTTAAACATGGCAAACCAGAATTTCTTTCTCTGGGCCTCACACGTGGTGTACGAGCCGTAGCGGTAAATGTTCTTGATCTGGCCTCCAAGAGAAAAGCACATGAGAACGTCGTCAAAGGCCGATAGAAGGGAAAGGTCAGAGGGGAACGACGAGAGATCGTTTTCACGGGCCGTTTTGAGCACCTCCTGTCTTCTCTTATTGATCTCAGGGTCAGAGTCCCTAAACAACTCCTGGAGCTTCTCAAGCTCCTTATCGTCCAGTATTTGGTCCATGGCCAGTTTACCCATAGTTAAAATTCAGTCTTGATGTTCGCTCCTACTACTCGTGCTATCTACAGGAATGGCTGCAAAAAGAGTCGAATTATGCCAATGCTATATGCCTAGTTTTGTGCTATTTCCGTGCGGGGCTCGAGAATGAGCCTGCCCATGGGTCTGTCTGAATGGCCGTTCTTGATTCCGAAAACAGGAACGCCCCTGACCAAGGTTTCCACCACCCGGCCCTTGAACTCCATGCCATCGTAGGCCGTCAACTTATTCTTGAAAAAGAGCTGGTCGTTTTTGACGATGTAGCGAGCCTCAGGATCAAACAAGATAATGTCAGCATCGTAGCCCACCGCAAGCTTGCCCTTCACGTGCGAAAGACCCACCTGCTTGGCAGTATTCCACGAACACCACTTGGTGATCTCCTCGAGCAGCACGGGTGGGTCCAATTTGGAGCCCTCCGTGTACAAAATAGGCAACCCGAGGCCCACGGACGAGATACCGCCCCAGGCAGAGAAGAAGTCGCCCTTCTCCAAGCCCTTGAGCTCGGGCGTGCACGGAGAGTGGTCAGAGACAACGGTGGTGATGATGTTGCTGCGCAAGGCACGCCAGAGAAGCTGTCTGTTGCCGTCTGAGCGAATTGGAGGACAGCATTTAAAGTGGGTCGAGCAGGCAGAGATTTTCTCCGCTGTAAGTGAAAGGTAGTGGAAACAGGTCTCTGCTGTGATGGGCAAGCCCTTGGCCTTGGCTGCCCTCATGAGCGGAATGGCCTCGTGTGTGGCCAAATGGACGATGTGGAGGGGCACTTCGGGGTGCTTCAAGGAGCAGTTGATGATTTCGGCGATGGCCGTCGTCTCGAAGTTGTCCGGTCTGGAGGCCAAGAACGAGGCATAGAGTGTAGGGTCCACACCGGCCAAAGCGTCGTCCTCTTCCTGCGCCAATACAATTGGGTCCTCCGTGTTTTCCTTGAGCTTTTTAGCGCTGATTTCGCTGGGTTTGGCCAACGGAGAGGGCGCACCTTGGGATTCTTTGTTCTCGTGGTCAGGGTTGGCCAACCGAGCGTAACGACCGAACTGGGGCTCGGAGCCCTGCAAATATGGAGATTTTGCCAAGGCAGCTTTTTGGTCTTCGGAGAGACTTGCAGTTTCTGAGCCAGTTTTCTCTAACTTGTACTCGTTGGAGCCGCTATGCTGCTGGACAAGCTCAGCAACCTGTTTGGGCACAAACGACGCAGACAGACCGAGGTGCAACTCCTCCACGGGGGCGGTGAGTGCAACTGGATCGTCTGCTGGGTCTTTTTCTAAATCTTCTCCATCGTCGGAAGCCAAATCTTCAATCTCTCCTTCATCACTTTCGTACCCATTGGGTCCGTTTTCGTCAATTTCCACGGCATTTGAAATTCTGGAGTACCTCTCATGAGTCTCGTTCGGGACAAGTTTGGGGGTCCTTTCGCCCTCCCCCACGGCCAAAACGGGCTGTTTAGTCTGTGGTTGCATCTCAGCGTGGAACATCAACATCGTGGGCTCTCCCTTCACACGCTCCATGGCCCTGACTATGTAGTTTGGCGTGATAGCTGGGAACTCGTCAACGCCAGACTCAATCAAAAATCCCTTAAATCCCCTCACGCCCATCCGGACCAAGGGCACCAAGTCGTCCAAGTTGGAGGGCACCAAACCGCCCCAGAAGCCCACATCCACCCACGTTTGGCCTCTGGCAGCGCTGATTTTGAGGTTAAAGTTGGCCACCGTCGTGGTAGGCGGGATGGCGTTGAGCGGCATGTCAATGACCGTGGTGACGCCTCCAGCGGCCGCTGCTCTGGTGCCCGTAGCGAATCCTTCCCACTCTGTTCTGCCTGGCTCGTTCAAGTGGACATGGGCGTCCACTAAGCCGGGCATGATCACCAAAGGCGAGACGTTTCTGTAATCCTGGGGCAACACATTGAAGGACTGGAGGGTTTTGTCGTTTGGCTCGAGCACCCCGTCGATTATGGCTAGGATCTTGCCTGTTTCTATGCTGAAGATGAGGGTAGCTGGTGCTACGGCTCCATCCACGAGGACGCTCAGGGAGGCCAAGGCTCTGGACATCTAGGAAGTTTGTAGTGAGGAGAAGGTGGATTTGGTGATTTTTCACGATTTTTCAGGCGTTTTGGCGCTTTGTGTGTGGTCTGCTCACGCTATGTTATGAGCGCACTGATAAGGTGTATTGTAAGTTAAGACCAAGGGAGCTAGAAAGACCAGAAGAAAAAAAACTGTTCTGTTCTATACTTTGACGATTTTTTGTTCAGATCTAACAGAATCTATAGAGCGCTTGCCTGGAGACCTGGGGCTTTTAAGCTTGAGCGGAATTGTGGGTGAAACTTTCACACTGCACGGTCCTGCCTAAGTAGGCGATTCCGGAGATCACCGAGCCACATCGGGACACGCCAGGGTGCACCTTTGGCGTCGGGGCAGGACCCGTAACGGTCTCGGGGTCCTCCAGGTGACATCTAATTTGGATAAAAAGAGAGAACTATCGAATTTCGTTAAAATCGAATAAGTGCTGAAGGGCCGTCATTGGCTGCGAATCGTTATCGGAGCGGCATTCGCAGTCAGCTGTCAAAGCACGAGTCACATCTGAGACACGACAGAGTCGTCTTTGACTTCCTGCAATGAGAACTGGGGTAGCCGGGGAAGGCAGCGACCGGATTTTGACGAGCATTGGAAAGAGAGCTACATCTGGAGAAACTCGACACTGTCGGTGAAGAAAAATACACAAGTTAGAGAGATACAAGATGTCACGACATCTGGTCAGCCTCGAAATTAATCGGTATAGTTCCAGTTTAGGTGGTTTAGGGTTTGGAGGTTGTGGCTGGTACGTATAATTGAACCGATTTCGCAGCCATTTGCACTGAACCCTTCACCAGAGTATCGAATCTCTACAATTCGGATGCTACGGTTTTAATTTTAATTGTAAGGTCGCCCCAAGTTCTTGTAAGGTAGATTTCTGTAGGCGATCCAAATCCTAAATTTTCAACTTCGGGTGGATCGTTGAGACACTCGAGCCTTGCTATTTCGAGATTATTTACGTTTGGGCACCTTTGAAATGTGGCCCAGTTTATTTACTCAATTTGTTTGCTAACATGAAAAGGGTTCATAAGTTTGAAAGCGTGTTCAAGGGAGGACATTTCAGCATTTTGCTCTTTGAGTATATCGCAGGTCAATTAGAGAATTCATGTAGACTTCACAATGCTTGTCTTCTTGGTTGAATCAAGCTTAGCTTTGTAAAGCTCAATCGTAGCTGACGGTTCACCGTCATAAAGCTGCCTCTCATACGAAAAAAGCTGTCTTCCTACAATTGCATCTCGACATCATGCACTGTTCTACTACCTAGAACTTCACGAGCTGCTTGCCGTTCTTGGAGTTCTCTACGCCCTCAACGAACACCTGCGCCAAGTCCTTGCCCTCAATAGCGTTCTCCTGAGATGGAGCGTCCAAAAGCTCCCCGCTGGTGTACCAGTCCACGATCTTGTCCACGGTCTCTCTCTTCAACTGAGGGTCGCTCTTCAACAACTCAGTGACCCAGAAACCTGCACTGGTGACGTTTTTAAAAATGTGCAACGACGTTGGCAACGTAACAGGCTGGTAGGACATGCCACCGTAAGTGAGCATCAACCCGTTGGGGGCCAACTTTCTAGCAACACCGGCACTGGACTTACCACCCACACAGTTCAAGGCAAGCTTGATTTCACCACCAGAGGATTTGAGCCACTCCTTCACCTGAGGACCAAACTCCCTCGAGTTGTTCTGCTCCTCAGTGATGACCTGAGTGGCACCCCACTTCTCTCTCAATTCCTTTTTGAGGTCCTCAATTTCGGGTCTGTCTCTCACAACAGAAAGCGAGTTGAAGCCCAAGAGCTTACCAATCTGCGAAGCAAACTTGCCCACAGCAGAGTTACCACCGTTCTGAATGAACCAGTCCTTGCCGGGCGTCAATTTCACGTAGTGTGTCAACATCAAGTATGCAGTAAGCGGATTGACTGAAAGGGTGGCGCCCTGGTTGATGGTGAGGCCCTGGCTCTTGCCAGCCTGCTTAGACTGTTCGGGGTTAGGCACCTTCATCATCTTGTCTGCCTCACAGAGAGCGTGAGTTCTCCATGTTCCGAAGTTTACGCTGGTAGGAATGGCCCAATCGCCGACCTGGAAGTCTTTCACGGCAGAACCCACCTTGATGATCTCAAAAAGACCTTCATTTCCACCCACAGCCAGAGGCTCCGAAGTGCCCAATTCGGTGGTTTTTTGGGGCTGACTAGGATAGACACCCTGGACCTGGTTGATATCCGAGGGGTTGATGGGAGCACCCGATGTCTTCAACACAATCTCGTTGGCACCAATATTGTTCTCATCGATCTCGTAAGTGTGAGTTTTCAAGACGTCTTTTGGTTCTCCGTGGGAGGAGAAAATGACAGCGTGAGATGTGAGCATTCTGAGAGGGTTTTTCGAGAATTGAGTTCCGAGAGAGCGTTTTCCAATGTTCGTCACAGAATGAAGCATGATAGGTAAGTTTCCGCAAGAGTGGTGGTGGGTAAGGTGGGGCCAATTGCTAGATGTGTAGGATGTGGGGGCGATGTGCAGGCTCCGGGTACGATCCGGATAAGATAGGGCAAAAAGAGACGGTAAATCAGGGATTTTTCGTCAAGATATCGAAAGTGCGTAAGGTGAATCTCAAAGAAAAACCCCAATCTCTTTATCGTGCCAGAAAAGGCGGTGGGAATGTATTAGATGTGAGACCTTGCGTGAGATCAATACGGCAGACGTCATCTTGAAGAGAATGTGAAGAGTCAATGTGTTCAAATTGATGTATACGCAATGAAATAGTATGGTATTACACTTGGAATTTTGCAACATCAATTGGGACGGTGACTTTGGACGCAATGCCTTGGACAGCAGTAAGGCACTCAATTGAGTAGGGTAGCAGATCACACGTGGATTCACGGGTTTAGTGAATCTGTTAAACCGAAAATTTCAACGTTGGTGAGGACAATCAAAGAGATATGATTTCGTAGTATGAGAAAGACGGGGATTCGATGTATTGGAAAAGCCCTATCCGAGTACGGAGAAATGGCTGCGAAATCCGAGACCGTTGCCTGCCCCTGTTCCTCGGAAGGCAGATTCTGATTTGTGGGTATATTCTCGTGAACACCTATTTCTTAAGCTGCGAGAGCATTCTACTTCCGTTATCACTCGGGACGCGTTTTGATTGTATGTCATGATTTACGTTTAGTAGGTATCACCAGGTAGGCTAATGAGAGCTTCATACACATCTTCAAAGAGAGATCATAACCCCATTGTGATAATGCCCGTGTATACCCGAAACTGATCTGCACTTGTTTTCGGTCCACCTGTCCTAATAATGCTCTACAAGAGGTATTCATCAGAAGCATATCTATGACTAGAACTGAGCTTGGTGTATCATATTTTGATGCTTACATTATACAAGAGCTCATCCGGCTAGCCCTCGGTATAAGGCTGCCCATTGTCTCGGTTTTCTCGATTTTCTCGAGCTTTTAAAGAATGATTGAGATTGAAACATTCACCTATGTTAACACTGCAATTGAGGAAACTCTAATAATGAGCAGCTCCCCGAAACTCTCTCGAAGCAATTAGTTGAATTGTAC
The DNA here is from genome assembly GCA_030582895.1 of Candidozyma ruelliae. NCBI lineage: Eukaryota > Fungi > Ascomycota > Pichiomycetes > Serinales > Metschnikowiaceae > Candidozyma > Candidozyma ruelliae. The sequence continues at coordinate 204,541 of JAJMHE010000010.1, forward strand.
AAGTTGGGCTGATCTAACATGTTCCAAGGCCTCATGAATTGTGCTGTTCCATAGCTCATACATTCCCGCCCTACATCGAGCTTACCGTTTGTCTATACGTATGCCCTGAACCCTTTCAGTACCGAAATTGTCCAAACATCGCCTGTCTACTCCGACTTCTTGAGAAGCTCGCGCTTGGCCCGCAACTTGAACCTGGTGTTCTGGATCGTGCCCACCACGAAGTACACACACGAGAAGAACACCACCCAGAGCTCTGGGGGCAAGAAGTTCTGTGCAATGGTCATGGCAACGACGGTCGTGCCCAAGGATGTTTTGTAGATGGGGAGGAAGCTTCTCTTCAAGCCAGTGGAGATCACGAGGAAGAAGCGCTTCAACTCCTGGCCAAAACCGGCTCCCTGAGACTTGTAGCCGTTGAGGAACGAGAGCCAGGCAACGTACACAGCACTGAGGCACGGCGTCACCGTGCACAAGGAGGTGATCAACTGGACAAGCTTCATCTTAGGCGAAAGCTTGCCCTTGAAGAACTTGTTGAGCACGCCGTACATGTTGTGGGAGATAGGCGTTGCTATGCACGCTCCGTAGAACACCATTTGCAAGATTCTGGCGCTCAAAACATGCTTCACCTTGACTTTGGCTCCGAGAATGCTGATTTCGGTTTTTTTCACATCGCCGGAGATAGCCGACGCTATCAGCTCGTTTAGCGCCGCTAGCACTCCAGTAGTGGCCAGCTTTGTGAGAAGCGGGTATTTGGCAAGATAGCGGAGATACTGCTGGTTGAGCGACATGGTGTAAAAAAAATCGTCCCAATTGCAAAATCGCCAAATCTCGGACCTTATGTACGCTTACGCCTAACCGATAAGAGTCGCCATTTCCGCGCTAGCGATTCCCCACAGGCTCGGCATAATAGGGCCCGGATCCCCACCAGAGTCAAAGGGCGGAGTTAGCTAAAGCTGAGGGGAGACAATTGGAAGACGTGAATTGGGCAAATTCGAGAGTTGGAGCATTTCGACCGAGGATGACGAACAACGGTGGACCGGGGCTCCTGGAAGTGCACATTGGCAGAACTGGAGCCAGAGTTTGTGTGGAGTTTACGCGTGTGGACTCCCGATGTAGTGTTTTGCTTTTCGCAGCCAATGGTTTGTGGTTAAGTAATCAGGCGATTCAGCGGTGGGCCGGAGAAATGAGGAAAGAAGAGGAGAGTAGGCTGGGGATGAAATTGCTTTGGTTTATGTTTTTCGTTTTGGCGATTTTTCTTGTTTTTGATGAAGATGGCAAGAGGTGATGGGGTGTTGGGTCTATACGCTGTGGAAGTAACCTTGTTGAACCTGTCAATTACACTAAATTTGTTCCAGAATAAAACTCCAAGGCAATCTTGAGGGGCTTGCAGCTGCAGTTTGGACGGTCTGGCATTAGAATTTCTCGATTTGCTTTTTGTGGAGGTATCTAGTGTGCTTGCGTATTCGCAACCATGGAAAGCCCATGAGTCTGTGCCTAGACTAAGAAACTACTGATTCGCATCAATTAAAGACTGGAAATAAGTCAATTAAAATGCACATCAACTTATGAGAGTAGCTTGCTATTTTATCGATATCGAACTGTGTTCTTTGACAGCCTAGAGGAGGTTCAAAGTACTCGTTATGAACCCTTCAAATTAGGCGTAGACTCAGCAAATGACATCCCCAGATCAGTATTCTACCCCTGAGCTTCTCGACAAGAAGGTCATCAAGTTAAGGACCAAAGGGAATGAAAATTTGGGATCATCAGGCAAATGTACCGTAATCTGGCGAGCCCCAAAAACATCCTCAAAGTCAACAACCATTGGGTTCTCGTGATATCGTGTGGCATGGTCGCTCAACACAAGCGTACTTAATGATCTACATCCTTGTCTCTTTAAATCAAAACTGTTTAGTCGTTTAATCGTATCAGATATTAACAAATTAACTTCTCCATAAGGACTAATATGCTCCACTGGGGAGCAGCAGAATTAAATGACCTCCTCCTCGTGAGAGACTTCGGCCTTGTCGTTCCACTGAGGGTTGGTGACAGCCATCCTCTGGTGGTTGTAAATTGGAGGCAATGGCTCAACATTCTGTCTGAGCACATACTTTCTAAAGTTGTTGATGAACTCTCTGGTTCTGTAAACGGCGTGCTTTCTAAGACCAACACTGAAGACATCGTCCAACTCCTCCAAAGTCAAGCCCTTGGTCTCCGGCAAGAACCACAAGACCAAGAAGAAACCGATCACGTTCCAAGCAGCGTACCAACCGAAAGCACCAGTGACAGTGAAGGCATTCTTCAATCTTGGCCAGGTGAAGGCTAAAATGAAGTTGAAGAACCAGCAGGTAGCAGTAGCGAATCCCATACCCAAATCACGAATGTACAATGGGAATGCCTCGGCTGAATACGTGAACGGAACAGGACCTTCACCAGAGGAGTACACGGCTGTGAAGAGGTAAATGCCAAGGGCAATACCTCCCAATCTGCCATCGCTTTCTGGGGCAAGGAAACAGAAACCGGTGATGAGGAGGAAAATGGCCATCAAGGGGAATGTCGTGAGCAACAAGTTTCTTCTTCCGAAAGAGTCAATGGTGTAGAGGGCGGGAATGGCGAAAACGAAATTAATCATACCGAAACCCCACGAGGCCAACATGGCCTTGACTTCAGACAAACCTGACTGAAAGAAAATGGAGGACGAGTAGTAGGCAATGACGTTGATACCACAGAACTGCTGCATGAACATACAGATCCAGGCGCCCAAAGCGCCGTTTCTGTTTCTTCTGATGGTAAACATCTCGTAGACTCTCTTGTAAGATGGCACACCTTCGTAAGACTGCTCCTCAGAAAGCAAGACGAACTGGTAGAAGGTATCACGAGCAGCCTCAATCTCGGAGTTTCTCAACTGTCTGAGTGAGTCGAACGCCTCTTCGTGTCTGTTCTTACCCATCAACCAACGTGGAGACTCGGGCACAAACGGAATCTGCAACAACACAATGAAAGCAGGAATACAGGCAGAGCCCAACATCAATCTCCAGTTCAAGCCACCGGTAATACCGTGAGGACCAACGTAGTAGAAAGCAAGAGACGCCACGTAACCGAACATAATACCAACGGCAGTAAAGAACTGCCAAAGCATGACCAAGGAGCCTCTGATGGTGGCAGGAGTGGTTTCAGCAGCGTAGGCAGGGACAGTGGCAGACTTCACACCAATACCGATACCCATACAGAAACGAGCGATGAACAAGTGGTACCACTTTAAGTTGACAAGACCCTGCCAGATACAAGCAAGAGCGGAAATAAGACAGGTCCAGAAAATGGTCCATTTTCTGCCCAACTTTCTGTTCCACCAGTCGGAGGTCCAACAGGCAACGGCACAGCACAAGTATGGGGCACCGTTGACAAGGCCCTCGAGTAAGTCGGAATTCTTCATCTTGTCAATTCCCATTTCCGAGACGTAGAAAAGCTGGGCGCCGTTCACCACAGACTCATCCATACCCTGGACGGCAGCGGCCATAGAGCCCAAGGCGATCACCTCCACCAATTTACGGGGAATGTTCCACTTGTGGGTGACCTCCCTGTTCAAAGCGATTTTCTCCTCCTCTGACAAAAACTCCATGGAGTTGAATTCAAGAGGGTTTCTCGCCAAGGCAGCTGCTTTGGCAAACAAGTCCGGGTTCAAGTTGTTCTTCAAGGCGTAATTGCGGCCCATCAGCATGGCCTGTTTCTCGGAGTACTGGGACAAAATGTTTCCCTTTTCGCCCTCACGGTCATCTCTGAATCCCGAGGGTAGCAAGGAGTCCTCGACGGACTTGTTTTTGGAGTCGGTCGAGGAGGCCAGCTCAAGTAGCGTTTCGTGGTGAAGTTTCTCGTCAGACATTTTGCAGCCGCGAGTAGGTACAGTAGCGATGTGTCAAAGTGGTCCTGAGCGGGGTGTTTCGTAAATCTGGATGGGTGCCTTGAGTGAGAAAAAGTTCAAAATCCAGACAATTGTGTCAGAGCCAGTTTTGCAAAATCAAGTCTTGGATGACAAACAAACCGGAGGCGGACACTTATTTATATTATAGCAAGTGCTAGATGCATTACTAGACACGGCAATGGAAGCGCCTGCATTGCGTAAAGAGCCCTCTTTCTCGCGCCGCGTGCAGGAGCCTCCACCCTAATCTGATTGTGCAGTGGGGGAAATTGGGGGCGGGTTTTGCCTATCCGTCTAGGGTAGGAATTTGCAATGCTTAGCGAATTTCTTGGTTTCAGCGTAAATTGAAGTCGCCGAAAGTCTTGTCTCCTGCCCAAGCCCCGGAAGTCCCCGCTTTGTTTCTGTGCCCCGCCTGCATCCCCACGACCCCAGATCCCAGCATAGTTGGTTAGGCGCTGTGCAAGGGGACACAGCTGGCTCAATCCGGGACAAGAAAAGTGACAGTGGGATGATCGAGTCAGGTGGCCATTCTGGGCTTGCTCGGACGCAGGTTTTAGTCATTTTCCGGGCGGGCTGCCTTTAACACCGATGGCTGCAAATCTCTCAGCACCTCCCACAACTCCCCAAAAATAACCAGCCTTTTCTCGGGATTTTGTGTAATCTGCCTTTGCAACCTCTCCACAAAACCCGCCCAAGACCCAAAATCACAAAGCCCCAGTGGTAGCTGTTGTAGAGAGAGCGGCCAAAATCTCGTTCTCGGAGGCAGCCGCCACCTGTGCGGAACTCCATCCGACGATGTTCCGACGATCCTTCCAGAACTAGCTTCGGGATGTCCTGGCACGGTGGAACCACACACGTGACGGTTCTATTGTCCCAGCTTGCTTTTGTGTGAGTTGCTATCGCAAAGCGCTTGTATTGTGACCCCACCGCGCCTGCTATTTACGATCTTTTGCGAGATAGTCTGGGGATTGGAATTGGGGGACATGGTAAGCTACGAGAGGTTGGGCTGAGTTTCGCCATTGTAGAGTTTCGATTAAGCTTCCGAGATACCTCCCGGAATTGCCATTCAAGGTGCCGATCGAGGAGGGGCACAGGCTGGGCACTACGTCATCGTCCGTCACATGTGGGGTCGCGAGGTAGGGGTGTCGGTTGTGGCTGATAAGACACCACGAAACAAGAAAGCAACACGGAGTTTGTGGAAGAATGTTTCCACAATGGGCAGAGCCAGAAATATATTTAGTAGTTCAGCTTTTAGAATTATTTCGGTTTCCTCCTCTGCTCTTGGGATTCACTCCGGGACAGGGTTCTGCAGGCGGCTGAGGTCTCCGGAACGGCAAGCACAAAACAAAAACTATAGTAGTCTTGCGACTGTTTCGGAACTGCGAGCCTCACCCAGCGCAAACAGCCTCACATACGATGACCGCTGGAACAAAGATATAAGGTCTTAATGTCGCACAGTGGCCTATTCTTTTGTGTTGGCAGCAACTTTAGCCGAGGCGGGAAGGCCTCCGGAACTATGTCCTGCAGCTAACCATTGGCAAATCCTGGCTTAGGCGCCGAAAATGAATCCGGCTGTATTCTATCTTTACCAAGCCTCGAGGCGTGTTTCTTTTGGGAAGAAAATCGGAACTACTCTTGCATCGTAAGTTCGTTTTTTGTGCCTTGGGCGGGCTCGCGTATCGACCCAATTTCCGGAAAATCCACCGGATGCGCTTGATCTCGTTTATTCGACCCTTTCGGGCAAAACGTTTTGGTGTCAAATGTCTCACAGTGGTCTTGCCGGAGAAGACGCCGGGCGAGAAAGTAGAAATTTTCGGCGGCATTGGGGTGACATGTTCTTCCGGAAATAGAGCCGTTGAAACCCAATTTTCCATAATTCTCTAATTTGAGATCTATATTTTGTGTAACACCGGACCATGATAGGTTCATCTGTGATCTGACATTGTTGAAATATGGAGCCCCTGGTAGGTATTGGGCGGCAAGGGTTGTTTGTATCCGAAGCCGCTCCTAGGTCTGGACGTTGCAGACTTTGTTCGTGTTCCATCCGCACTTGCCAGCCTAGGAATGTGTTCCGATTCAGTACAAGACAATACAAAGCCTTTGCACGGCTGAACGTCAATGGAACTGAAGGGAAGGCTCTTTGAATTCGCTTCATTGCTTTGATCATGCAAGATCCGTCTTGCACTCTTCATGTCTTGCTTATAGAGCTAGATCTCAGACACGATACTGGAGTAAGCTCTTCAACCTATGACCTAACGTCCTGAGATATCTGACAGAGACAGCCTTATACCACTTTCATCGTGAACGGGGTAATGACAACATGAGCCATAAGGCTAGTCTTAGATCTCTCTTACCATTTCCTATATTTGTCGCATTCAACATATTGGACTTGGGAACAAACTGTTTGAGTCTTTTCCAGACAAGATTGGCCATCCTTAAGAGGTTATTCAACGCTAGAACAACAAAGCTATGGCCACTTACACAGCACTCGTTACGAAGTCTTCAAGCACATACTCCCCTGTAAAACCAGATGAAAGTTGGAGTTGTTCTGAGTCTGGTAGGTCCATCTGAATATCATGCATCTTGAGGTGAAGCAAGTTATTCGATTAGTTCATCTACATCAACATTAGACCAAAAAAAAAAAAAAAAAAAAAAGGAGGGGCAAAGATATTTGTTGACTCAATCTTCATGGTCAAAACAATACGCAATCATTGAACTTCAAGAGTTTGAATCATTTGGTTTGCTGAGATGGCTAATATATAAATTGACAGATGTTCAATGTATCAAGGCTCGCAATTCAAGACACTGAGCAATACATCATCGACGCTACCACATTTTGTTACCTCAAACCTCAAAGGCCAAACTGTCCTCGGTATATCACCGTATATAAAACTATGAGATTATGAACTGTGGCTGCGGCTCATCAAGAACCGAGTCACTTGAAAATTTGCTTCTTGTGCAACTACCATATAACTTACCTTCCGAGTGAAAAGCAAGAATGCTGCTTTTTCACGACCATCTGACGGGCCAATTCTGCTAGCGTCATACCATCCTTAACGCAAGAAGTCACGCAAATAGCCTCCCAACTTGGTAGCTCCCTCTTCCAATGCATCCTTCAACATATCGAGATCCTGGTTGGCATTGCCGGAGAATTTCAGCGCAAACTCTCTGGCAGCGCTTTCGAGCTCACCCAAGCCACCCTGTGCTCTTCTAGGTCCTTGTCTTGCTTCTTCCTCTTCACCGAAATACGAGCTTGAGGAAATAGACTGACTTCCGTTGAATGCCTGGAGTTTCTGTTGTGCCTCTTGCTTCACGTTCTCATCGAATCTAGGGCCTCTGCCGAAGTACTCGTCAGAGGAAATACCCTTTTGCTTGCCGTATTTGCTAGCGACTTCACCAGTGTAGGCAACGTCCTTGTACTGCTTCTTCGTAGCGGAGGCATCGTTGCTGCCTTGAGTCATACCGAAACCCAATTTTTGGAACTGAACGGTGGTCTCCTCAACTGGCTTGCGAATTTCCTCAGCGCTTGGGTTGGAAACAGCACTACCACCTAAAGACAAGGAGGTGGCAGGCTTGGGGGCCTTGATAGGCTCGGCCTTCTTCTCTGCCTCAGGCTTGTAGCCCAATTTCTTGGCCTCCTCTGCTTCCTGCTTGGCTTTCCTTTCGAGCTCGTCAAAATCGATCTCCTCCTCTGGCTGCTTCACTCTACGCGCAGAGGCTCGCGTGGTTCTAGGTCCGTTGCCTTTTCCTGAAAGAATTGACTTTTTGGCAGCCAAAGCGCCCGCATTGGTCTTGGCCCTTGCAGCAGCAGTTCTCACCACTGGCTTTCTAGCAGTGCTTTCGTCGCTGGAAGCAGGTGCAGAGTTTCCGTTCGAGCCCAAGCCAGAAGGCGTGCCAGGTCTCAGCCCAAGTGGTGAAGGTGTGGAGTTGATGGGCTTGCTCCAGTTGGAGAAGAAATCGTCAGTGGATGCAGCAGCGCTGGACAGGGAACCGTCGACCAAGGACAACGAGTCCGAAGTGTCGTCTAGAGTGACCTCGTCTGGGTGTTTCAAGGCATCCTGCTGTGCTGTTTTCTTGAGCTTTTCCTTGTATTTTCTGGCAACAGGGCTGTTGTATTTCGAGCTGGCATCAGCCTTCCCGTTAACATACTGCGAGCCACCGTTCTTCGTGAAAAACTCCTTGGCCACCTGGTTGCCGCCAAATTTAAAGTGTCTCAACTGTATACGCTGCCACTGGTCCAAATTCAGCGATTTGACAAACGAAATGTGGACTCCCAAGTTTCTGTGTACCGCGGAGCACTCCAAGCATAATAAGATACCAAAAGGAATGGAGGTCCAGGTTGGATTTTTATTAGGGCAGTCAAAGCAGACCTGGTTCGCAGGATGCTGTCTCAACTTGGAGAAGATTTTCTCTACCTCCTCTTTTGTGGCGAATCCGTCAGACATGGGCCCTGAATTGTGTAGAGTATGTTATCTGTCGTTTTTGACAGATCGATTTTGTAAAAAAACACCGCGAGGTGCCTGGTGCACGGGTGTATGGGTCCTACAACGGCTATTACTGTTACGTGAACATAAACACATGGAAATCTTTGGATGCATGGTTTTTTGAGAAAAATATAGCTTTTCAGCTTTTTTTGAATTGCCTCTAGTAACTGTGAATCTTCTGAATTGACATGGTGTAAAGGTTTAGGGGGATCTTCAGATGTATGCGTTGTTCCTGCCAATTGCTGCAAAAGTGTATACCAGGGTCACTGTCCACGACGGGCAAAGAAATCAAGATGAACTCTACATAATTTTTCAAGGTTGGCGAAATTCTTTTAACTCTTTTCTGATTGTACTCATCAATAAAATTATTCCAAGAGATCACCAATCGATTTGACATTGGGTGAAAAACCGGATCGGATATACCGTTCTCATATGAGATCAATGTTACGGACTAATAGACATCCCTGATCTCAAAGCAGATCATGATTTTTTAATGGTTTGTGGTCGATTGGAATATTCTAGTTGTCTTCAAGATCCACATTGTCGAGATCAGCTTTCTTTCTACAGCCTCCACTAGCAGTTCTCAGGCCAGTAGTACCGGCATCATGCATTATATACAATTTCGTCGTTAATTTACACACCACCCAGGCTCAGTGGAATGGTCGAGAACCACCACGGGCAAACTCAATCACCTTCCAACCCTCGGTCTCGGTGTTGTCCATCTCCTCGGGAATTCTAGTAAAAACCATAGCGTAAGTGCTCATTTGGATGTGGTCTGGGGTGCCAGCAGCCACTTCTCCGGTCTTGGCCTTTCTGTACAAGTGCACCTCTTGGGCACGGCAGCTGACCACGATCACGGGGGTGTCGTTGGGCTGGATGTTCTTGCAAGTAACAATGTCCACTCCACGGATATCCAAGATCTTTCCGTCAGAGAATAGGCCCTGCTGGATGAACTGCTTGTTGTTGGCCTGCCAGACGTTGAAGGGAGCCTCACTGAGCCATCTTTTCAAGACGTCAGCGTCGTTCTTGATGTAGGCGTCCAACAATTCAGGAACAATGTAGTTGGTCAACGTTCTCGTGAAGTCGGTGACACGGAAATTAGGGTCCATCATTCTGAACTGCTTGACCACCTTGGCCTGCTCGGTCTCGGAGAAGAAGCCCGTGACTTTCTCTATGATGGTACGGATGAGCGAGATCAAGCCGTTTTCACTGTCGTCCCACTTTTCCTTCAAGTAGACGATGCCTCTGCCGATGGGGTTCTTCAACTTGAACTGCTCCCACTTTTCAGACGCACTGGGACCTCTGGCCTTGTGTTCCGTGGTCACAAGAGCACCATTGGTGTTTTCGTTCTCCTTGACAGGCTTCCACACCTTGCCCTGGCGAATCTTCTCTTCTAGCTCCTTCTTCCTCAAGGCCTCTCTCTGCTCCTTTGTGAGGAAACCTCCGTACATTGTCAGCGATCCATCGTCAATAACGTTGCTGACATCCTTGTACACCTGAGTCTTTCTCACGGGCTCGAAAGCCTTATCGGCCACATCGGCACCGGTTTTCACGGTAAGTCTCACACCTTTACCCACGGGAGACTCCCATGCTTTGTAAGCAGCGTCTCCAACGGCTTCAGCGGTCTTTTTGGCCATCTTACCTGCAGCCGAAGATCCTTTCTGTGCTTTGTCATATGCCTCTTTGGCCTTCTTGAACGCCTCGGACTCGGCAACCCTTCCTGTTTCATCCTGAAGAGCCTTGATATTCTCCTTGAGCTCGTTGGACTTTTTGATCTCGGCCTTGAAGGTATTGAAGAAAACCTCAAGTGGAGACTTTCCCTGGTTCTGATTGAGAGCGCTGCTGGACACAGAGAAGCATCTGATGCCAGCGCCTATAAAGGCACCATGTCTCGTGACATGGCCAGCTGCTAACATCTGCCTCGAGAGTGGCAGACGTAACATTTTGTGTATTTACAAGTTGTGGCGATGGGAGGTTGAGTGTAGTAGGTTTAAATTTTTCAGTGTGGGATTTTGTGCCGGGCACACTAAGTCAGTCACAGGCGGCGATACACATTTTGGTCTATTTGTGAATTTTATTAAAAGCTCTAGGGCAATGTAGATTGTTCTAGAATACTGAGTTTATCCTTGTGTGGTAAAGCTTCGGTAGTGGTGGGCTCTGTAGTTGCACTTTGTGAGCACTATGAGACCCAGTGCAGCTTCCCAACAAGGCAGCACCAAATGTAATGAGAGGAAGCAAATCAGTTTCATAAAAGTTTGTAAGAGAACTCCTAAAATCTTACATTCTTCTGCCTCTGGAGCTTCCGGCCTTGCATAATGGCCAACAAAAGAAGAATAAGCAAGCTGCCATTCTGAAGCCACCTCAAAATCTTCGCCTGTGTCCTCTCTCTCCTCACGGCATCAGAGTACCTGATATCTCCTCTAAACGAAATCATCGTGTACATGGGAACCCAGGTAAAGAGCCAGCCGGTGCCCAACTTCCCCAAAATGTAGTCCACTTTCTTCCTCAAGAGATAGAGCGGGTCAACGACCTTGGTGGACATTTCGTGGTAGTTGTCAAGAGCTAGCTTGCAGATTGCATCGACATCCTCCTTTCTCTCCACCGTGTACTGCGATATGCTCTTGGAGAGGTTTTTCTGGTTTCTCTCCAATAGCTTCATCAACACATGCACATCCTCGAAACCGCAGTTCATTCCCTGACCATAAAAGGGCACCATGGAATGAGCAGCATCGCCAATAATGAGGCACCTATTGTTTGGCGTGCTATAAGGATTGGCAGACACTTGCATCAACAGACACCTGGGCTGGTGCACAAAGGCATACTTGAGACGCTCAGCTCCAATCAAGTCGTAGGCATCAGGGAAATGTTTGCGAAAAAAGGCCAAAAATTGGTCAACGTTGTTTTTGAACTGCTCAATTGTGGACCAAGGACTGAAGAAGGTCAGTGTAAATGAGCCATCTTCGTTGGGCAATGCAATCAACATGAAGTCTTTTCTCGGCCAGATGTGGAGGTGGTTTGGGTCTATGGCGAATCTAGAAGGGTGGTTGGTGGCTGCGCCCGCAACACGAGGAATCGAAAGCTCCAAGTATTGCATGTCTATATAGTTCTGAGAAACGTCCATCCTCATGCCCTTTTGCATCTGGTACCTAAACTGCGAGTGGGCACCATCAGCGCCAATAACGTAGTCAAACTTCACTTTCTTATCGAACCCATCTTTGGCTGAAAGCTGCAATTCTGGCTGTTCGCCATTCACCAAGCTCACAAGCTTGTGGTCGAAGAAGACCTTCACACGGACCCTAGTCAACTCCTGTAGAAGCACTTTATTCAAGAAAAGACGATCGATCGAGTTGATGCTCTCCCCGAACAATCCGTATAATTGAGACTCTTGCTTCTTGCCTGAAATATCGTGAATCATACGACCCTTCATGGGTATCACATGCTGGAGAACACGTTCAGCGAGGTCCTTGTCGACATATTTCATGGCCCTTATTCCTCTGTCACTGACAGCCAAATTGATAGAACGTAAGCTAGCATTTGCGTTTTCCTTTCTCGGATCAGATCTCATCTCGAACACTGTGACATCGAAGCCTTTGGCATTGAGTGCCAAAGCGGCTAGACACCCAACTAAACCTGCACCAACAATGCCTACTGATTGGGTCATTGCAGATATTTGATTTTTTGGGAGTTGGGATTTGGGAGTTGTATAAGAAAGTGTGTTGCTTGTGGAGTAGTGACTTGCTGGTGATGTATCTGATTCTATGCACGTCGGCTGAAACGGCGAGAGATACGTGATACCAGTGGGGCTTAATGAATTTATTGTGAGCTTTTTGAACGTGATTAAAATTAGTCTTTCGTTTGGTATTCTTTTATTTTTTATCTACATGCACCAACTTATTGCGAGTGCAGTGCAAAAGCTTCATGGACCCCGAGAAGCCGGTGACTCAATTCAGGATAAACGCCTTCAAGGATGACAAACAAATTCGGTAGATTTACCGTCCTCACTCTTTTTTCGCTAACATTGCAGCTTTATTCGAGTCTCGAAACAGTGCAAGAGATTTGGTAGCCACCTTGAGGTGAGACTTGAGAGCCATATGAGCACCAACATTGACTCTCACACAGATATCGAGAAGGCTCGAAAGACAATGACCCAGGCAACCCCATGATTGCTCGATCTGCATCATACAGCGAGGTTTGGTGTCTCTTTTCTTCCATTCGCAACACTAATGCCTAGAACAAATTCTACCGCTATTCCTTCTCGCTGGTTTCCTGCTTATCTGGTATGTTTCCGAGCTTAATGCGTTTGGCCGCTATTTGCCTTTCTAGCGCTGTGATCTGCTCCACTAGCTCGAGATTTTGGCGTGAAATATCCTCATTAGCCTTGATAGTGTTGTGGAGATTCTCCTTCATAGTCAAGTGAGCGTAGCGTTCTTGCAATTCCTTGACTCTCTGCAAAAGCTGCTCGCGTTTTTGCTTTGCCTCGGTGAGCTGTGTGGTGTAATCTGTTTCTTGTCCCAGGATCTCTTCTTGTGTCTTCTTGAGTCCATCGATCTTCTGCTTCATCTCCTGGATTTTGAAGTTGAGGTCATCATTGGCTTCTTTAAGGTTGGAAAGCTCGTTGCAATTTCCGCTCATGGCATTAGCGCTCATTAAATGGAACTCATTCTCGAATTTGATCAACAGTGGCTCCACCTCCAATGCATGTGAGACAGTCTCTTCGCTCAAGCCCTTTAACAAGTCATGGGAGAAGAAGTAGTCGTTTAGCTCATCGCCCGAGAGCTTAATCATCGTCAGCTGTTGCTCCTTGAAGAGTGCACCAATTAGACGATGGAAGAAGTCGAATCCCTCGAACAACCAGAAGTCAAACACCTTGGTAAGAAGATCCTGGTCATCAACAACATCAAAGATGTTATGGAGAATTGAAGTGTATACCTCACTTAAGTTGATGCCCTGCTTCGAAATATGCTTGAACAAGTCGGGCACGATCTCCTCTAAGGTTCGACTCAATTTATAGTGGAATTCGTCCCTGTGAAGACGGCTGTTCAAGGCATTGACCTTAAAAAGAATAGCCAAAATTTCCTGCTTGCTCAAGCCGGGAATGGCAGCAACTATGTTTGTAACCTTGAGAATGAAATTGCTAGGCACCAGTTCAGAAGAGTCCTTCATGCCCTCTCTAGCACAGAACGTGAACACCAGCAAGATCTCTTTTATATCCTCACTGGTGCAGTCACTTTCCAACAATGCCTGGTCCTCTTTCAGGATTGAGGTTCTGGCGCGTTTAACGAGACTGGTATAGCTTGTCTTATCAATGTGTGTTTTAACTTGAGCAGTCTTTAAATAGACAACGCTACGAAGCTGTCTCGGGATGCCCTCCAAAATAGCATCCTCAACTGACTTGACCTTTCCTGACCTAATGTAGTCGTTGTTTGTGTCTTCAATGATTCCAGGCCATATTGATGGATCTGAGGTGTCCACTCTGGAAGCAAGCTGTACCGACACACTGGAGAAAATGTCAGTGTGCATGTTCATGCCTGGAGAGCCCAAAAGCTCCAGCTGCCTAATGAAGAGAATTGTGGCCGTGGGAGAATTGGCATTGTAGATAGGATTCATCACAGGTTTATCTTCTGGACGTGGAGGAGGTGGAGGAGGCACGGGCTTCGAGTTGGCCTCGGCGATTTCGTCCTGGGAAATTGCTTTCTGCGAAACGCCATTTGCGTCTGCGACTATTTCGTTATTTACGTCACCCATTCTATGGAGATCTAAATACTCGGTTCCAACTTGTGTGGTGTAGTTATGCTAGCGTGGCTGAGTGCAGGAATCTCGACATCAACCCGAACCACCCTACTCCTGGATCTTCTTATCTGCACGACGCTCAACGTCAGATTTTGCATCCAACCGTCTGCGTTTGGGTCCTAGTGATTTTTTGGATGAAAAGTATTGCAATAAGGTCTCCTTAGAGTGAGTCTTCCCTTTGGGAGAACTAATGCCATCTTCCATTTTGTGTGCTTTGGGAGATACCTGCTTGTCCAGATGGCCATTTCGATCCTTAGATTTCAGAACCACCCGGTCCTCCACAATCTCAATGTCACTAGCGTCGCTTGCTTTTCTGTCCAGCACGTGCAGTTTGACGTGATATATCTCCTCGTCTGAGGGAGACGGATTATCGCTCGCTATCCTTAAATCACCAACGCTGCGATTGAGCTCACCATTGCTATCGTCTGCATCCTGAATCACGAATGGCTCGTCCATAGGCGCTTTGGGGTCTGTAAATTCTTCCGTAAGCTTGCCAACAAGAAGATTTGCCTGTATGCTCTCTTTCTGGGGGTCAAAAAAATTGTATTTGTCCACAAAATGCTGAATCGCGAGCTGCTTGTCAACTCCGTAGTGGCGAGTGTGATCGCTAAAAAACTTGTTGAGAAAGTCGACAGTGTGTGGCTTGACTCTGAGCCGAATGAACATCCGTCTGATTTGGGGGTGCTCAATTTGTAGGAACAGCCCTGATTTCGCTTTTTTCTTTGTAGTGAAAATCAGTGATGCCTGGTAAGCAGGATCCTTGGCTCTCGGGTCAAGTGTGCGGATAGGTGCCTCGGGCTTTGCGATTTCGGTTTCACCGTTCTTATTTGGCTTGGGAGAAGTCGAAGACCTCGAACTTTCGTTTAAGTCCTTTACCTCGGACACTTTCTTGCCTGGAGCAGTGAGAAGGGTGTCTAGAATGCTTGCCTGCGCTGAAGCAGAATCCTCTTCTGTCTCATGTTTCTCCGAGCCATCCGCCATCAGCTTGTCGTCATACTTTGAGCCGTCAGCCTGGCCATCGGTGGTAACCTCTGGCTTGGAAGAATGGTAGGAGATGAGCTCAATTTCGTCATCCGAGTCTTCCTCCTCCTTTCCTGATCCGCTATTGCTTTCATCGGGCGGCTGATTCTTATGAAGCTCAAGAAGCAATTCGATGAGTTTCTTTCTCATCAACAATCTCTCAGATATGTTGAAGTAACCTCTGGATTTTTTTGGCATTTTTCTCCACATCATCTCACAGACGAGAGGCTCGCTTAGCCATTTGCCCACATTGCAAATAACATGAATACCGCAATCGTTGAAGTTGCGCTGCTGAGGAACCCGGGCGTTTGTGAACTTGATCATGTCCCCTGGGATGGGAATTCCATACTTTTCCTGTGAATAATTGTCAATTATTGTCCTCAAGGGCTCTTCGATATTGGGGTGGCGATGTCGGAGAGAGTCGAAAACGAAAACCTCGGCCACAGCTTTCGGTTGCACTTCAGGTTCATCTGGGGCAGGGCCATTTGAAGATTTGTCTGTCTTTTCCTCTTTCAACTGCGCATTGTGGCGCCTCTTTGCGGCTCTTAACAACTTCGGTAGGTCTTTGATGATGCAACAGTACCAGTGCAAATGCTCGTTGATGGGTATGATCACGGATTGGTAGGACATAAGGTCCACTTTGCTCAACCAACGCCGTATGTTTCCGTAATAATCCGGGGATTCCTCTTGTTCTTCCGGTTTAGACATGAGCTTGGTGAAAAAGAACGAGTTGAAAGCATAAACATCGCCGTCTCTGATCAGTTTGAGCTCGGTGGCTGCTTTGTCAATCTCGTATGCAATGAAAAAGTCTATAAGGGTGTCATTAATCCAGTCATTATTGTAAAGCGTCTTGAAGTCATTATACTCGATCGTAAATTTCTTTCCATTTGTCAAGGAGTATTTCAAAGGCGGGTCGAACGAAGCTGGAACTTCTGGTTCTGGAGGCACTTCTACCTCCTCGTCGTTCTCCACCAATACCTCGCCATTTGAGCCAATCGAAACGGCCGTGAAAGAGTCTGATTCGGGATTTCGAGATGCGGAACGAGTGACAGATCGCGTAGCACGGCCATCCAAGGGAGGTTTTCTCGTTGGGGTCGGAAGACTCGGTAGGCCGTTCTTGAGTATCAGATCTGACTGTGAAGATAGGTTCGCCGGGAACTCGGTATCTGTGTCTGAGTCGTGCTCACCAGCGTCCGAGTCAACTCGAACAAGCGTTTGTGGGTCTTTGTTCAACAGCTCTCGCAGCTTCACGATTTTGGAGTATATCTTTTCTAGATTGTCTACCCGTGCAACGAGGCAGTCGTTGCCCCATATGGACTCGTTCTTCTGGAAGAATCGTAGAAGAAATTCATCGTCTTTGGGTTCGTAGCGGACCATAACTTGGCCAAAACGCTTATGCAAAATCACGAGGAATGAGTCCCTCGAAGGACTGAACAAGATCTTGTCAATTGTGCCCTTTGGAATGGCCATCTTGTCAACAAATGCATTGCCGTAGAAAAAATATAGGTGGTCCTTGTTCCTAGACACGCGGAACTCCAAGTCGTGTGAGTTTGTGCTGATGCTGATGTCGTTGTATTCCGCAGATTTGATGCTAAAGGTATGCAAGGGTTGCTCGTTGAGGCCGTTCTCGACAATGGAAATGGGCAAAAAGAAACACGTTTTCATCTCGAAACACCGCTCTTTCTGGTTCTTCTTCAAAGGGTTCACGACGCATATGGCGTCTCTGTTGATGGTTCTTTCATCCGGGATGCCTATTCTCTTCACTTTCGGCAGAAGAAGGTTTTTCGGCTGGACTCCCGCCAGGGCACGTTTTCGGAGTGAGGAGAAGTCCTTTCGTTGCAGCATTATCAGCTTTTGGCTGCAGATCACAGACCTTTACACTTTTAGATAGTCTTGAAGTGATGTATGGAAGAGAGAGGAGGTCCTGCAGGACCAATCTGGAAAGAGGGCTTCTACATCTGGTGGAGATAAGGTTAGGAAAGAAAATAGATGTGATAGAGGTGGAGGTGGGGGGTGTTTTGATTATTTGTATTTCAAATGCTGTTTTTTTTCTTTTTTTTTTAGTTTTCGAAGAATTGTAGGTGTCTCGAGAGGTCTAGGTATGCGAAGAGAGGAAATCTCTTTGCACCTCTCTTTGGTGTACCACTTTGGGCAAGGTAGGAAAGAGATGAAAAGCACATTTTGCTGTATTGAGTTCAAATGGTATTCGAGAAGGGTGTGTGAGATAAAAATTGTGTTCTACTCCATTTCCTGTCAAATTGAGGCCCGTGAGTATAAATTGTGACTTCGTGAGAAATGTGTGAATCGCACCAAGTTTTCAGGACCAAAATATCTGTATGCTCATATCCTTTTTTTTACATTTTCGTGACTCTTGTAAAGTTTTTGTTATTGAGGGACAAGAAGAAACAATCTGAACTGAAAAAGACATATTCTTGGCACACTTGGAGTATATCAACACAATAGATTCCAGGGTCTGCCCATGCTCAATGGCTGCGAAATCTCTATTGGACCGCCCAATGCCTCCACATCCCAACCAAATTCCAAAAACAAAAACAGTTTAACAACAATGATATGAATTATGTTTCTGAGGGAACTGATTAAAAGCTATTTTACCCATCGTGGCCTGCTTGATTGCTTCAAACCAACGGTTGTGCACAATGTTCTGATCCAGGATGAACCACGTCCCATTCCCCCAAGACATCAACCAACCTTCAAATCACCAGAACTCCGTCCAAAACCACCTTTTGACCTACACTTTCACTACTATAAGCCCCTGGAAATGGCCTTTCGAAGCCTACGTCGAGTTGATGCACGTGACCTCAATTGCACATATCTCCGACAGTGTTGATCGCTAGAACTCCAAACATGGCGTTCTGGAGACCCTTGATCAGATACACCACCCCCATCGCTGCATTTGGAGCTGGCTTGGTCCTATTCCCTGCAGATTGGCGTAAATCTAAACACAGTCCTCCCAAACTCACTACCTTCAATCATGAAGCGCTAGAGAAGATTCGGAAATCGGATCTATTCCGCCAACTCCAGAACGATCCACACTACAAAATGTATCATAGTTCAGAGGCATTTCCTCAGCAGCATCACAAAAACCTAGTCAGCCGAGGGATGCTTTTCGGGCCCGACCTTTTCGAAGTAGACCCAGTCATCTTCTTGAATGAAAGTGCAGGCGAATTGACCGCCTTCTACCATTTAGGTAAAGAACTAGTTAGTGGTGATGGCATGATACACAATGGAATAACATCAACGATCCTAGACGAGGGACTTTGTGCGTGTGGTTTCGCAAAGCTTCCCTCTAAAAGAGGTGTGACGGCTAATCTCACTATAAACTTCAAAAAACAGGCACAGCCACAAGCAACCGTGGTATTGAGAGCGAAAGTAGCTGAGGCAAAGGGTAGAAAGGTTGTCATCAATGGCTCACTACTGACCTACCCCACAAAAGTCGGTGAGAAGGCGGTGGAAATAGCGTCTGCGAAATGCATTTTAGTAGAGCCCAAGTGGTTTAAGTACTTCAGATGGCTCCAGATTTGAGCTCAATTGCATCAAACCAAGACGTTCGATCTTCCCTCGAGGCCAAACATCCAAAGTGAGACTACGAAACCTTATTTTGCCGTATGGTCTTTCTTGTCTAATGCATTAGACCAATGTTGCTTTGCTTATTTGTTGCTAATTCTATCATGCAAACGAAGGGTTGCCTCGGGACACAATCGACTCCTTCGTTCGGTTGCTGAACCTCGCCAATTCTAGTTGTGGATTGCTGCCACAAAGCTTGCTAAATCATGCCAGCTCAGCCACACCCTAAACCCGCATTTCCTAAAGGGGCCGAAGATCCAAGACCCCTATCCAGAACGAGCGGCAATTGGTCCGGCCGAGCGCTTTAATGATGCATTGGGGGTAGCAAACTTAGGTTGCTATTTCAAAGGGTATGCGTGGTCGTCATGTCTCTCTATTTCGATGCAGGGCAGGCTATATGATTGCTTTTGGAGTTGCACATGATTCACTCCAAGGGGTATATAAAGAGGCCTTTTTGTCTCATATCCCCTTCATCAATCAATTCATATTTAATAATGTCTGACGCCGGCCGCAAAGATATCTCCGACAAAGTCTCCTCCGCTGTTAAGCCTGACTCCCAGAAGTCCACCTTCGAGTTGGCCAAGGACAAGGTCACCGACACCATCGACAACTTCGTTGGTGACAACTCCAGATCCGGTGACAAGTCTGCTACCCAGCAGGCTTCTGACGCCGTCTTCGGTGAGAAGAAGTAAATGCGATCTTAGCATCTATCTTCAATAAAAATAGTCAATAAATGAGTGTGACACGCTCAATCATATGATGTAGTGAAGTAAGCTCAATTGAGTAGTTTTTGCATTCTCATCCTCGAAAATGTTGTATTATCTCTGGCTTCAGGGTCTCCCCAAACTAGCCTTGCTGTTTTGCAGCCATACTGCACATAAGTAGTATCAACATTACGCGTCTATACCTCTTGAAACTTAGTCATATTTATATGCCATTTGCAATGACGACTTCAACAAACCCTGCCGAACAGGCTTATCTTGATTTGTGTAAAAAGATCATAGATGAGGGCGAAAAGAGACCCGACAGAACGGGAACAGGCACGAAATCGCTTTTTGCTCCTCCACAGTTGAGATTCGATCTTTCCGATGATACCTTCCCTCTTTTGACCACCAAGCGTGTTTTCTCCAAGGGAATCATCCACGAGCTTCTCTGGTTTGTTGCAGGCAGCACTGACGCCAAAATTCTTTCCGATAAGGGTGTGAAAATCTGGGAAGGTAACGGTTCCAGAGAGTTTTTGGACAAATTGGGACTCACAGATAGACGCGAGGGCGATCTAGGGCCAGTGTATGGCTTCCAATGGCGCCATTTTGGTGCTGAGTACAAGACGTGTGACGATGACTACACAGGCCAAGGATACGACCAGCTCCAGGATGTGATCCACAAATTGAGAACAAACCCATACGACAGAAGAATCATCATGTCAGCGTGGAACCCACCAGACTTTGCCAAGATGGCATTGCCTCCATGTCACGTTTTTTGCCAGTTCTACGTGAACTTCCCATCCAATGGACCAGAGTCGAACACGTCGAAACTGACGAAAACAGCCAGACCAAAGCTTTCTTGTCTCCTCTACCAGAGATCGTGTGACATGGGTCTTGGAGTGCCTTTCAACATTGCCTCGTATGCTTTGCTCACCAAGATGATTGCCCATGTTGTCGACATGGACTGTGGAGAGTTTGTGCATACTTTGGGAGATGCTCACGTCTACTTGGATCACGTCGAAGCCTTGCAAACTCAATTCGAGCGTGAGCCTAAGAAATTCCCCAAACTTTTCATCAAGGAGTCGCGTCAAAAGGAGATTAAAGAGATTGACGATTTCCAATTTGAGGATTTCGAAATTGTTGGCTATGAACCCCATCCTCTGATTAAGATGAAGATGAGTGTATAATATAACTAGGCTGCTCAGGCTGCTCTCCTCCTCTTCGAGCGCCTTGCTGTCTGCTCAATCAAGTCATCCTGCTCCACAAAATCAAAAATGCTATTGTCGTCATCCGACTCCTCCTTGTTGTTGTTGCTCGTGATATTCGTTAATGCCATTCTCCGCCTGCGTCTGGGTCTCTTCACCGGCTCCAGCTTTACCGTCTTCGGAGGTGATTTGCTTCTTGTCCGCGTGTGTGGGGCGTTCAAATCAGGGGTGTTTTCTAGGTTTGCAGAAGGAGCAGGGGAGCTGTTTTTGCCCAAAGGTGATGTCAATTTGTCATCGAGCATCTCAAACAGGTAGTCATGCTTTTGGTCAGATTCCGGTTTTGGAGAATCTTCATAGATTGTGAACTTTGTGCCCAACTCAGGGGCGAGTCTTTTGGGCAACAGACTCTCTTTTATGGAGAGAGCAGTTGATTCCAGCTCTGAGCTCCATGGCCTAGCTTTGAGAGCTCCCCAAGGTATACCAAGAGAAGATGACGAAGCAGCTTTGTTAGGCTGTGAAAGTTGTTGACCTAATTTGTCACCCGAAGGAAGGCTGGCTTCCTTTCTGAGCTCGTTGATAGCTGTTGCTGTTTCTTCACATTTCTGAAGAAACGCCTCCTCGACCTCTGCAAGCCTGCTCAAAATTGAAGTTTCAGGCTTGGATTGAATTTGCTCTTTTAAAACGTCCATCTCCTGGACAAGCAATGCATTGCGTTTGTTCGACTCTTGGATTGTCATCTCCATTTGCTCCACTTTGGCTTTGAGCCTTTCCAATTCGGACTCTTCTGAAGATCCAGCCTTCGCTTCTGACATCGATTCTCGCCTTGCTTTTTGCCGAAAGAATTCGTTGCTTACGGACACTCTAGCCATTTTTTAATGAATGATATATTCTTTTCTGTGACTCTCACTAGTAGATTTGTAAACACCGGTTCTGCACACAGACAAGGTATCCACTATTGCGCACATCATGCAGTTTTATCAAAACATACTCTTTCTTCTATATATTTATGAAAGGATCGATTCAGACAGCTATAGACGAGAAGAAAAAGGAGCTACTGCAGCTTAAAGTGCTCAACAAGTACACCTACGATCTTGTCTTGCAACTCGAGGAAATTCTGGAGAAGCTTCTGAATATGGGTGAGGGCGTGGAGAGTGTTGCCTTGATTTTGTCAAATTGGCAAAACGTGATCAACTCCATAAGCCTAGCGTCCATGGGTGTTCTCAAGTACTCAGCGAAAGACTATAAGGAGCAGCAACCTTTGCCAGAGACGCTTGTGAGGATCAAGCTAGATAAAGACTCTGAGGAAAACGAAGTTAACGCGTCAGGTTAAGCACCTCAGCTTTAATACTCTCGACCCAAGGCCTCAAAGACTTTTCTTTGGTAAGACGCTCAACTTCTCCCTCAATCCTGTTGGAAGCATGTGAACCGCCGTTTTCCACGTTTCGAAGACCTTCGTCGAGTATTCTGTAAAGATCCTCGAGGCTATCGAGCTGTGACAATGTATAGAAGAGAACCAGCTCGTGAACTCTTGCTTTATTAATCTCGTCAGTGTTTTCGCTGGTTGACATAATCTTTTCCCAATTATCGGTTGCTCCCAAGAGTCTCCACCATATCTTCTGCGCTTGTTCACGGAATCTTGTGTCGTTCCCAATCGACTGGGCGACTTTGAAGGCATCAACATAAACGCGTTTGAGTTGCCCCACGGGCTTGATCGCAGTGAGTAATTCTATAAGCTCATCTTTAGCGAGAACTCGCAGCTCGACAAAGCGTTCGAAGAACATCGAGAGATTTGACTCCACAAGATCCTGAAGTTTGCTGTTGACAAAATTATGCATGAAGTAATCAAGAGTGATCAACTCTTTCTTATCCTGAACGTGATGAGAGATGGTAGAATGGAGAAAGTTTTGTATCCTCACGGCCACAAGATTATTCTCTGTTTCAATGATTGATTCCTCGAGATCAATGGCGTTGGATGATGCAGGTTGATAGATTTTGGCAGCGACAGCAGTGAGCTTAGCCAAGGAAAGACTCAACTCGCGTTTTTCCTGGTCATCTGTTTCCTTCTTTGAGGCAAGCGCCCCAAGGATTTTGGAAGCACTTTCGAAATCCTCTTTTCGCAAATAGTGAATCCACGAAATTTGATCAAACTTCCTCGAATTGACAGCAAAGAACTCATCGAGGTATTCGCTTCTGTCCTCGAAGTCAAGAAGTAGACGTTGAATCTGCCCCGTCTTGATATAGAATTCGAAAAGCTTACTGGCAAATTCGTAGCCATGGGCATCGATATACTGACGTATTCTTTGCTCTGTGACTTCTTTGGAGTACTGCTCCCGTGCGTTCTCGATAATGTATGCCAAGGATGAGTAGTCCTGGAACTTTTCCGAGATTGCCAGAGCCTCTTCGATAAGACCTGCTTTTAACATGGCAGAGATCCAGTATTTTCTGTTCACTCTGTACCACTTGACATATGAGTCAAGTTCAGCATCATCATCATCTTGTAAAGCCTGAATCAGCCTAGTGGTAATGTAGTAGAACGCCTCGCATAAGCTCACTAGGCTCAATCTGTCTTGTGCCGAAACAACGTCGTACAGGCCATGAGGTGCCTTGAAGAGCTTTTCAAAGGCAGAAGCAGATTCTTCGAAAAGATCCAGACGAAGAGACCAGTTCTTAGCTGGTGCTATTTCTGGTAATTCGGCGAGGTATCTCGCTTCGTTCTTCAAAATGCCTTCATATAGGATGCCAACCAACACCTTGACCATAACACGATCAGAATGGCTCGACTGTTTTAAAACCTTGAGGAATCTGGATGCCAACTGATCAATCTTGTCTGTTTCGTAGGTGAAGAATGACCTGGCAATGTCGCCAGATTTGGGGACAAGCTTATGTTCTTGAATGATGGATATCACTTTATCCTTCAAAAGCGCAGATTCCGGAGAGCCGGCGTCTAGCAATGCCCAGATCTGTTGTGCAACATCCAACTTCTCGATAGCTTCGACTATTTGAGGCACAACCCTAAACCAAAACTCCCCAAAATTTTGTTGCACGAAGAGAACAAGCTCCCTAAGGGCATTTGAACGAGTCAACAATGAGTCTCTTGTTGAGGAAAATAATGGAGGGAGTGAGGCTGTCAGGGAGTTTAAAACTTCCTTAATAATGGAAGAAGTCGCCTCTTGTACGACTTCCAACAGGTAAAGAGGGTCGACATTGAAATCAATTGCCTCAGACTGACTGTAGAAGATTGCTTGTTGCATGTGTGACTTGAGTAGCACAACAGGATCCGTTGGATCGCCCAATTGTGTGTTAGGCTTGGGGGTGGAGGGAAATTTCTCGACTCTCAAGACACCATAATTATTGGTGATGAGAATGAGCGCAGCGTTGCTCAGTTTAGTCACCATATCCTCGTAACCAAGTCCAATAACTTCAACATTTGACTTAAGCTTAATGGTGTCCTCCCATTGAGGTTTATAGTATGAAAATGTTGGCTCCCCGGATGCATTTTGTTGAAGGAAAGTAGTGTTCATGTCTGTCATAGTCACAGAGTTCCCAGCTGCCACGAAAGCAGTAGTGTATGGTTTGGGGATGAAAAGCTGCGGCTTGGTGTCGAACGACTGAACTGGAGGCAATTGATGAGATCCATATAAAAGCACACCACTCTGGTCCACTTTCATTGTCACCAAGAGCAATCTCTTTTCGTCTTGCCCATTAACGGCATTTTCCACGCCCACTAAAGCAGTGTATAGGTTGGGGACTCCTGATACCTCAAGTTTGCAAATTCCGAAGAATCTCAGCTGAATTAGCGTTCCTGGAATAACCCCGTCGATGTTGTTTTCGAGGTATGGAGTAAGGTTATATTGAACAGTCTTTCTGTGATCAATAAAAGGCTGACCACTTGCAGCGTATTGAAGAGTGAGGTTTCTGAAAGTTCCCCTCGAGTCTTGGATGATTATCTCCCACTCCAGTCCGTTGACAACTTTGCCTAGTTTGACGCTGACAATCTCATTGCCCGATTCAGCGGCTCCTGTGCTGGAAGAGAATAAGGAAAGAAGTCTTGAAGCCTTCAGATGAGAGGTGAGCTCGACGGTATTTAGGTGAGCTCTTCCTTGCACATCTCTGAGTGTAACAAGAACCACTCGTTTCCAGTTAGTGGCCACTACAACACCCAACGGTTCGATGTTTTCGGCGTATGTGATAAATTCGCCATTCTTAAGACCAACAGAGACTTCTGTTCCGTCGTTGTTCATGAGACCTAAAGCTGGCGCAAACTGGACGCTCTCATAGTAACGCACCTTGCCTGCTATCGTCTCGATAACAACCAAACCGGGGTCCAAATCAACAGATCTGGAGGGTCTGGTCAAAATCGCCAAAGTCAATCCCTCGCTCTGGACGCCGGCTATAGGAAACTCGAACGTTATTGGCGAACTGTCTGTAGATCTGTATGGCCAGGCGTTTATAGCTTTCTGGCCCACTACCACGGCAAAGTTGGTGAAATTATCAGTGTAACCGTTCAAAATGTTCTCTTCCTCGAGGTCCTCGTCCATATTTGACTCCAAAAGCGAGGGCAACGCCGGAAGTCGAGTGACACAGTATTTATCATTCTTGGTGAGTTCCCAACCAGCGTAAGTCGTGGCATTGGGCAACGAAGTCGACAGAATGGAGTCACTTGTACTGTCTGCAAACGAATGTATCACAGAAGCCAGGGACGGCTCATTTTTGAACTGTCTGGGTTTGAACATATGCGTTCTGTCTCTATGTGATTGTTGATGTAGTTGTGATGAGAATAGTCGTGCGCATAAGTCAACACCAGGTATAATGGACAATTCTACAAAATCTTCGACGAAGCAACTTTCAATATTTTCTTAACAAAATATGCATTATTCTATGGCTGTGATTAACCCTATCGGGTTTTGCTCCGCTTGCGCTCAGGATGACTCTATCACCAATGGCTGCAAAAAGCGTCTCATCGCACCAAAGGCAGTGGATCCATGAAATCCAAAGATTAGATCCAGTTGCCTTTATCCTAAACCTTCTGCTTCTTCTCGGGAGGCTCCTCGATGTAGTCCTCCTCGTCAAACTCGTCGTCGCTCACCTGGTCGTATTTCAGTTTGAGACCCTTCATCTTTCTGGTCTGCAACTTGCTCAAGTCCTGGTTACCCACGTGAATCTTGGCCACCTTGTCACCCATAGTGTCAGTAGCCACGTTCTTCTTTTCCTTGGCCTGGAGCTGCTTAGGTTTCCTGAGAGCCTCTTTCTCGACCTCTGGAGCTGGTGTGATTCTTCTGCCGATCTTGAAGTCAAATCTTGGTCCTATTTCGTCAACCTCCACTCTGGGCAACTTCTGCCCACTTCTGTAGGATTTCAATTTGTAGACTCTGAAGTGGATTAAAGGCAACTCCAGCGAGTTGGGATCCTCGATCTCACCCACTGAAAGAGAAATAATGTATTGCAAACCGGCCACGTCTTGGAGGTCGGTCTGGTCGCCACGGTAGAAGTCCATGAACAAGGATTTCACTTGCATGTAGACGGGATGAGAGTCGAAAGCTGGACCGTTGAATGTGAACATAGGTTTGAGGCCGACGTTGAACGTGAGCTTCTTAAACTCGGTGATTAGCTTGTGGTCCTTCTGGATAGAGAGCTCGATCATGTCGTAAACAGCATGGTTGAAGAACCTCGTAAACACGAGGGTGTTGGGTCTCTTTTTGTTGGATGTGGAGAAGACCATCAAGGAGGAGTCGTTCTTTTCCGAGAAAAACTCAAGGGAAGAGGCGTCCTCAAATGGTCTGACCTCGTTCTTCTTGGAGAACATCTTGGCGTCTGGCTTTTTCAAGGCCATCAAGTCGACCATGGCATCGTGCAAAAACTTGTTACCAGTTGAACCAGGAACAAAAAGAGCTGATTTTGTGTTTTCCACGAGCTTGGCTTCTTTGTCAGCCAAGGCCCTCTTGGAGCGGGCATTTTTGGGTTTTCTAAATGTTAGTATAAGTTTGGAAGAAGTGTTGAATAGGGTGCTTTACATACACTGTTCTAATCATGATGGTTGATGTTCAAGATGCTCATCGAGAAAAATACATATGTAGCGATGCGCATACACAGGATGTCTGGGGAATGGTCCTTGAAATATGATTAAATCAAGATGATATAGGTATTAAAAAAAGAAAAATAAAGTCTTTTCTAAGGTGAGAGTAACTTTTCGAAATTCCTTCGTAACAAGAATCATGAAGTGGTAGTCTAAAAATTGAAAGTGAGCTTAATCTCCCAAGCAATTTGCACGTACGACAGAGATAATTCGATACTGAATTTGACAGCACAAAAAAGCAAATTGTTCTCCGACAAAAGCTGCACATTTACTGCAGTGGCTGGTCAGGAAAGCTTAGTCATCGACCTATGTCGATTCGTATATGAAAAGGAAACTCTTGAACTTCAAGTCGCGACATAGACCGCTCGAAAGATGATGGGGTGGAATTTAGTGTCTTTGTTCGATGTATACTCAACCTTTTATGGTTTGCTTTTGAAGAAAACGAGAATTATCGAAATCTCTGGACATTATTCTCGAAGTTATTCAATAGATGTCATGACGATCGCCAAGTCTCCAGGTAGGTAGATCAGAAAGGGTGGAGTTGTTTGGATGACACTCCAAGAAAAGATTGTTCAAGAATAACACTTTCAGCCAATCCAAAATTTGCAGCTTCTTCATAACTCCATTATCTCTGCACTTGAGCTCAAACAATGGCCAGCATTGTGAAGCGATAACCGAAGGGTATGGTGCGAAATGGCTGCAAAAAGTAGACTCAGCGACCCACAAACGGGATGAATTCGAGTTATACATAGGAATCTCGAGATCCCTGTTTGAGGCAAAAAGGTCAAATGAAGTTTCCTCGGCCTGACAAGCTTCCTAGTCCGAAAGAGTCTCGAGCACTCTTTACTTCTCTGTGAGCCGACTGCCGAGCTACATGGATCCGTCTGATGAGGCGAGGCATTTTGAGTTCAGGTGATCAAAAACATCTATATACTTGGTTCCCAGCTTGATACTCTGAATCCAAAAATAAAAAAAAAAAATAAAAAAAAAAAAAGTTCCCAGTTGGATCATGGACCTTCCTCAGCCTCTGCTTCTTCTTTCTGGGGATCCTCCCCAGACGAACGATGCTCACCGAGACTCTGCAGGAAGGGTCCTCCCAGCCCTCACGGAATTGGACTAAGAAGTGGAAAGAAATCGATTCAAACCTCAAATATCCTCTACTTAACATCAAACCATATCAAGAATTACAAAAGAAATCCAAAACTCCCCGTGCTTCCCTTTACTTCCAGGGTGCCTGTCTAAATCAACGACCTGCACACACCCCAGCAGCCTCTCATCGCTCCGGCAGAATCTTCTCTGTCGAGTCTGGGAGCCGTGTCCTATCTGCAGTACATTGCGTCAGAACGCTTCTATATCGGTTCAAAAAAAACCACACATTCTATCTAGTCGAGTTTATCCCCAGCAAGACTCTCAAACCCAAATCCACGAAGCTCAGTGCTGTGCCATAAGCCGCCCCTTTGCGTTCTGGCCACGCTGCTTCTTCTGGAAGCCTTTTTTTCCCCTGTTGTCTACTCCCCAAGCTGCAGGCTCCTGACTTCACCATGAGCATCATTCAGAAAGAAAAAGACAGAAACAGCCCCATGAGCTCCTCGGAGGGACCCAGTGGATCTTCCAGCCCTCGTCTCATTCGGCCTGTGGCGCTTTCGCTGAAAAAACAGCGCTCCTCCTCGATGAACTCGGTGGGCTCCAACCAGTCAAACCATCAAAGAAGCATGTCCATCATCAGCCTTGAGCTGCCTCGAAATTCGATCATATCCGTCGACGACAACTTTTTGAGACCCACACGCAACAACAGCGCCGCCAGCTTGTGCTCAATGGGCACGGCCGCCTCGCCAGGCGAGCCCAAGGATCTGAAACCTCACAGACACAAGATGCGCCACAAGAATAACAACTCCGCCATTGTGTCGGACGAGGACTCGGAGCTGGAGCTCCTCTTGTCGCACAGCAAGGCCCGGTGGCGGCGAAACTCCGGCGAAAAGGCCCAGAGGGTGTCTTCGTTGCTGAGTCTCAAAAAGGACTTCAAGTTCAGGTTCGACAAGAAGAAGCCCAGACCGGTGACATCCAATCCGCTGACGCCTACTTCGGCCACAGTCACCACTCCTGCGGCCCTGGGCTCCTCCAACCCGCCGTGCCACATCGAGGACCCCGTCTCATCGCCATTATCACTATCTCACGAACTCCCAGCTTTTCACGGGCACCTCCCGCCGCCCCACCGCCAGCATCACCCCCATCCCCAGCATCTTCATTTACACTCGCATCAGCATTTGGCACAGCATCAGAACACGCAAGATTCTCCACCTCCTTCTCATGTTCTCAGTACACTATGGGCCCAGCAGACTTATCAGAAGCCGCCTTCAAACTCTCCAGGCAGCCTGAGCCCAGAGGAGAATGAATTGTCGGGCCAATTGCGTACGCCCAGCAAGAAGAGCCGCAGCTCGTTGATAACGCAGTCCATGTTCCTAAAAAAACGCATGCTTCTCTCAAAAGACCTCCAGTTGGAGCTACTCGAAACTGGCACTTCTCCCAGTTCTCCTCCAATTGCACCCTTGGACACGAGGTTCCCTCAACCTCCGCTGCTGCACACTCAAAGGCCTGCCTCGGCCATATTGGAAGACTCACCTGTCGAAGTCAGCACCCTACGAAACTGTCGATCGACTTCACCACCCCTCCAAAACTTTTTGCAACAGGAAGCCAGCGTGCTCCAGCAAAATAAGCTCATCACTGAGCTCAACAAGAAGTGGAACAAGTCTGTGGTCGATTCCGCAGACAAACGCTTGGACCTTGTGATGGCCACCCCAACTGCATCTTCCAGAAAAAGAGATCGCTCAGAGCTGGTGTCTAGCACCGACAGCCACGCCATCTACTAATGATCATTTACGTCGTAAGTCATGAATCCCCGGTATATATTTATTTTCATTCGCGTGAACACCCTTCACCTTGTGCCTCAGAGAACCACCTCGTCATCATTGTGTACTTTCAATTCGCTGAAAAATGGCAACTTGAGCAACTGAGAAGCGCTGAGACGCTTTTGTGGATCCATGTTGAAGCAGCCGTATAGTAACTGCAACAACTGCTTGAGATCATTGTACCCCTCCAACTTCTTCTTGTACTCCTCATACTCTTCATCAGTAACCTCCTGCGAATCTAGGGTAGGCTTTACCAAAACGTGGTTTTTGGAGTCAAGATACGACAACGTGTCGTAGATCACGCTGTCAGGAGGTAGGCTCTCGTTTTCGTTTTCGTGGGTCAAAATTGAGGACAAGAATTTGACAAGGTTGCCATTGAAACTCTGGGCCACTGCAGACAGAAGATTGACTTCCAATCCACAGCCATGCAACTCAACTGCCTTCTGAAGTTTGTCCTGACCAAAGATCAAGAGAATCTCGACCAAGGCATCTATATCATCGGGGGAGTTGAAAAGGGGGAACTTGCGGCCAATAAGTGAAAGACCTATCACACCGGCGGACCAGATATCAATCTTTGTGGACTGATTTGTACACTTCAAAAGGACTTCAGGCGCTCTGAAACCTCTTGTGCCGGCTCTGTTGGCTCTTCTAGGGGGTCGTTGGTCCAATTTAGGATATGCAGCTTTTATGTTAAGACGTTTGGAATGCGAGCGTATCACTGACTTGTCTTTGGACAAACAGGGACACGTTTTGGTCGATCTCATGTTATTCAGGGAGTATGACGACGGCATCTTCTCGGCCAAACCGAAGTCGACAAGAACACCCTTTCCCTTGAATGGATCGTACAAGAAATTCGTAGGCTTCAAGTCACGGTGCATGACGCCTTTGCTGTGTACGAACTCAAGACCTTGGAAGAGCTCCCACATGTATTTCTTGATGCCTTTGATGGGTATGTCCCGGTAGAAGTCTCTGAAGTCAGCGTGCTGGTAGTATGGAAGAATGGCCAAAACCTGGTCATTGAGACGTAGTATGTCTAGTAACGGAGCAACATGAGAGTTCCCGCTTAGCATGTAGAGCAAATTGAGCTCGTTGTAGATTCTGTTAGGCGAGGAGGTCACATAGATCTGTTTGAGGGCGACTAATGGGTTTTTTTGCTTTCTTTTGCCCTTTTTGGACGAGACCTTCTGAAGAGGAGGCGACTTCCACATCTGAGATCCAAGCAAAACAGCCCCATTCAATGCTTCAGCCTTGTACACTGTTGAAAACGTTCCCTCGCCGATCTTATCGATGAGTCGGTATTTCTCTGCTAGCACAGGAAACGACTCTTCTAATTTGTGCATTTCCTCAAGGACCTCTAGGCTGACATTCTCGTCGTCCTCAACCTGCGTGGAAGCCTGTTCTGTGACATCTTCCTTCTGTTCTGGCTTACTATCGAGTGGAGTTTTCTCTCGAGACAATGACTTGAGGTTGTCATCACGAATGAAGCGGGAATCTTTCGAAGACGGAGTTTTGGAGCTTTCCATCCTTGCCTTCTTCTTGGATGCCCTATCGTCAAAAGGATCGGAGCTCTGCCTCTTTCCTGGTGCTAGAATGATGTCTTCAGTGCTCAACTGAGCTAGATTAGACGCGTTTTCGTCAAACTCCTTCTGTGGCGACATGCGCTCACGGAGCTTTTTGAATGTCGTGACGAGGCCGTCCATCGAAGACGGGAATATGTAATAATTTAGTGTGTTGGGCTGAGATCGGGCGTATGGCGATGTATGTGAACTCTCTGTTTTGGTGGATCGTGTATATGTCAACCCGGACGCGTGATAGCGCTCACGTGCGAGATACAATTAAGTCAATCTTCGAAATCCTGAAGGAGAATTGCAAATAAAAGGAATGGAAGCTTCCTTTGGTCTATCTTGACCCACTGTCTTAGTTTCATGAGATAAGACATCACAAAAATCGCCTTGAGAGCAATCTGTGTGTGCTATTTTGGTACCTTAGTTTCATCAATGGCTGCGAAAAAAGCCTACACAGTTAGGGCTTGTTGATGGCAATAGTTAGGTATTTGCAGCTATGAAGAAATATATGAGTAGAGAGACTTGGAAATAGCCAAACTCAGTTTTCAGTCGAATTCCCTTTACTAGAGCTTCATAGCACTATTCTCTCTGATGGATGCCTCGATAAGGTGGCATACTCAGTCAAGCTGTGAAACCCTTATCGTTCTGAACTCCTTCTTAGGACAGATGGATTAGGATAGATTCAATGTAAGACAACACTCCTTATTGTCAACTGATCTTTGACGTTTTGCCCTTACGAATTGAGCATTGACGAACTCCCAATGGGACTGTAAGCTCTGACCAAAACCAACTGCAGCATACACGGGTCTTTGGCTAGGCTTCTAGAATTAGACATCTGTTCACTCGAGGAGCTTCTTTATCATTCAAAATCCTGTCCCTTCTCCAGTTCTTCTTTATCACATCTTCAAGTACACTCATTGGCTGCGAAATCTCACGTAGGAGCAACCAGGTCAACTGAGCACCACAGAAGGGGCCTATAATAAAGATAACAATTTTACATAGCCAAAAACAATTCAAACATCGCTCCCATTGCACTTTCAAAACATTTTCGCTCTCTTATTGCCTTTCACCTCGTGGTTCAGTCTGACCCTAACTCAACCCCAAGCGACGACATTGTCGCGATGTCGCGCTCAACCGGAAACCTGAAAAAAAATTCCAACATAAAAAACCCATCAAGTCCCATGTTCTCTCCCCATTCGGTTCGTCCGATCGGGCCACGTTCGGTGAATGCCGTTCGTACCCTCAGAAACAAAAGAAAAGCGGACTATTTGCAAGTGCCCATGAGCTTTCCTCCAGAAAATTCTAAATCCCACGATGGTCCTTTGAGACGCCAATTGAAGGCATTTCTCGGTCCAAAGAACATAAGAGGAGAATACTACACAAACAAACACTACTACCCTCCACAAAACCACGAGCCACGCTATATAAACAACAGACAGTCTCCAAGAGTCACGCCGGGCGCCCTGGATGCTGTTCAGAATAGCTTTGGTACTACACCATTTCCACATAATCCATTCACGAAAACGGCGCAGGTGATCCCTGAGGATTTGAAGCAAACGGTTTTCACGGAGGTGGTCGAAAAGGGTGTTCATGCCCAGGAGGTGGCACACAAGTACGGCATTCGTCTTCCCAGGGTGGAGGCGATTGTGAAACTACAGCATATTGAAAGACAGTGGAAGAACGAGGTATGTTTAATATGAAATATTTCTGCTGGGTTCAGAATGATGAGATTAGCTTTATTTATATTCGATTAGTCTTTAAGACACCTATGTGGTTACAAATTTGCTCCTGAGACAGAGCCCAGCGGTGCAGTGAACTTCATACTAACATCCAGAATCTAATCGACAAGGACCTCGAAAAATTCTCGAAGGTGATGTACAAAATGTTCCCCTTGTTCTACCCACCAAAGCACAGGGACAACTTGACGGAAATTCCAACTCCATCCAAGACATTGCATCAGCGATTCTTGACCATTTCCGAGTCCGAGCCTTTCGGTCCTGTGGATGCCGCCAAAATCTTCGGTCTTGAGCCTGCTCAGGAAACGCTAGACAAGTTGTCGGAATTCCAGGAAGTCGGTGAGACTGCTCAGACCAGAATGAACAAGGTTGTCGTTGGTGTCCAAAAGGAGGGCGAGGAAATTCAGTTCAAGTTTACCAAGGCCACCGCCGGTAATGTCGGGTACAGGTACGGTGCTTCTAGAAGAGACAAGAAGAGGAACAGAGCTGTTGGGTTCGATAAGGTGGGTCGTATGGTGTACACCGTATGAAATAGCTTGTAAATATTACGCATTGACGAGAAAGCCGTAGTTTAAAAATATTCTGGCTTATTTCAAGTAAAAGGTATGAGCTACAAGGTAAGAAGGACACTGAAAGGTGCGTGTGAAGGTGTTGACATTGAAAGTCCATTCACGAGTGATTTTAGCGGAAACTTCATTGGACTTTGATACCAATAAGGGATGTACCGAAATATGAAACTGGTCCGGGAGCCTCAAAAAATGTGCCGGGGATGAGATTTCAGATTTCACAAAGAAAAGTTTGCATTGGTATGCATTAATTTGCATTGAATTCTGTCTTTCTGGCTTTTCAACCTCTTCGCAAAATGGCTGCAAAACTCACGCAGATAAAAATAACCCAAGGTTGCGAAGCAACACTTTTTGTAATATTAATGTCAGTCCTATGATGAAATCAAACGACGTCTTGCAATTGAAAGTTCTAGTCAAAGTGTTGATTAGTTGTTCTTAAAGAAAGAAAAAAAGAGACCGGAGGCCTGCTATTAGCATTTTACTCTGCTTGTCTAAAAAAATCGTAGGAATTCTAAACAAGATCCAAGAAGCAATTAAAACCTAACAAAGAGTGTCACTGAGGTGATTCCCACTTTGAAGGACTTCAAAATTTCCTCTTAGAAAAAAAAAAAGAGTCGAAATAGGACCCTTTCTCCTCATGTGGCAGCCGTGGCAGCCAAGGGAATCATGGTGCACGCACGACCATCGAGTTTTTCGGACACGTCCTGGATCAATATCACCATACTAAATACCACAACTTCATTCACTCCCACTCATGTTGGCCCGCATTGTTGCCTTCGTGGCGCTTCTACAGATGATTGCAGCCTCTGCATTCACCTTCAACTTGCCAGCGAAGGAAAAGTCGTGTTTTTACATCTTCACCCAAAAACCACGTACTCAGGTCAAATACTACTTTGCAGTTCAGTCTGGGGGGGATTTCGACATTGACTACGAGATCAAGGGTCCTAATCGTAACGTGATCCACTCCGAGACAAAGCAGAGACAGGGCGAGTTGGTTTTTCTGGCTGACGTGGTTGGCGAATACGAGTTTTGCTTCTCCAACGAAATGTCCACATTCGCCGAAAAGGTTGTTGATTTCGAGATCCAGCACGAGGGCGATGCCCAGAGCCAATTCCGTGCTACCATGCCTGCTCCCAGCAACAATAAACCCCAGCAACACGTTGAAGGCATGAAGAGAACCGCTGACGAGATCGACAGACAGTTGGACGAGCTCAAATACGCCTTGCTGTACTACAAGACCAGAAATAACAGAAACCAGGCCACTGTGCGCTCCACCGAGTCGAGAATCTACTACTTCTCCATTTTGGAGGTGTTCTTGATGGTTGGAATGGCCATTTTGCAGATATCCGTCGTGCAGTTCTTCTTCAGAGGCTCAAGAAAGCAACTCGTGTAACCACATTAGAGCTACAAAATAATTTCACATTTTTCGATTCGTTCTTATGATTTTTCTATTATACATGTAGTAACCCATACCCTTTACTGACCAATTGGACAGTTTCTCAAGTAGTCAACCTTGTTCTTCAACACCCTCACAGACTTGAGGAAGATCTCTGTTGGCAGCATAGCTCCCGTCGACTCAACGTTAAAAATGAAGTGATCTCTTTTTCTGCCCAACTTGACCTTTGATGCAAGATCCTCGTGTCTCAACACCTCTCTGGAAACCGTGTCTTTTCTGGCATCCTTGACGTACGCTCTTCCCTTATCATCGATGTCAATGACGCCAGATGGGAAACATTTCTGAAACTTCTCAGCCAACGGGCCTTCAATTGGCTCCTTAATATCAATAGTGGGCATCAAGCGGTATGAGGCTGTGGACACTGGCGAGAATTTGGCGTGATCGCTGCCAATGCCCAAAATGCAATGAACTCTCAAGGAGATTTCCTGTCCAGGTCTCAACTTTGCAAGCAAAATGTCTGGGTCACAGGGCTGGACTGGTCTGTCTTTAAAAAGCTCAACTTGGCGACCCTGGGGTTCAAATTTAAGGTCTTTGGCATAGACATTGGAGTTTCTGTAGAGAACATTAGGGTCTGTGGCACCGGCAGGAGCATTAGGATTGCGTGTGCAGCTGATGTCCAAAGACATGACGATGGTGTTGGTGTCGTTGAAGCGCTCTTTTTCATCCACCGAAGGATCAAGCCAAACCAAAACATCTGGATCGACGTTCAACGGAATGAGACCGATTCTGTGTGCGAGAACCTCATCTTGAATTACGGAGGTGTTGTTGAAAACATAGACAGTTTCCGCAGCCACGGAGGGGACCTCCGCGATCATGATTCTTCTGAATGCATTGGCGATGGAAGTGTCGATGTTAACCAAGTCGAAGTTGGCGTTTCTGCCGGCAATGTAGGAGATGTTGATGTCGAACTTGGACTTAAACTTTTCAAAATCCCAAGAGTGGTCCTCGTTTGTCAGGTGACCCGGAAAGTCAGTGGACGTAGTGTTGGTGACACGGTTATACTCAATACCCACGATGTTTGACATTTCGGCGGAATGGGACTTGAGAGACTCTGGATGTCTTGAACGTAGATGAGATTCGATTTTTTTGTTAGCTATGCTCATCTCTCGTGGTGTACTGGTGCGGCGAGGCCTCCACCATATCTAAGCAGCTTTTGCAGCCACCTCCATATCATCCATCAAGGTTGATGAAAATCTGGCAAAAATTTTTTTTTCATTCCATCTCTCGGTTGGCAAATCTGAGAGCCGTGAGTGCCAAAATTTCTTGTGTTGCTTATGAGGCGCTAGAGGCGAGTACTTGAGCGTAGGTGTACAATGTGATAGCCATCCGTAAAGTGAGCCATTATCGATACAAGAAGGACCTTATGTGACATCAAGACATTTTTCAGATCGTTTCGAGAAGAACTGATATTTTAGCACAACATATAGTGATAACATGAGCACCAGATGAAGACCACGCAGATGAAGACACACCCAATAAATAAGCTTCCAAAGCTTCGTTCTTTTCTTTTCTCTTATTATTTGAGTAGCAGAGATCGGACACTGCTCGCCTCATGGGATCTTGCGTTTGTCTCAGACTATCCTCTAATGTATTGGAGGGCAATCGTCGATGATTGTAGGTTTCAGTAATAGCTTTCCCATAACAGCTGATCCAATCATGCTAGAAGCTGCGACAACAGCACACTCTCCCTTGTGTTACCCCGACTCGTAGCAGCACTGCTGTCTTCACCGCTGAAAGTGCTCATTTCCCATAACAGGGTCTCACCTCTTTCGTTGTACAGAAGCGTTTTGGCCATTCCCGCAAATATGTCAATGGCAATTAACGAGACGTTGCCGTTGTAGCCGTCAGCCTCGATATCGGAGCGGGGGGTGGTATCGTTATCGTCAATATCAAGAGGCGTAGTTTTCAATACCTCAGTGTCGTCTGTGCAACACATGAGTGAGTGGTACACAATCTGAATAAATAAAATAAGCACATCCAAGCCTAGAAGCGGGATGCGCAGTTTCGGTAGTTGTTCTCCAATGAACTGGACTGTCATGCCACCATAGAGGTAGCCGTCTTCGTATGGCGATTCCGTGTATACGCCAAATAGGAGGTGTCTTAAGAAGCATACGACGTTGCTTGATAAGATGCAGACTAGTATGAACTTGTTCATACGCTTTTTTGCCGCGTCGGAGATGGTGATCGTTGGTGATGGCGTTGGATATGGATTGGAGATACAGTATTGAGTGAATAGACGGATCACTAGGAAGAAGAACAGGATGTCCCGAAAGTATATGAGGCCGATAACCACGTACCCGATACCATCGGTGAGCTGTCTTAGGTTTGTTAGGAAATGCTTTTTGCGTCTATATAGAACTGAGGCGTTGTTGATGATAGTCTCCTCTACCGTGGGGTATACCTGTCCTGTGAAATCCATGATATGGTGGACCGAGGATGCCAGTTTTTCTATTTATCACAGGTAGGAAGAAAGGAAGGATGTTCTGGGAATATCACGCGGCTAATAGGTTAATTCAACAAAACTAACTTCACTATTCGCACCACCTCAGATGTTGCAGCTGTGTGCACCACTATCACCAAAGTAGTAGGCACCAGCTACTTCTTAAAATTAATGCTGCCGATAAGATCGCCTCCGAGAAGCTTGATCTGATCAATTATGTCCTGCTTGTTGAGTGTAACTTCCTCCTTGTTATCCGTAGGCTTGACATCCATATTCAAGCTCACTCTGAACTTCTTGTTAGCAGTGTTGGGGAGGAACACACCACATACGATGTTCTCGCCTTCAAAAAGACCTGAACATCTTTTCGTGGAAAAGAGAATGACGTTGTTGAATGCCTTGTTAAGCTCTTCCAAAAGCACCGCCGACAAGTCGTACTTCGAGGTGACATCATCGGGGAAGGAGGTGTGGTTTCCGCTCAAGTTCTTGTAGCCACCCGATTTGACCAAACCAGACGACTTTGCGAGGTCGTTCTTCCTCAACTGAATATGGAAGTCGAAGTCGCTCAAAGCTGGCGTGAAAAGCTGTTTCAACGTCTCGTCACTGACGCCATTATGTTTGACCATATGCATCGCTGCTCTTGCTAGGGCGGTGATTCTGCTTGCAATTGGCAAAGTGACATCACTTGACCACAAGATTCCCGAAGGGTCGTCCCTGGATCCAGCAAAAAACTGAGTCTTCATGGCAGAGGGATCGTTCTTTCTGATGGCCTCGAAATTCGACTGGATTACCTGGTATGCTCTGATGCTTAATTTGTCGCTCAATTTTGTCTCGAGCTCATCAGCAGTGGCGTCCGCACGTTTCACAAGATCCAAAATAAGGGCGTCATCCTTCCAATTCCAGCTGGCCAAGAACTCGAGAATCTGCAAGAAACCCTTCTCAACAGAGTGAGGAACTGTGTATGGCGCAGGGTCAACGAAAGGCTTCAACGCAATGAGTTCCACGAGCTCGTCGTTCAAGTGGCTCAAAAGAACCTGAGAGTCAAGCCATTGCTTGAACAAACGCACTGTAGGCGAATAGTACGGGAATTGAGTGGACAAAATGCTAATTGTGCGCGAGTGCTTCAAGGAGCCCATGTACTTCTGGTTGAATTTGAGGTAAACGCTTTGAACCATAGCCTTTTGCTGGCCAGCATTGGAAACTGCACGCAAGTAAAGGATTTCGTCACGTTCACTCAAAACTCTGAATCTGAATCCGTACCCACCTGGCGTGAGTACGTTCATCAAAGTGATATCTTCCATGTAGGGAATAAATTTGTCGCGGGTAATGAAGCATTTGTAGGTTGAGTCTTTGTTTAAAATCTCGCTGACCTTCAACAAGAACGCCGTCTTTGTCTTTTCCAACGCCTTGATCTCGTCAGGCCATCTTGAAGAACTCTCAAATTGCAAAACAACATCATTCCAAAAATCAGGATTGGACACTGCAAATGGAACAGGCTGTAGTATCGAGGTGTTTCTCAAGGATGGTGATGCTGGTAATATGGACTTCACGCTCAAAGGGAGCTCCAAGTTGTACATTACCTTGCACAACTCTTCGAACGATTCCTTCAATAATGTAAAATTAGTGGTTCCCGTAACGCCTTGGCCGGCACTGGAAGCAACCAGAGGAACTGGAAGTTTGGCATTGAATTTGCCTACAGTGCACGTGAGATGCTGTGAAATGGAAGGATGAAGATGTAAACCAAGGATGTAATGGACAATCAGAGAGACAACTGGCTCATTATTCTCCAAGCTCCACACCACACAGTGCTGAATTGTACCGTCTTTAAATCTTCGGAGAGAAGCTTTTGATCCCCAGAATGAGCGGAACCTCGAAGCAGCCTCTTCGTCAGTATCATTGGGCCCTTTTGTAACAATTTTATCGCATTCATCCGCATTTAATTCGATGCCAATAGTATAAGAGTTTGAGTGCTGCGAAGAGGGTTTTCTTTTGAGAAGAGGGAAGATGTTGTTAACCTTGTCATTGAGGATTTCGATGCTGGAAGCTCTCTCGCCCAAAGCATTTTTCAAAATCTGATAAAGTTTGTGCTTGATGAAATTGTCGAATGTAATGAATGTGATTTTCTCCAAAGCACCGAACGAGTCGTGGAGCTCCTCGTGAACCGTGAGCTTGAACACCAAATCGTATTTCAACACTTCAGGACCTGTCTTTTGCAAAAAGATGGAATGGAATCTGTCATAGACAACGTCATTCAAAAGATCAAGCGTCTGGATGGCATGCTGACGGAGAGCTTGGTAGGACGACTTGGTCATTTTCCACAAGATGTTGAGCTTGACATTCTTGTCAAAGATCGTAGGGGTGTTGAAGCCCGCGTCAGGAACGTATTTTGAAGAAATTGTTTGATCGATGTCACTGGAGAATGACAAGTAGCCGGTCGTGAGATCCATGGTAGCAAGGTACTTGATCGCACCCTTGAACAATTGATAGGACGAGAAGCCATGTAGGAGAATTTTGTTGCCAGTATTTCCTCCTCCGCTGAGAAGAGCTGCTAATAATATAGCAAACTCGAAGTGACCGAATCCGCCGTTATTAAGTGGAGAACCGAGGTTTCTTTGTTGCAACCATAATCTTCCCAAGGTACAAGCGTCCTTGAAAGCGTCTGCTGATTTCTTGCTTCTGTATAGGTACTTCAAATAGTAGTCGTGTGTGGTGAGGGAAACGATGGATGAATTATAGTATGGCGTTGGCGGGAGCTCTTCAGAGTCACTTTGCACTCTAATACAGTTTTTATCAGGCAAAAGCTTCTTCGTATCGAACACACCAAATGGGAAGGAAACAATTAGGTTGATGGTGAATTTCGTTTTGTGGAAGCAAAGATCGTTTTCGTTGTCGGTCTTGATCGACTCGAGCTTAAGCACAGGACAAAGCACATCGTCGTTGAGGAAGAAGTACGAGATCTTCACAGGCAAATGCTCTTTTTTGGTTATGGCG
Source organism: Candidozyma ruelliae (assembly GCA_030582895.1). Taxonomy (NCBI): domain Eukaryota; kingdom Fungi; phylum Ascomycota; class Pichiomycetes; order Serinales; family Metschnikowiaceae; genus Candidozyma; species Candidozyma ruelliae. Next base: position 244,969 of record JAJMHE010000010.1, read on the forward strand.
ATGAGACATTCGGCCATGTAAGCCATGTAAAAACTTCTTTTGTACAATGCACGGTAGTTCAAGTAGTCTTTGGGGGAAAAAAGCAGTCTAGGCATAACGATGGAAATGTCGATGCCCATGCCATGTTTCTGGGAGATTCCTGTTTTCAAGCCGAAAGAACCAATTAAGGCAACATTTTCAGGAGGCGCATAAGCGAACTTGTAATTGACCTTTGTGGGTTTGGGATCAGGGAATGGAATAGTTAGCTTCTTGGCTGATATTTTCCTTTCAGCTTCCTCCAAAGAGAGCTGTTCGGTCGGCTGGATCTGGGAGATACAGTGATGGAGTCTGTGGAGGGCGCTTTCTATTTTGCTGACGTGAGAGTCCTTGATCTTGACCTCGCTTATAAGTTCGTCGATCTGGAGCTTGAATATATTGGACTTGAAAAGTTCGGCGGTTTCACGAGCAATCTGGACATCTTGGGCCGTGACTTGTGCTTTTTGCTTTTTCTTGGGTGGTTGTGAACTCTTGCTTGCTTCTTGTTCTTCGTCCTCGTCGTCTTCGTCCTCAGCGTCACTCTCAGCGCCAGAATCTTCATGAGCGCTGACTTCGGCATCAGATGCAAGCGAGTTATCGTTTTTTGAGCCGTTCACTGAGTGTTCGCTGGTTGTGGAATCTGGTTCCACCGCCAGCTTCACTGCAGCAGACTTCTCGAGCTTCCTTTTCGCCATTTTCGGAAGTTGATGGAGGTGATTATTTTCAGTGATGAGGCTAAAAAAAAGTGTTGATAGTGAGGTACATGGAAAAGTCACGTGCCGTCATAGTAAAAGATGCTTGCAAAGGGGCACTGAACCTAGGGCAAGGCATATGAATTAGAATTATAAGTTTCTCATTTGACGATGGGATCTCTTTAGCTGGTTTATGAGTTTGCAGACTTCGAAACATAGTACAAAAATGAATTTTCGGTGATGGAAGTTGAGGAGCACCTAGGGCTGTAGGTATAAAGTAGTATTCGAAAGTTATTGAATCGGGTCATGTTGTTCCACTAAAAGAAAAGATGCTCTATGTTGAATTGTGTTCCGAATATTCAAGTAGTTGTAATATTCAGTAGATTGGGTGTTGGCGGTGTACATTACCTAAGCGAGCATTCCCCACTTATCAGTAAGACGTTAATTCAAAAGGCATTCTGTGCATACAATGAACACGGCCATATTCTCCTCACTCGCCTGTTGTGTGAAGGAAATTTGCCTTTTTCTGAGCGTGATCCTTTGGGGACCGAACAATGGCTGCAAATTTTCACCTCCAATCGCATACAATGACATAACTCCCACGAAAGAGATGATATCGAGCTCTCAAGAGAAATCTTGACTCAAAAATGCCCTCTTCATTATATCAGCTCATTATTGATGGTAAATATCTGTCTTGAAACTTCATTCTCTCGCCTTCTCTCAGCCCAAACTGGAACAATGGCATCGCACTGATTTTTCACGAAGCATCTCACAGAACGGTCCTCTCGTATAATTGCCAGTTTTGAAAAACAGCCAAATTTGACGCTCCAAAACTTGGTCAAAGCCTCGAACACCCTTGGATTTTGCCGTATTCAGCTCCTACGAGGCTCAGCGGCGTACTATTATTGTTTCTTACATACCGGTCTCGTATAAATGATTCTCATTTTCAGATTCCCCAGTTTCTCCCATACTTCGGCATGACACAATACTACTCCGAGACATTGGGTCTCGAGAAGACAGATCCAGCGCTTTGGAGACTCAGAACCGACGAATTGGGAAGAGAAACATGGCACTACCTTACCCCAGAAGAGGCTAAACTGGAGCCTCAACTGAGAACTACCAAGTATTTACTAGGCTTGGACGACTTTCCCGCTCCAGAGCCAGAAAAGGAGATCCGCTTTCCACTCGAGGCTGCTTCGAAGGGCCTGGAGTTTCTTTCCTTGATCCAAGAGGAGTGTGGTATTTTCGCTTGTCAGTACAAGGGTCCTATGTTCATGACGATAGGCTATGTTGCAGCGTCGTACTTCACGAAAACGCCGATTCCAGAATCCCAGAAGATCGAAATCATCAGGTACATCGCCAACACAGCGCACCCTGTTGACGGTGGCTGGGGATTGCACAGCGTGGACAAATCTACGTGCTTTGGTACGAGTATCAACTACGTAATCTTGAGACTCTTGGGCCTCTCGAAAGACCATCCCCTCTGTGTGAAAGCTCGAAAAACACTACACCGCTTAGGTGGCGCTTTGGGCAATCCACATTGGGGTAAAGCATGGCTTTCCATTCTCAGTCTTTACGAATGGGAAGGTGTCAACCCGGCACCACCTGAGTTGTGGAGTTTGCCATACTGGGTGCCAATTCATCCAGGACGTTGGTGGGTCCACACTCGGTCCATCTACTTGCCTTTGGCGTACCTTAGCGCCAACCGTACTAAATGCGCCTTGGACCCTTTGCTTGAGGAAATCAGGGAGGAAATCTACTTGCCTAAGCAGCTCCCGTACTCGAAGATCGACTTCTCGCAACACAGAAATACTGTCTGCGGGGTGGACTTATATTACCCACACACAAAGACGTTGGATACGTTGAACTGGGTGGTGGTTCAGTACGAAAAGTACCTTAGGCCCAACTGGCTCCTTCGCAAGAGCAGCGACAGGGTGTACGACTTGATCAAGAAGGAGTGTAAAAACACAGACTACTTGTGTATTGCCCCAGTCAGTTTCTGCTTCAACATGATCATTACCTATCTTGAAGAGGGCCCAGACTCCTACGCATTTCAGCGATTCTTGGACAGAAAGCAGGATGTCCTTTTCCACGGGCCCCAGGGCATGACCGTGATGGGTACAAACGGTGTACAGACATGGGACGTTGCATTCATGTGCCAGTATTTGATCATGGCAGGCATGTCCAGACACGAAAAATACCACGATATGATTTTGAAGGGATACTGGTTCTTGCGCCGCTCACAGTTCACCGAGGAGTGTGAAGAAGGCAGTTTCCGGGACAAGCGGAAAGGCGCCTGGCCGTTTAGCACCAAAACTCAGGGCTACACTGTGAGTGATTGCACAGCAGAAGCAGTGAAGGCGATAATCATGGTGGAGAACGACGATTTCATTGGCCACAAAATCCCCGAAGACCAGAAAATCGAAAGAAAGAATTTGGAGGATGCCGTCGACCGGATCCTCTTTATCCAAAATACCGGAAATTTTGAGTTCGGATCGTTCTCCTCTTACGAGCACATACGAGCCACGCCCAAGCTTGAGTTCATCAGTCCTGCCGAGGTCTTCAACAACATCATGGTCGAGTACCCCTACGTGGAATGCACTGATTCGTCAGTTTTGGGACTCACATATTTCAACAAATATTATCCCGATTACAAGCCGGTGGAAATTAATTTTGCCATAGACAATGCCATCCAGTACATTATTAATGCACAGGATAAGCACGACGGCTCCTGGTACGGCCTGTGGGGCGTCTGTTTCACATATGCAACCATGTTTGCCATTGAAGCTTTGGAGACTGTCGGCCTTGATTACGAGAATTCGGAAACTGTGAAAAAGGGTTTGGATTTCCTTATCCGTAAACAGGAAGACGATGGTGGCTGGAGCGAATCGATGAAAGCAAGCGAAACGCATACCTACATTCCTACTGGCAAGTCCTTGGTTGTGCAGACTTCATGGGCGGTGATTGCATTGCTTTTGGGAAACTATCCAGACAAAAAGCCCATTGACAAGGCCATCAAGTTGATTATGGAAAGGCAATCGTTAGCGGGCGAATGGAAATTCGAGGACGTGGAAGGCGTGTTTAACCACAGCTGCGCTATTGAATACCCGACCTACAAGTTTTTGTTCCCCATTAAGGCATTGGGATTGTATGCCAATAAATTTGGCGCTGATATTCAGCCAGTGGGCTGAGGATCCGAGCCCGGGCCGCCATGCAGGACGTCGATGGAAAAGATAAGACCCTATGACAAACAATCGTTTCTGCTGCACGGCGTGCAGATTGTGCACCAGCATTCGTCATACTTTCGGGCTTTGAAAACTGCGGCCATTCGGGGGAGTTCTTTGTACATGACGCAATAACATGCGGGCGCGGGTTCTGGTACTGCACATTGCACGGCATCTGATGGCTGCTCCTGCAACACTGCCTCCTTCCGATTCTGACAGAATTGTTTGGTCTGGGCAAATTTTTCGAATTTTTCGATGAAGGTCTAAAAAGTTTGCTTCGAACGCTCCATTTTGAGACCCCGTCTTCCTGGAATCTGCCGTGGGGCCCGTTCCCGAACCGGGAATCTACTCAACATTTGCGATCTCGGAACCTCGCGACCAGAAATTTCGGATGCGCGAAGCAATTCATCCTATCCGCTTGCATAGCCAAGCCCCACGTCATTATAAATATTTGCTGGGTGCCCTTTTTTTTGCATCACAAATTTTACCAGTCACTATGAGCTACCAACCTTTGTCCAACGAGGAGAAATCGTCTTCTGACGTCACTCCACCATACTCCCCAGAGCACCACTTCCACGAACATGCTCACCCACTTTACGAGCCCTCTATTAGAAGAAAGCACGGAAAGCACCACAAGCACAGCATGACCAAGGCTGTTGTTGGCACCGCTGTTGGTTCCCTTGCTTTGTTTGGTGTTTTCTCCATGGGCAGAATGTACGAGAACTACTCTTTCCACAACGCCATGCTCATGGTTAACGAGCAGGGCTCGATGTCCGGAAACCACCATGGAGACTTCCGTCCAATGCACCACAGACCTCACGGTGATGACAAGTGGTGGATGAAGTTCCACGAGGGCGAATCCCCAGAGGTTGCTGAAGCTAAGCACAACGAATGGTTGGCTGCCCACCCCCACCACGCCAAGGGTAAGGGTAAGGGTCACAAGGATGACAAGTGGTGGATGAAATTCCACAAGGGTGAGTCTCCTGAGGAGGCCGAGAGAAAGCACAAGGAGTGGTTGGCCAACCACCCTGAGGAGGCCAAGGCCCACGCTGAGTCCAACGAGGACGGCGAGAAAGACGACAAGTGGTGGATGAAGTTCCACAAGGGCGAGTCTCCAGAGGAAGCCTTGAGAAAGCACAAGGAGTGGTTGGCCAAGCACCCCCACGGCGCTGACTACAAGGGCAAGGGCCACAAGGAGAACAAGGAGGGCAAGCAGGGCCAGGAATGGTGGATGAAGTTCCACAAGGGTGAGTCTCCTGAGGAGGCTTTGAAGAAGCACAACGAGTGGTTGGCTAAGCACCCAGAGGAGGCCAAGGCCCACGGTGAGAAGCCCCACGGCAAGCCTGAGGAGAAGCCTGCTGAGACCGAGGAGAACCAGGCTCAGGAGTCCGCTAAGGCCTTGATTTAAGTGTTTACTTCGTAACCTTACCTTTTCATGCTTCGTTAGACTGACTTATTTTTTTTTCTCCATCAGCCGAAGCAGCGTCCGCAGAGACGCCATATCGTGAATGAATACAATTTTACTGAACGTTTTTGATTGTAGGCAGAAAAAAAAATTAAATAAAAAAACCATCACCTATCAATGAAAGCTGTTGTTTGATTACATTGTGATACGAAACGATAGCTCAACAAGAATTGGAACTAATTTTTTGAACGAAATAAGATGAAAATAAATTGACATCATCATGGCGATCTTCGTCTTGATAGCTCTGTCGTGATTGGCAGTGACTAATACACAAATTGGATTGAGCAATCAATTATAACGGATCACTTAGTGAAATGAAAGCCTTGAATCAATGACTAAAAGAATCGTTCATTATCAATCACACTTACATTTATCGATCGGTCACTGATGAACACAATCCGTGGAAAACAAGGAGATGATATAATACAAAAACCAGAATTCTGCTGCGAATAACATAGTGTTCAAAGGAACATTTGCTGAAAATTAAGCAGGAAGGATCAAATCTGTATTTTAGACAGTTGACGAAACCATTCAAGTGAAAAAGAGGTTTTTATGCTACGTATGGACGTCATGTTTGGCAAACCGTAAATCCGAATCCGTTTATATACGTCTATATGTGAAGCAGAGCTCTGCTTTACTCTTTTCTATAAAGATATCCCAGCCAACCCACAACTTTCAATCCCACCCTCCTTTACGTATTTCAAACCATTAATGTACCCTTCCCCAGGTTGTCTACTTTCGACGCCCGGAAAGAGACTCCCAAATCATCTGACTTTATCTCGATACAACGATCGTAGGCTGCAATTTGCACAGATACATTCCCGTTCTGATCAACGATGTAAGCGCAGCCAATCACATCATCTTCGCCGCCCATTGCATCAACCCAAGTGACGAAATCAGTTGAGGTCAAGCAGCTGGTCAACTTCGACATGAAGCTCTGCTTCTGAAATTCTCGATGTAGGTATTTTGTTTCGCCCTAACGTAGACACTTGAACCCTCATTTTATACCATGCTCAAATTGGTTCAGAGTTTAGTAACTTGGATGAGTCACAAGGCGTATGTAGCAGTGTAGATTAAGGCTGAATCTATATCGGGCAAAATAGGCACTGTAGCAATTGTGGGAGGCCAGTTGAATGGTAAGCATTCACTCTTTCTCACAATGACTCATGATCAACTTCGTCTGTCATTCGCCCTGAGCTAGCAGAACTGGATGAGAAGGTCCAGCAAGAATTCATTCAGAGTATACCAGGCTGGAAGGATATACAAGTCGTTAGTATCTATTTCTTCCAATTGGTCTTAAACCTACTGCACCTCGATTTTCTCTACTTTCACCACACAGTATAGCAGCATGTGAAAACGACATCATAGGCAACGAAAGTAACAGATAAGCTAAACTAAATATGTGGTCAATTAGTAATCCGCTGTTTTCAACAACTCAATTATCTCTACATTTGAGAAATTCCTCAAAAGATGGCCACCAACAAGACTTTGGATTTCTTTAGAGCAAAAACTATTTGTTCAAATCTTCATGGGAACATGTAAAAGAAGCACGACAGAGAATACAAACCTATATGATTGAATTAAGTTTGTGTCAGCCTCTCCCAGTTAATGCTCGCTTCGCTCGAGACGATTGGTCTTATGTGCGCTGCACTACCATCGAATTTTTTCTCATCAAGATCAGTACTCACAAATTGTTTGCAACCAAAAATGGGTTTCTTTTCCAGTGCCAGGGCTATAATTACGGCCCCAGTGGGAAACCTCCTAAATCAGCATCGAGGGTTTGCCCGTTTGGGCGACCTAGCGCCTTTTGAAGGTGCCGTCAAGGCATACAAGAGAGTGGGTAGAGGTCAAGCTTCCGGATTGGGTAAGACCTCTGGTAGAGGTCAGAAGGGTCAGAAAGCCCGTGGAAAAGTGCCTCGCTGGTTTGAGGGTGGTCAAACGCCGTACTTCAAAAGATTTCCAATCATTGGATTCAAGAGACCCCACGCAAGAGAATACAACGACTTGAACTTGGAGAAGGTGCAGCATTTCTGGGAAATGGGCAGAATCCCCTTGAAGGAGGGCGAGACCTTGGACTATAAGGTCATGAGGGAATGTGGTCTTGTCACTGGCTCGATGAAGGACGGTGTCAAGCTCTTGGGTAACGGCAAAGAGACATACAATGTGCCTTTGAACGTTGAAGCTACCAGGGCCTCGATCGGTGCCATCAACGCCGTCGAAAAGGCAGGCTACACCTACACATCTGTGTATCGTACCAAATTGGGCTTGCGTGCATTCTTGGACCCCAACAGGTTCCTCTTGAAGAAAGGGTACGTGCCACTTCAAGCCAGACCCACCCACAAGAGAGACATCAAATACTACAGCGACCCGGAGAGACGCGGGTACTTGTTGAAGGACACACTGATCATGTTGGATCAAATCAAAGAGCTCCAGAGCAGCAACGCCAAGTCGAAGAAGAAAGTCACAAAGACCACCTTGGAGAGACAGTTGGAGAACGCCTCGAGGAAGTCATACGGAGACTACTCCCAGAACCGTGTTGTGGATGTGTCGAGTCTCTGAACATGTAAATAGAAATGAGAGTCATGAGAACCGGTAAATGTTTGCTTATGTTGGTTGTTCCACATCGACATATGCCTCGAGTAGTCTTTCAACAACGTCTTGAACATCACTAAGACGAACCTCCTTGCTTGAAACACCGTTGAATCCGTAATTGTACTTTCGAAGGGCGAAAAGAGCCAGCTTACGCGTCATGTGGTACAACTCTCTGATAGCCACTCTATCTTTGGAACTAGCCAGCCCTGACGACGGATTGAGACCACGGAGTCGTAGACCAGATAGAGTCAATCTGTTCACTGCTTGTGCAACTTGGTCTCCACTTAACAACGCCACTGAGAGCGGTGTGGTGCTGGGATTTCGAGCTCTGGGTGCAATGTACTGGTTTCGCTTAGAGGACTTGTTTTCGAGAACACGGTCGAAAATCGTGGTGTCCGAGCCCGTCGGAAGCGAAGAGTAGTAAATATTGTCATCTTTTCCTGTTTCAAAGGATCTTGACGCGGTTGCTAGACGCTCCAAGGTCGTGAAATCGATGCAGATACATCGAACGCCTGTCTTGTGCACAAAGAACACCACATACACGTGTGGCTCGTTGCTCTTGGATAGAATGCCTGTGTGGGGCTGTGAAAGCGATGCAGAGTATAAATAGTGCTGGAAAAACAGGTTGGTGTCTTCGTTCAGCGAGTACACATTGAATGGACCCAGCGAGATGAGAAACCACGGGATCTTCTCGTAGTTGACGTAGGATACAAAAGTGAGCTTCGAGCTTCGTAGTGGATTCTTTGTTTGGTGTCTGATGTCAATGTCAGATACTAGCCGATCCTCGTTGTGGAGGACCACTGTGGTGGATCCCATGTATGGTAGTATCAACGAGTGCGGTTGAGATGAGTGTGGAGAGGTTGATAAGTGAGATAAACGAGGGACAAAAGTTGATCGCATATAATAATTAAAAGAATAGCTCAGGCTGTTTAAAACCCAGATTTGGCCTTCAGTTACTTTAATTCTTGGTCTCCCTCTGAAATCTTGGTCAACGGTGGATGATTTGCAGCCATCCTGATGCCATCCTCAGGTAAGGCTAGACTGGCAAGACAGTCCTATCTCAAAAACTTAGCTCATCGTAGCCATGTCTGGAAGAGTCATCTGAGCTCATCCTTTTGACGATTCATTCACCGTACCTTGCTTTGTTGTGAAACACTTATCACTGCCTCGTTGATGAGCACCGATAACGAACAAGTTAACCATGGCAAGGCAGATAGACATGGCCTTTGTGGAGTTTTTTCCTTGGAATAGTGTCGGAACGTATTCTAGAGATCATAAAATATACAACAGTCGTCTCCCGAAGCGGGTCAAGATTCACTCGACCTCAGGAGCCACCTGGCCTTGACAGTCTACTTTTTCGCCAGGATATCTCTTCCAGGATCTGATCCTTTGTTCTAGTGTTTCTACTTTGGACAAAATATGACATTTTGCTAACTCTGGGTGGGTTGCCTCCAACCCCTATAGATAGGATACTCCCCACCTTCACCACCATCAGTGGCTCCACCAGATTCCCAAAATCCACAATGCAGCCAAATTAATTTTGTAAAACCTCCCGCCTATTTCACCCCTGACACAAATCTCCCAGCCCCAGTCTCTCCAAATTCCTGTTTTGTGTCACCAGAGGTGTTGCTTCAGCAGTACCCTATATGGCTGCAAATGCCTCACCCTAGCCACAAACCCACGAAACAGAAAGTGTGTCTCACATTAGCCACAAGCAAAATCCATATGAATTTTTCGATTTTATTCGCCTGGTCTGCTTTTTTTCCCGCTCTTATCTCGCCCGATCCGTGCGAGACCCCCACCTAGTCTGCTTCCCTATCTATGGTGCCTCTAGCAATCACCAGCCACTCCATGTGACCCCCAAATCTCCAGCCCAAAATCCGATTTTCTTACAAAAAAAGCCAGGCTCCACCCAATCCCGACTCACAACAACTTCCAAAAATAACTAAAATCCACCCTTCTCCATATTCTGTGCCTCCTTGGTGGGCTTCTCCCGTTGGTCACTGGCGCTCTCTGCAGGTGCAATCAGGTGTGCGATGAAACCTTTTTAGCTCATCCAAGTAGTGTTCTCCAAACCACACTATTCAACATGATGAACGTATCGCCCAAAGTGTACTCCGTGGCACGTGTGTATGCCGATGTCAACAAGCACAAATCCAGAGACTACTGGGACTACGAAAGCCACACAATCGAATGGGGCAACATCAAGAACTACGAGATAGTGTCGAAGATCGGAAGGGGCAAGTACTCCGAGGTGTTTGAGGGCGTCAACGTGATCAACGACGAGCCCTGTGTGATCAAAGTGTTGAAGCCGGTGAAAATGAAGAAAATCTACAGGGAGGTGAAGATCTTGAAGAACCTCACTGGGGGCCCCAACGTGGTGGCCTTGTTGGACATAGTAAGGGACCAGAACCTGAAGATCCCCGCCTTGGTGTTTGAGCTGGTCAACAACGTCGACTTCCGCATATTGTACAACAAATTCACCATCGCAGACATCCAGTACTACTTCTCGCAGCTCCTCATTGCGTTGGACTACTCTCACTCCATGGGCATCATACACAGAGACGTCAAGCCCCAGAACATCATGATCGATCCACAGACCAAAACCTTACGTCTCATCGACTGGGGTCTTGCGGAATTCTACCACGCTGGCGTCGACTACAACGTCAGAGTCGCTTCCAGGTACCACAAGGGCCCTGAGTTGCTCATCAACTTGCAGCAGTACGACTACTCCTTAGACTTGTGGTCAGTGGGGTGCATGCTCGCCGCCATCATCTTCAAAAAGGAGCCTTTCTTCAGGGGCGACTCCAACAACGACCAGCTAGTGCAGATTGCCAAGGTGTTGGGCACGAAACCCTTGATGGCATACGTGAACAAGTACGGCATCAAGTTGAGCTCGGAGTACGACGGAATCTTGGGCAACTACCCACGTAAGCCGTGGTCTGCATTTGTCAATAGGGAGAACCAGCATTTGGTGCTGAACGAGGTGGTAGACTTGATCGACAAGTTGTTGACCTACGACCACCAGTTGCGTCCTACTGCCAAGGAAACCCTTGCCCATCCTTTCTTTTCCATCCAGAGCTGAATTGCAACAATTCTGGATCACACAGCTGCAGGCATTCTATGATAGTCCACACGAATGCAGAGATATGGTAACTGGTTCAAGAGAAGTCATGCTCAAGCTACAAGCATCAAACTCAGACTCGCCACGCTCCGCAAGCCAAGAAAGAATAATCGAACCGGCTTTGGTCTCCTCTCTTGTGCCTCACCCTGTGCTTTGATCGCCGTGTTTATAACAACGAGCGTCAACAATACAGAAAGTGTTATTTTCGAGAGGAGTCGGTCTCGGAGTCTTTCACAGTAAGCCGAGAGGGCACCAATCATGTGGGCAGGCACACCAGGCTATATATGACATCGGCTTCCCACCTATATACTGATACTTCCTCATAACGCATCTAGATTCATATTTCGTGCTTCGAATGCCTACGCTGCCAACAATCCTCGTATCTGGCGCATGCTTAGTAGTGGTTAGTAGTCCTCACGTGTCTGCTCCTTCACTTAAATATATCAACAAACCCGTCTTTGTTCCAAACACAATTGGTCTCGCGTTTTGATTTTTCCGGATCTTCAACGCGGTAAACAAATGGGCAGCTTACACAATGTGTGATCTTCGTAAACTTCGGTCTCTCCCAGCTTATCTGTGTTTTGATACGCCGTTCTCCGATGTAAACAAAAGTGGAGAACCTTGGAGCTGGTGACCCAGACAATAGTGATAGACGATACAGGGTCTGCTCTATTATACAAGGGGAAATCAGAGTTTAGTTCACGAGCGATCTGGCCACAAAAACTAATCTTGCGGATATGTTGATTTGTTCCATGCCTACCCTGAAGACCAATCAAAGGTGTCCCATTTTCCCGAGACACGTTACCGCTTAAGTTGTATGTAACAAGCTTCCTTCGACTTCTGCGATCTGCACCGAAGCAGTCTAGCCTCTCTATCTTCCTTACCAGAACGTTCAGCTCTTGGAGGCGGTGCAGTGGCTTTGACCCACCCAGCATTCTTGAATGCTCAATGATCTAGCTGCATAGAAAGATTTTTCTGAGATTAAAAGTCACAAAATGACCAGACTTCTCCTCTTCATTTTCCCAATCTCTTCAATTCCTTGTTTTCTATTTTTTGATTTCTAGATGTCTCTTTTCCCCAGCTCGGAGCCAGTGGTGCATACTTTCGCAGCCAGTACCAAATGTGCGCGTTTTAGCGCGTGCATCGAACGCGCGAGACATGCGAGCCAGCACCCTTTGAGGTGAATTTGAGACGTTTGAGGGACGCTTCAGACGCAGCTCCCTGCGGGCCAACTCTCTCAAAAATCTCTTTACACAAAGGTCGAAAACCCTTGAAAATCAGCTTCAAACCACATTTCCTTAGCTGCGTTTCTGAAATCCACACAGATTTTGTCGATTTGGCAACAGGAAATTCATAGTTTGTCAGTTTAACATATTTTCCCTGTATATCGCCCGGAACCTGACCAGCTGAGCCTCACCCTAGCCAATCTTTGATCAGTTCATTTGAAGCAAACCATCGTCCATCGCTTAATTCACACCGATTAGACAAGAGCTCGAATTATTCTTTATCCCATCACTTTCATTTGAAGACTTCGTCCCTCGTTTTACCCGCCACACCCAAAATCACTCAATGTCTTGGGTCAGCCGGCAACACCGGACTATGGCCAAGTGGGTCTCATCGAAGGTCGGTGAACCAGTGGAGGACCTTAGCAAGGACCTCAACGACGGAATCGTGCTATCAAAACTCGTCAACGTGATTGCTGAAGAATGCGGCCACACCGAGTACCTCCATCTGCCCCTTCACGAAAAACCATTCCTCCAGTTGCACAAAGTCGAAAACATCGACGACGTCTTGAAGTACTGCAAGCTCGTTTTGAACATCAACACCAGCTTCGTCAGCGCCGAAAACGTGATTGAGGGCGACCTCAAGTTGATCTTGGGCCTCATATGGACCTTCTTTGTCTATGCCACTCTGACGCTGATTCTGCTAGCAAGCGAAAGCAACTCCATTCTCGAAATCAAGCAAATTTTGCTACGGTGGGTGAACCAGATCGGCCGCTCCAAGGCCCTTGACGAGGTCACCAACTTTTCGAAGGACTGGTCGCTCCAGACGGGTCTGCGTCCAGATTTGATATTTGGGGCCATTTGCGAGTTCTATCTCCCGAGTGCGCTTTTGAACTACAACGATCTCAATGGCCAGAAACGATTGGCCAATTTGGAGCTCATCTTTGGAGTCGCTGAAGAAAAACTTCAGATTCCACAGCTTTTGGCTTCTGACGACTTCAATGTCCTCGTTCCAGACGAAAAATGTATCATTCTTTATATTCTCCAGTGGTACACTCTCTTTGAGCTTACTCCAGATGTCCCAGACTCTCCTGCGATCCCTCAGGAGGAGCTGAAACCAACAAACACCATGAGCGGTTTTGTTCTACTATGTTTGGAAGCCCACGCTGCCAAGCGGTCATATGAGGCCAAAGCCACTAGGCTTATTGAGCTGGCCAACTCGAATATCATGAAACTCGGAAACTTGAATGAAGAAGTCGTCTCCACTATCATTCCTGCCAATCTTGCTTCGCTACTAAACCAGTTTTGCATGGACGTGAAAAGCGACGGCATCGACACTCAGCTTAAGTCAAGAACTCAGTTCTCACTGATCCTGATGTATCTCCAGTTCCTCATCGATCTCCTCACAGCATACGAGCACTTTACCTATCAGCAAAAACCAACATACATGCACCACGACTTCCCGGAGCTTCAAGCGCTACTCAAGTCTATTTCCATTCCTCTTTCACAAACTGGAATCTCACCTTACCTCCCCGAAAAAGACGTCGCTCTTTCTACCATCGCAACACGCTTGGAGAGTCTCAACGAGCTCGACAGCATTGTTGGAGAAAGAATGCTCGAGGTTTTGTCTGAAATCAGAGCCTCCAAGTTGAACAATACGGAAAAAGTCATAGCAGCGTTGGAAAAGCATCTCAAGAGCCACAGCAGAGATCCGATATCGCCCAGTGTGAAAAAGTATGTGGACGAATTGAGCGAAATAATGGAGCTCAAACACCAGTTGGACAGGTTCCATTCGGTTCTCGAGCCCAAACACTCAGCGCAAGGTTTGCGAATTTTGCTCGAATCTTTGGAGACAATTGACGTGCCGGACACCCCCGACACGCCCTTGACTGAGCAAACTCAAGCATTCTCCAAATTCAAGGAAACCGTTCTGAGACAGCACAATCAGCAGAACCTCACCCACGCAGATCTCACAAAATTCGTGAATGACCTAGTAGATGAAGAGGTCTCTAAGAGCAGCCGGAAGGAATTTATAGCGCTCGTGCCATCCAGAAGAACGCTCAATCGCAGTGAAAGCGACGAATTCTCGATATACGGTCTGGACGAGAACACATCGGTGAACGAAATCAAAGAGCTGGCTCTTTTTGATAGAGTTCAACAAACCGTCGAGCAAAAACTAGCCGGAACCTACGATAAACTCTACAGTCTCTCGGAGCTCGTGGATCTTTTGGAAAATGGGTTTGCAGTATAGTGCGACATATAGTAATGAGAAGTAGTACCATACATCATCAACACTTTTTACTAAAACAATGGAGGAGCCACTTACCAGCAGCGTCAGACCTGCCACTGATGCAATTCTTACGATAAGAATCATAAAATCGTTTCCCTACAGAAATGTCAAAAACCACATTTTGAAGTCTGTGAATCTCAAGGAAACCACCCCATCGCAGCTTTTGAACTTGGTCCAAAACGATATCAACACCACTGGAGCATTGAGACCCTACAGAAATGTCGAATACGACACCGTGAAAGTCTACACGCACGCACACGGCACAAAGTCCATGAACTTGGTAATCAATCTCGACCATGACGAGAAGGACATTATTCTTTGCAAAGACAACCAGAACTCCGTGAACAAGGAGCAGCTGCTCTGGGAATTGGGCATTGAGAATGAGACGGAGTTAAGTGTGTTCAATTACGCTGCTTACCTCGAGTTCAAGGCCAACCCAGAGGAGAAGTGGATGTAGGTGTGATGGCATTCAAGTTGAATGTGAAACATGGATTCGCATCTGGCCCCAGATTTTTACCTACCTCACTAACCATGGAGGCGCTGGTCATTGCTTGAATGAGTTGAAAATATACTCCGATGGACATATGGCGTGGTGGTGAATTTGACAACTACGAGCCAACTGCTTTTAGGTCTATCATTCTTATAGCAAGCATATATCTCTTTTCGATACAATCAAGAAAGGAAGACTAAGGTTTTTTTGTCGACATAATAAAAAGAGAATATCGACGTCAAGGACACCACAAAGCAGGTAGACCCACTTTCCTCTACCCAATTCTAGGTCACCCAATCAACTAGTGACAGTATATGACTTCAATATTGAATAAAGTACACTCTTTATCTGTAATAAAGTGTTCGAAATTTCGATTTTTGAAATTATTAAACCTTTCCTCCCATTTCTCTTACAACTGGCCTCCAAACTACGGCTATAGCACTTTTCGCAGCCATCTATTGATGCACCTGTGCACCATACATATAAATGGTTGCAAGATCGAATATTCCAAAAGAATCAACTCCACACAATCGTACAAACGAATTCATGAATTTAAGGCTCGTTTTTGCATTGGCTGCTATTCTTAGTCCCATTATTGCAAGACCCCCAGAACCTTGCGATTGTTATCCTGAGGTGTTTCAAGCCACTAACGAGTGGCAAGTGGTTAGAGAAGGACAGCACATTCCAGCAGGTTTGCACGTCAGAATGAATATGGACACTGGCGAAAAAGAAGCCAAATTGCTTGATCCAAATGACTCTGGAAGCTCTGATTTGATCGTTGTAGAGAATGACGAAGCAGAGCGTGAAGCTATTCAGCAGAAGATAGAAGAAGCACTCAACAAGTACAAGCAGCAGAAGAAGGAGTACAAGAGAAGTGCTGTCGAGGAGGAGGAGTACACGGATTTCAGCTCTGCTTTGACGGAAATTCTCACATTTGATGCCGATTTGGGCAAAGTGGAAAAGGCTCTTGACACGCTTGTGGAGTTGTCTCACGACAGAGAGTACGGCTTAAGACTCACACAAAGGCCTACTATTTTTGAAAAAATCCACGAAATCGCTCTCGAAGTGCAAGAGCCATCTATCAAGGAGAAGTGCTACAGCGTGCTTGGTGCCTCATTGAGAAACAACCCCGAGGCAGTGGCTAATGTGCTCAGAAACCAGCCCACGATTTTTATAGATACCCTTTTTGGAGTTCTCCGTGACGAAGGTACCAGCGATAAGCTCCAAAAGCGAGTTTTGGGCGTTGTTCAAGGTCTCAGCTCGAATGCTCAATTTGCTCAGCAAAGGCTAGGTGACTTGATCGCTGTATTTCCTGCTTTGGGCCAGCAAGCCAAGGACAGAGTCGCTGTGATCCTTGAAGATCTCGAATTGACAGAAGCCTCTGATGATTCCGACAAGTCTGTCTCGAACTTCATTCAGCAGAGCTTGGCTGAGGCCAAAGCACGCTCTGAGTACCAGCTCAAGCAGTTCTACAAAGCACTCGTGGAGCTCCACGAACCAGGCCTCCTCAAGCCCACCAAACAGTTCCTCAGCTGGCTCAGCGAAGAAATCGAGAAAAGAAAGCACGCCACGGATGCCCCAGACGAAGCCTTCAACAAGTTCATGCTCGAAACCCGCCACACCATCTTCGGCAACCCCAACGCAGCCCGCAAGGCGGACGAACTCTAATGCATAATAGACAATTCTACACTCAGATCTCTTTTCTATTTCATTATTATGATACAGTTGTGCTGGACGCTTAGTCGAACAAACCGAAGCCCATGTCATCGTCAGACTCCTCGGCAGCCTCCTCCTCCTTCTCAGCGGCAGCCTCTGGAGCAGAACCAGAAGCAGCAGCGCCAGAAGCAGCACCACCGGCAGCGGCACCAGTTGGGACAGAGGACAACTTCTCGGTACCCTCAGCGATCAACTCCTCGGCGTTCTTGCCCTCAACCTCGGCCAACAACTTCTCGATCTTGTCCTCCTCGACCTCGATAGAGACGGACTCCAAGACAGATTTGATGTCAGCGGCAGCTGGAGAAGCGTTACCGGCGTTAACCAACAATAAGTAAGCAGCCAAGTATTTCACTGGATGTTAGTATGATGCGACTGGATAGCCATAAGTTGGTGTAGGGTAGGATTAATAGGACGAAGTGGATTAAAAAAATGACTTTTTCTTTGATTTGAACTGATTGGGTTTCTTTAAAGATGTCTTAAAAGTGTGTCTTTGGACTTGAATCTCTGGAATCGGTGATTTGGAGCAAATTCTTCAGTTCCACTGTCGGGGCCTTGGAATTCCACTAAAAGAGTTCTCTTTTGCTAAATGATGGTTTCACATTATTCCACATATGGATAATTTCCCCTAATACACTGGATTCATCTCGATCTATGCTGGCTCACATACTTTTTGTTCTTTGGTGATTATAGTCGAACCAAATTTTCAGAATAGTCTTTTTTCGCCAGTGCTGGAAGAGCGCACTGTATGTAGGAATCGTCCGTTTGCAGCAGTCACATAGGTCACGTGAGCGTTTGTTTCACCCTCCACGCCGTTACAGAGATAAGTTGCTGATAAATTTGGGTTCTAGTTGTTTCTTTGTTATGTAAGGGAAACTCATAAGGTCATGTCTAGCCTGTTTTCGTTGTGTTCCGTGGTTGGTAATAGGAAGGGTCTCCAATGTGTGCAGTATTCTACAATAGCACTACATGACTACGACACTAAGTGTAGCAAAAGTGGTTAAGAAGATATCGTTTGAAATTTAGTTGCTCTCCCAAAATCTCAGAATTGCAATGCCTCCTGCAAATGTCGCCATTCCTGGGATGCTTCAACAGGCAAGTCAAGTAACAAGCCCAGGCTCCACAATTGGCATATACTGGCACAAATAAGCTCGACCTCAAGCTGAATGAAAACTGTGATGGAACTAGCTTCAGATTCCAGCTGGTGTATTCCTCCCCTTTGTTGTATACCACACCCCAAAGATCAATCACTAATTGGTCTTTCGCGTGCTAGACACTCTTTGAGCAAATAACTCAGACACAGCTCCAAGCAGTTCATGAACTGTTGTTGCAGTAAGGCTATACAGTTCGAATCAGCAAGTGCCTAATCTATCGTCACAGGAAAAAGAAGCAAAGGAATTGATTGAGGGCTGTGGCTGAACCCTGCAGCACTCGTTGTTTTGCAATGCCGCAAGATCCGGTTGAGGAAACCTCTAGTAATTTGATCCCCATCATAAATTTACTCTATCGATTGGCTCTTATCGCTCAATTCACTCTACTTTTCTCTCCAATTTGCACGATTGACATCTTTTGCAGCCGTCTTCCTGCACACGCCTCTATCGACGTTATCGCCCTATATAGTAATCACCTTTAATTTGTAAGCATATAACTGCCCAATCAACAATGCTGTTCAAGGAAATTCCAACACTCTCTACTGAAAATGAGCGGGAACTCAAGGAGAAACTCTGCCATTGGTCATTGGCCAATGGGCTTGTGATGTACCCTCCCAAATGGGAGCTCCATTCTGCTAATAATGCCCCAATCACCATGTATCCCACACCTTTCCCTAGAGATCTCTTCGAGGATGCTATGAAGGTTCAGACTACCTTCAACAAATTATATGCGAACACTGTCTCGCACGAAAAGATATGGCTTGTGGATTTGATCAAGAGCTTGGCTCCATTCGATAAAGATTTCACCGGAAAGTTATATGAAACATATGTTAAGGCTGTGGACGCCTGTGGTGGTGAATTGCCACAGCCATTGAGCTTGGGTGTGTTTCGTTCTGACTACATGTACAATCAGACTGACCATTCAGTGAAGCAGATTGAATTCAATACGGTAAGTATTTCGTTTGGTGGCTTGTCTACCAAGGTCGGTGCAGCTCACAACTACTTGAACAACAGCGGGGCCTACGACAACGACTATTCCTTGAAATACTACAATCCCGATGACATTCCAATCTCCGAATCGATTCAAAAAATTGCAAATGGTTTGGCAACGGGAAATTATCATTACAACGATGAATCTGACAACAAGAAGACGGTTGTTCTTTTTGTCGTGCAGCCTGGCGAGCGTAATTGCTTCGATCAAAGGCTAATTGAGTATGCCTTGCTTGAAAATCACGGCATCAAATCTTATAGAGCAACATTAGAAGAGATCAAGGAGAAGACCACAATCAACTCGGGAAAGTTGTACATCAAAAGCACCATGGATGAGGTGTCAGTGGTGTACTACCGCTCTGGATATGCTCCTACTGACTATTCAATGAACCCAGAGAAGACGTGGGATGCCAGACTTCACCTAGAGACCTCCAAGGCAATCAAGTGTCCATCCTTGTTGACTCAGCTTTCGGGTTCTAAAAAGGTTCAGCAGGTCTTGACCGATGCCGAGAGAGTCAAGGAGATTTTAAAAGATGCATCGCAGGAGGAGCTTGATCTCTTGCTTTCTACATTTGTAAGAATTCTCCCAATGGACGATACGGCTGCTGGAAGAGAAGCAAAGAGGCTTGCATTCGAGGAACCGCAAAACTTTGTTTTAAAACCACAGAGAGAAGGTGGCGGAAACAACGTTTACAAGGAAGATATTCCAAAGCATTTGAAAACCCTAGATGAGTCCGAATGGGGCGCCTACATCTTGATGGAGCTTATCCATCCACCAACACATAAAAGTAACATATTGAAGGACGGACAGATATATCGTGAAGACATCGTGTCAGAGCTTGGTATTTTTGGAACCATGGTTTTCAACGAGGAGACAGGCGAGATCAAGTCGAATGAAAACGCCGGCTTCTTGCTAAGATCCAAGTTCAGCTCTAGTGACGAAGGCGGAGTAGCCGCTGGCTTTGGCTGTGTCGATACAGTCTATTTGTATTGAGCCTTCGCTTCCCGATGTTTCCAAGTCAATGCTCCATAAGGCTGCCCCGATAATGTTGGTGAAAATGGTCAAGATCGATAGAAATGGAACCATCTCGAATATCAACGCCGATATGCCGAAGGCAGCATAACTACCTTTGTGTTTGTGCTGAAATTCCTGCTGCTGAGCTTTATCCCAGCCATTCAATCTGTAGTATCGGCCATGGAGAATTCGTGCTTTACAAGGTGCTCGGATGATTATCACAAGGCATGGTCCAATCACTGGAATCATCCCCACAAACAATAGGATAATCTCGCGGACGATGATCTGGGGAAGTATATGAAAAAGAAAGCGGCCCGTGACTGCTCGAATTTTGGACAACAGAGTGAGCGTAGGTTTTTGATTTGCACCCTGCCTTACTAATTCCTCAAGACCCCCATGACTCAATACCTTGTCAAATACCACAGCTCTCATCTTGGGCATGACCACCACCTCTATCAAGGCTGCCAGGATCATGTTCGAGTATTGCAAAATGGTGAAGAAGGCGGTGATCACACCAAAAGGCCCGAACAAAACGAAGCACAAAAATGCAAAAGGCGGATAGACGACTATATACATAAATGCATAGATCATTAATGTCACACATGTTTGTGGTAACACTACGGAACCGAATAATGGCCACAAGTCGGGATTCTGGAAGAGATGAACAATACCCTTGATCGGTTAGGAATTGTAAGAAAGGAATATCGTTGAAGGTAAGACGAACCTGGAAAGGGTAGAGGTAGGTGGATGTGGCGAGTGCGTAAAACGGCGCTGTAAGCGCCCACCAAAACTCGAAAATCAATTCTGGAACCCAAGAAAAAAGTAGCATCGATATATGGCACTGTGAAATGGCTGCAAAAAGGCATTATATCGCAAAAAAATGGACGAGTCCGGATTCGAACCGGAGACCTTTCGCATGCTAAGCGAACGCGCTACCAACTACGCCACACGCCCTGGGAGAAGTGGTCCCTAGCAGGATCGAACTGCTGATCTTGGCGTTATTAGCACCACGCCTTAACCAACTGGGCCAAGGGACCTCTCTTGAATATCCCTTTGAGGCTGAGTTTCCATATGGGTTACAGGCTTTTTTTCAAAATCCGCCAAAATCGTTTAATTTCGGGTCAATTTTGCAAACCAAAATACTGTAACCGAATAACTTAAATATTTCTCCTCTTTTGAGACAATTTTTGGCGAGTTTTACCCAGCTGATGGTTCCCAAAAACAAACGGAGTATTCGAACGGAGATATTTCCTAATCGGGCCAATTTTTGCTGATGCGACTTATGTGACAGGTACATGAAGTCATCACAACAGTCCGATATGGTGTAATGGCTAGCACAGTTCGCTCTCACCGAGCAGATCGGGGTTCGATTCCCCGTATCGGAGTTCAGTTCTTTTTTTGCTTTGTCTATCTTTATTTGGGTGAGCAAGGCCCTTCCTGAATTTTGTTTGGTCTTTCCAAATTATTTTTTGCTTCAGGTATGCAACGAGTGCTCTATTCTTCAGTGCGCTTTGAGTGGACCTCAAAGTCTGCACGACCTTTCTTTAAGTAGCATTTTTAAAAAACTGGTATTCAAGCTGATAAGGCAAGAGCCGAGGGGGGATTGTATCTCCGATCAGAAATACTTTTGATGATTCTTTCACCTGGGTAAGAATGTTCAATGCAACTCCGGCGATTGCGACACCCATAGATTTCTTGAAATTTATTTTTTAAGTTCTTAGACATCAATTTCTTGCTTTGACCAATAAAAGTCTTTTTAAGTTAGCGCCTGCAAAGGCTGATGGTGGAAAGACACAAAGAAGGTGCAAATTCGATTGTTCTTTTGAATCACTTTCATAAATAACGTTTCCATCATAGTTTTTCAGAACGATACGTTATTGAATAGCTGTCCTTGAGAAATTGGGCCATGAAAGGGCTTCTTGGTTTTCAGATCTATGAATTTAGATAGCAGAGGCTACTTTTCATGGCTCGGAATGATGATAAAACGGATTAAACAAGTGCAAGGCATAGCTTCCATGACCCACGACGAGAGGTTGGGCTTATTTTTTTTTTTTTTTTTTTTTTTTTTTTCCTGACACATATCTGATTAACGTAAAATAAAGAACTCATGTCGGATTACGTTCCAGGCTCGTAGGCAGTATCAAATTCGTGGGGGTGAAGCAAATGTCTAGGGGACTGACAGTATGCGTTTGGATGTTCCCTGAGATCGAATACAAAGATAAGGGAACTTAAGAGATGTGACATGACCGAGTAACACTTCCGGGAATGTCGTTTCTCATATCCTTCTTCGTCCAATCGACTTTTCAATTAATGTCGTTGTCAAGATAGACAGTCTGGATCTCTTCAAATGAAAATGCTCTTCGCTCGAAAATGGCTTTTTGAGAGGCTAGGGGCGTTATCCTGACTAATTGTCTAAATATTCTACAACTGTAGCCTCGGTTTGTTTGGAGCCTTTCCTCATTTTCTTGTTTTTGCTTCGCAATTTGTTCGAATTTAACTAAAGCTGATTCATCATGAGCTTCTACTCTTCGATCAAACTCGTTGATTCTTTCTTCTTTTGAAAATTACTTCCATCATGGAACCATGATCATATTGAGGAGATGATTTCATCATTGCTTCATAACGGGCAGATCGACTACTTTCAACTCTGGTAGTCACAAAAGTTGACCCGACCAATACAAAATGCTTCAATCCAGTTCTGACACAAGAGTACCAAATCAGAGTCTGGCCATCTAAGAAGCGAACGAAGAACTCAAAGTATGCATTTGCTCGTCATCATACCCTTCTAGTCAGATTTCGAAATCTGATTTTGAATTCAGCCAGATCCCACATCATCTCGTTGCAAAATATGAGGTGTGTCACACATGATCGGTATCATTAATTGGCTAGGCTCGAGATGATATACTGAGGCTCTGCAATCTACCAGAGTATGACTAGAGGCAAAAAGAAGCTGAAGGAAAAATTGAAAAAGAAAGCTCCGATACGGGGAATCGAACCCCGATCTGCTCGGTGAGAGCGAACTGTGCTAGCCATTACACCATATCGGATGTTGCTATGCCTCTCATGAAGCGTGGGTTGCTATACAGGAACCTCCAAAAAGCTAATTTTCGACTTTTTGGATATAATTGGATCTTTTACGACATTTTTCGGTCTCAAAAAGTTCTTGGACTCATTCTCTAACTTTCGCAAACTGTAAGTCGAGTTATGGGTCATATATTACCTGCTTGAGTTCTCATGATATCACTGAGTTGCCATAAAGGTCCAGTAATCTCGTCATTATGACCCTTAATTGGCAATCTAATGCTATTATAATGTTACCAATGGTCATACATGAGAATCTCAAGTTTTATTTCTCTCTTTTGTGCCCCTTTCGCCAGTCAAGGGCGAGAATTATCATCAGGGAAGACTATCCCGTCAAATCTACCAATTTCGACAACTGATTAGAGAGGGCACTTATGTGTTCCTGTGAGATGGTAGCATCATGCTGTGTATTCCCCATTTAAGTCTTGAGGCACCTCTCTTTTTCGATGTTTGACGGACTTCCCTCCGGGTGAGTGCAGTTATGAACCAATTTGAGAGAGAAGATAGGTTAGTAAGCATATTCATCCTGTTTTGAAGCAATTTGGCTTCCCTCATCAAAGAAAACCAGCTCGACGAAGACTTTGGGAAAGTTACTGAAGCGCCGATACCGATATTTACGTAGGCTTCGGACTTATCGACTTTCTCCTCAATTTCAAACGTATGTAGCCTTTCCCGAAGCCTCATTTTTTCAAATTTTCTATGCTCTTGTGATATTTTGGTTTTCTAGGAAGAGTTCACCTTTCTCGACAATTTGAAGCAGGTCCGAAATGGTTGCAAAATATCAGGAGACTCACCCAAAAGCTGCGAATACATTACTGGCGCAATTCCCTATGATCCACAGAAAAAGACAGAATTTGGCAAACTTTATCTCAATATCTTCATTTGGACACTCTCGACTTATTTTTTTATTCTCCGATCTCTCATAATCAAAGGAATTGGCTCCCCGGCCCATAACTCTCATTCCGTAGTGTGCATACATGGCCATCAAAATTTCACTGCATCAGAAGTGACTAATTAACAAGACTACCATTCACCATGTCTGAAGAAGTCAAAGACTTGAAGAACCTTTCTCTTGAAGAGAAGCCAGCCGAGGGCGTCATTCTTGGTGAGGACGGCCAGCCTTTGTCTAAGAAGGCCTTGAAGAAATTGGAGAAGGAGAAAGAGAAGGCCAAGAAGAAGGCCGAAAGAGAGGCCCAGTTAGCCAAGGAGAAGGCAGAGAAGGAGGCCAAGGCCGCCAACGACCCTTCCAGAGAGAACTACGGAAAGTTGCCTTTGATCAATTCCAGCAAGAAGACTGGCACTAAGAGAGTCCAAATCGCCGACTTGAGTGCTGCTAATGATGGCCAGGAAGTCGTTTTCAGAGCAAGAGCCCACACCTCAAGACAGCAGGGCGCCACCATGGTTTTCATGGCTCTCAGACAGCAGCTGAACTTGATCCAGGGTCTTCTCAAGGCCAATGGCGAGTCCATCTCGAAGCAGATGGTCAAGTGGGCTGGCTCCATCAACTTGGAGTCGATTGTGCTTGTGCACGGTGTGATCAGAAAGGTCGACGAGCCAGTCAAGTCTGCCACTGTCCAGGATGCTGAGATCCACATCACCAAGATCTACACTATCCAGGAAACTCCCGAGCAGTTGCCTATGTTGATTGAGGATGCTTCTCGTTCCGATGCCGAGGCTGAGGCTGCTGGCTTGCCCATTGTCAACTTGGACACCAGATTGGACTCCCGTGTTATTGATTTGAGAACTCCTACCAACCAGGCCATTTTCAGAATCCAGCACGGTATTGGTGAGTTGTTCAGAGAGTTCTTGTCCAAGAGAGGCTTCACCGAGATCCACACCCCAAAGATGTTGGGTGCTGCCTCTGAGGGTGGCTCCAACGTTTTCGAGGTTTCCTACTTCAAGAGATCTGCCTACTTGGCCCAGTCCCCACAGTTCTACAAGCAGCAGTTGATTGCCTCTGACTTTGAGAAGGTCTTCGAAGTTGCCCCTGTGTTCAGAGCTGAGAACTCCAACACCCACCGTCATATGACCGAGTTCGTCGGTTTGGACTTGGAGATGGCTTTCGAGGAGCACTACGACGAGGTTATGGAGGTGTTGGAGAACTTGTTCATTTTCATCTTCACTGAACTCAAAAACAGATACGCCTCTGAGATCGCTACCGTCAGAAAGCAGTTCCCAGTGGAGGACTTCAAGTTGCCTGCTGATGGCAAGATGGTCAGATTGCACTTCAAGGAAGGTATTGCCATGTTGAGAGAGGCCGGTAAGGAAGTTGACGATTTCGAGGACTTGTCCACCGAAAACGAGAAGCTTCTAGGAAAGTTGGTCAGAGAGAAGTACGACACCGACTTCTACATCTTGGACAAGTTCCCATTGGCTGTCAGACCTTTCTACACCATGCCTGACCCAGAGGACCCAAGATACTCCAACTCTTATGATTTCTTCATGAGAGGTGAGGAGATCTTGTCTGGTGCTCAGCGTATCCACGACCCTGAGTTGTTGAAACAGAGAATGGCTGCCCACGAGGTTGACTACACTACCGAGGGTGTCAGCGACTATGTTGATGCTTTCACCTACGGATGTCCTCCACACGCTGGTGGTGGTATTGGTTTGGAGAGAGTGTTGATGTTCTACTTGGACTTGAAGAACATCCGTCGTGCCTCACTCTTCCCTAGAGACCCTAGAAGATTGAGACCATAAACTAGTTAAATATATCAGAAGATTATAGGTAAATAGAACAAGTTCAATTGTGTTCGTTCAATTGTGTTCGTGATGATTATGTACGTGATCTATGAAGGGAATTAGTGGTTGCGGTCTGCGGTTCTTGGCTTGGCACGGAGGATGTTGTCAACTCTCAACAAGACCTCGGCTGCTTCCGACGAGGAAGCCACCACGGCACGCTTCAACTTGTATGATTCCACAATGCCCATCTCTCTCATGTCAGCGACGATACCGTTGTTCAAGTCCAATCCAGACGTCAGCATGCCGTTGTAGATAGCAGATCTCAATTTGGTCACCAACTCGCTGGAGTCGAAACCGGCGTTGTCCGCTAGGATGGTAGGCAAGGCTCTCAATGCACGAGCAAACGACTCAATAGCAAGGGCTTTCTTACCTGTTTCGTTAGCAGCTGCCTGGTCAACAGCCTTGGACATGACCATCTCGGAACATCCTCCTCCTAAGACAGTCTTGGTCTCTCTGGTCGTCTGGGACAAAACAGACAATGCATCATGGAGCGATCTCTCAGCCTCATCCAAACCCTGCTCAGTGGCACCCCTCAAAACTATGGTACAAGCCTCACCAGCAGCACAGCCGGAGAATTTGAGGAAAGGATCCTCGCCGATCAAGATTTCTTCGATCTGCTCACAGTGTCCCAAACGGCACTTCTCCGGCTCGTCGAATGTGGAAACGACCTCGGCACCGGTGACCAAGGCCAATCTCTCAACACCATCGAAATCAGCATGCTCGATGGAATTTATCTTAGAGTCAGTGAACAACAGCTCGGGGTAGTCGTAGATTAGTTGTCTGTTGATGAACACGTTGATGCCGAACTTCTTGATCTTCTCGATCTTGGCCTTCATCTTCTGCTTCTCGGCCTTCTCCAACTCTGCCAATTTGGATGTGGAGTCCACCTTGAACTTGGCGCCGAAGATCTTCACCTTGTCAGTGTCCAAGGATGTGTTGGCCACCAAGATCTTGGCGTTTGTGATCTTTTTGGGCTGGTTGATACCGAACTTCTTCTCCAAAATGAAGCCCTCGTCCAAGTACGAATCAGCTAACTTACCACCGGCCTTTTTGATGATCTGGATATTGTTAAGGTTGGTGGAGCCCTTCAAACGCAAGATAGCGTCCACAGCAAGCTTGGAGAAGTGCTCCTTGTCCTGCGACAAGATCTTGGAAGAAAGAGTGGTTTTGGCGATGTTGATCAAATCAGCTCTGAATTTCTCGGGGTTGTTGCCGTTGTTCACAGCAACGTGGTCCAACGCGGCAATTGCGGTGTCTCTGGCGATTCGGTAGCCCTCAATAATCGTCTGTGGGTGAATTCTCTGGTCCACGAGCTTCTCGGCCTCCCTTAAAAGCTCAGCTCCGAGAACAGTAACCGAAGTAGTACCGTCTCCAACCTCGTCATCTTGCACTTTTGCAATGTTCACCAAAACCTTGGCAGCAGGGTTGTCCAAAGGAATCAGCTTCAAGATGGTGGCTCCGTCGTTGGTTATAAGCGACTTGTTTGGGTCAGATGCAGATTGTAACAATTTGTCCATGCCCTTTGGGCCCAATGTGGTTTTCACAAGGTCGCCCACGGCAATGGCGCCGACAAAAGCCGACATTCTAGCGTTTTCGGCACGCTCCTCGGTAGCCTGGTCGCCCAAAATTTGTACAGACATTGGAAGTGGTGATTAGACGTGGTAGTATGGCGAAACGTTTTATGAGACTTTTCGAGATGTGCGTGCGCCGCTCAAGAACGGCTTGGCTGGTGGTATGCCTGGAGTTACTTGGAATAATATCGAGAAAAACGCGATTAAAGGCTGTGTTTGGTGAGACCACTGTTCATTAAATGCTTAGTGGCTTGAAATCGTATTGTGGTCAACTTTTGGGTTTGTCTCGTACTGGAGAAATGGCTGCGAAATAGCGTTCGCGCTTCGACTAAAGAACTTGGAGTATTTCAAATGAACATATCAACAAATAAATGTATAGAATAGGAACATCAACCATACAGATGTTATGTTTACTTCACAGAGTTGTTCGTCGCATAACTTCACTGTTATAAGGTGAACGTTAAAGGATCGGCTTACTATTCTGTCGCGTAAAGTGATGAAAGTCTTATTATACCTTGAGAGATAACAGGACGGTCATTGGTAAGCATGATTTTGTGAAACCAGGGTTTAGAACTCACCGCTCGTATTTAAAGACGTCTCGAAGCGAGTATCAAAGTTGCTAATTGTTTTACTTGATAGAACGTATTACGACCTCGTGGGGCATGAGAAGGGATGCAGGAGGAATGTGAGTGAAGGACCGAAGCACTTATTATTGAAGTTTCATTTTGAATCGGTCAAAGGACTACTTTTTGAAATGCCCTTGTTGAGCTCTCCAGCTCGCTTCATAGGAAATTGTACTGAATGAAAAATTTACAAAAAAAGAAATTTTGAAGTTTATTATCGAGCACCATTGCTCGAAGAATGCGATCTCCAGACTTCTCGAACTAACAATTAATCGCACTACCATCAAGTGGGGATTCATTTAGTGCTCTGATAGACTGTCCAGGATGACCTAGTTATCACCCTCTGCTCCTCAGTGGATGGATTCGAGTGTCTGACTAATGGCTGCAAATTGCAATTCCTGCACACTACGTAATATGTCATCAAAAAACTTGCCACTACAAAGCCGACCTTTGACAAATCATACTAGAATCCTCAAGAGGATTTCCTTCATTACCTTCCAAACGAAGCTCTTCTGAATTTATTTTCGACGTTTTAGATTAGCACATTACTCCCTCGCTGGACCCTTAGACGAGGCACCGTGTATTAAACCCGTGCATCCGCCGCCCGCGATATCTCAACCCATCATCAGAAAAAGAAAGTAACCAGAAACTATCTTTTACAACAATCATCAATGTTCGATCCCAAAGGCCCCGTCGCCCAGCAACTTGCTCCACTTTTAGTCACTGAGCTCACAGTAAAATACAACATTCCCGACGATGCGAAGGATCTCGCGGAATACATCATCATGTTGATTGGGAATGGTCGTCCGGCTAACGAGATTGTGGCTGAGACAAAGGAGATCGTCAACATTCCAATTGACGAGGCTTTCATAGGCACCGTTTTTGCCGAAATCGGCCGTCTTGAAACTCTTCACGCCGAAGCCGCTGCTGCTCAAGCTGCTCAAGCTCCTCCCATCGAATCCGCTCCAGTTCCAATGGCGGAGGAAAAAGAAATGAACATCCCCAAGGGGCCAGCAGCCTCCAGAGTCAAGTTCCAGAAAGGCGCTGAGCCACGTGGCAAGACTTTGAACAAGACCCGTGTCAACACCAGAAACGGACTCACGAAGAACAGCAAGGACTTCGTCAGCAAGAACGTCAACAGAAAGGACGTCCCACTAAGACCAAGAGGCGAGCGCCCACAAATCCAGGAGAAGCTCTTGGCACAGATACAGCAACATATGCCTGGTCTTTTGGCCAAGGCCCACACCGCCAGCCCTACTGTCGAGGTGTGCAAATTTGGTGTTATTTGCAGCAAGGAGTTATGCCCATTTGGCCACCCTACGCCCGCCAACAAGGATGCCAAGGTTTCAATTCCAAAATGGTGCCGTCATAACAAGGAGTGTGTGAACGAGCGTTGTGGATTTGCCCACTCTTCTCCTAACTACCAGGCTCCAGCACCAACCCCTAAGCACCAGCAACATGCCAGAGCTCCACCCACCAGCTTGGAGCAGTGTAAGTTCAATAAGGCGTGCACCAACAGAAACTGCCACAGACGTCACGCCACCTCTCTTGTTGCGTGTCAACGTGGTAACGACTGCAAGATTCCATTCTGCACCTTCAACCACATCATCAATGAGGATTGCCGTAGTGGAAACGACTGCCCTCACAAGGTGTGCTACTTCAAGCACCCAGATGGAAGAGAAAACGAGTTTCTTAAGCAGAACACCGGCAATGGTGCTCAGACCAGCGAGCGTACCTTTGCTGTAGCTGACGACCAGGTCATGGAGCAGGCCGTTCAGTAAGCAACTTCAAAGATTGATTTAATGACAGACACAGATAAGTATGACAAAAAACTGTCAGTTGAAACAAAAGAAAATAAAAACAAATAATAAAAAAAAAAAAAAAAAAAAAAAAAAAAAAAAAAAAAAAAAAAAAAAAAAAAAAAAAAAAAAAGAAAGAGAAACAGTAAACGGTTTGGGGAGGCTAGACCTCGGTATTTATAAAGCGGAAGCTCACGACGTAACGATTCAAGGTATTTATATTGGGTGAAACAAAGACGTAGTCACTTTTCCCATTTCTTATCGTAAGAATTGTATTCCACACATCAATGAGGTTGAATCCTCCATGCTGAAGGAGATGTCAAGCTCTACAAATTCTTGATGTCTTCTTTAAGCGCAAGTTCGGCTTCGCTGTAAATTCGGCTCATTGCACTTGCCTTATAAGTGCTTCAATGTTAATACCTACGAATGTCGTGAATGTGAGTGTTAGAGTAACATCGAGCTCTAGCGTTGTAATCTGTGAGGACTAGCTGCTTACAGGGAATGCGTTTGCAAGATAAGAGACGCCGTATTTTATGAATCCCATCTCATCAAGATCGAAATAGACATTTATAGTGCTTTAATCGAATATGCCAACCAGTAGGTCTCACATCAAGTGTTAAATTCAGTAGGCAATGTAGACATTCCAAAGCCATCACAAGTACATTTCCGTTATAACGATTAAAGTCTGACAGAGCTGCCATGGGCGGAACCGTGGGGTTGGGAATTACTCTTGATCTACCTTGATTGGGTGCAAGACACAAGGTCCAACTTTTAACTACAAGACAAACTTATTTTTTTGGTAGATTAGTATAGAGCTATATCAAGCGCTTGGAGAGTCCCAAACCGCTTAGTATCTTCTCTTACCGGCCTTGGCCTCCTCGGAGTAGACATCCAATGGGGACTTGGCCAATGGCTGGACCTCCCACAAGTTAGGGGTCAAGAAGCCGTAGGTGTTACCGATGGCAATGAAGGCAGCCTTCAAGGTGTTCTCGGTGGTTCTGGTAGAACCAGAAGAAGAGGTGTAGACATCCTCAACACCAGCCAACTGCATCAACTTCTTGACGACAGGAGAGGCAATGATACCCTTACCTCTTGGGGCTGGGATCAATCTCACCAAAACGGAACCACACTTACCAGTGACCTTACATGGCAAAGAGTGAGGAGCACCCAAGTTGGAACCCCAGTAACCTCTTCTGATAGGAATGATGGACAACTTGGCAATGATGATGGCGGCCTTGATGGCAGAGGCAACCTCCTTGGCGGTCTTGATACCCAAACCAACGTGACCGTTACCGTCACCAATGATGACAACAGCCTTCATTCTGGTTCTCTGACCGGCTCTGGTCTGCTTCTGGACGGATCTGATCTTCATCACCTCGTCCTTCAACTCTGGGAGCAACTGGTCGATGATCTGGTACTCCTTGACTGGGAGAGAGTGCAAGTAGATCTCCTCGATGGAGGTGATCTTACCGGCCTGGACCAATCTACCGAGCTTGGTGACTGGAGTCCATCCCTTCTCCTCGTCTCTTCTTCCTCTTCTAGGACCGCCACGGCCTCTTCTGGCGCCGAATTGTCTCTTTGGGGCTTCTGGAGCAGACATGTTAACTTGGTTTATCGGAATGTACGTGGAAAGCCGGGGTGGTGGTTTTCGATCGATAAACTTGGTGTTGGAGGATTGGTTGGAGAATTTTTTTCCACGCAGTGCACCCACTGGTTGGGCACGTGATGTGCATCGCGTCACGTGTGATACCAAGGAGCTCTCAGGGCCCGAGCCCTAGAGAGGGTCTCGGTGGTGCACGGGTGCTTCGCAGTAAGGGGGTTCACGGGCTAGGCGCCGCACGCTATTGTCTCAGCCGTGCTAGAACGCCTAACAAAGCGGCTGTCAACGAGGGAATTTTTCTAAGGCTTCCAGGGCTTGTACTCGTACCCCTGATTTGGCTAGACATGGTGTTTGCGATGGCGGGCGGGGCGTGTACGGCTCGGCAGAGAGATTGAAAAAGTGATCACGTGATTTTCACGTGAAAATCACGTGCGAAGGGCCCCGGGGTAAGTGTTGCTAAACCACTCCCAGCACCACCCTAGCACCCAATTCCTACCATAGCTCCCAGAGAAGCCTAACTACAGAACCCAACCAACCACAATTGCCCCAACCACCCAACCCGCGTGGCCCGTGTGGCTCGCGTGATACAGACGATCCTGGGGCGCCCTGCAGGACAGCAATATAGGCAATATCCGGGGGCCGAACCTTGCTACCAAATACACCTCACAAATAAAACCCAAGGTTTCCCCAGTTTTCAAGTAGAAACTTTAAAGAAAAACCAAAATGTCCTACGCCGAAGCTGCCGCATCCAATGGCCCCACCGGGCCCTCCGTATTCGAGGACCCTATGCACACGACCCCTGAGGAGGCTAAGAATGAAGTCTCTCACGAGGCCGATAAGGTGAAGAAAGATGCCAAAAAGGCTGGCAAAGACGCTTCCAAGGAGGCCAGCAAGGAGGCTGAAAAGGTGAAGAAAGACGCCTCCAAGGCCAAAGACGAGGCGGTGAAAAAGGGCAAGGCGTACGCCCTGGAAGCTAAGAAGGAGTTCAGGGAGTTGGAGAAGGAGTCCAAGCCCTACATTGACTCTGCCGCCAACTTCCTCAAGGAGAAGTACAACCAGGCTGCCAGTTTTGTGTCTCAGTACGTGAACAGGGACACTGTGAACGCTGCCGGCCAGGAGCTCCAAAACCCGGTGGTCTTGGGCCAGCTTGCTGTGATTTTGGGCGGAGCCACCGCTGGCTGGTTTGTTTACGCTGAGCGTGCTCGTATTAGAAGCGAGAACAAGTACGTGGTGGGTCTTCACGCTGCCATTATCACCGGCCTTGTTGTTGCCGACAGCTATATCTTCTCTGCCTTGTACCCCAAGTACAGCAAGACCCAGCCCAAGGTCAAGAAGCACTAGTATATTCACCAGCCCGAGCGGCAATACACGAATCTGTATAGAAGGCGGTGTAGAGTAGGCGATTTTTGCAATTGATGTAGTTGACAATTGGGTTGCAATGAGATGCCCTTGATGCCCTTGACGCTGTTGGGGCATCGAGCCGCAATTGGGATTGCACGAGAATTCAAGAGATCGAAGACTACTATAACTGACATGTATTTAGCGTGATACTGGGTTTATTCTTAGGTTGTGATTTTGATATTCTGCAGTTTATCACTGTTCATGCACCAACGCTAGTTCTCGGCGAAAGCCTGACTCGAGGAACTTTATGTAGCAAAGCAAGGGAAGGTATAAAAGGCACACCTTCTTATTTTGAGACATTGGGCAAGCCAATTGTATTGGTTGGTGATTAATAGGCTGGAAGTGTTCCTGGATAGCAAGCTTACGGGATGGACTTGTCCTCCAAATTCGGCTGGGTTTCCGAAAGTTTGGCAATGTGGGAGAAAAGCACTCATATTAATCATTTACACAACTTTAGAATTTGTTGACATTGTCTCTTGAGTGTACATATTACGAGGTGTAGCCTTCAAGGTTCTACGGTATTTTGTTCTCGATGAGGCTTTTAACAGATCTTGTAGCAATTGAGCACTTTCGAGGGTCTATGAACAAGAAAATAGCCGAAGGAAAGAAAAAAAACTAAGCTACTGTCGGTTGGCGACTTGCATAGTTAAAGTATCTCTTTCTTCGTATTATCGTCAGTCTTCAGTGACTTGATGCTGCGGGCAATGAACCGCAAGCAATTATAAGACAAGGATAATTGTAATAGCCCTCTCTTGGATGCTGGTGGGTGTGTCTCATGTAGGGAAACACCGATATACTCGACACCATTGAGTCTTTCTTCGAGACCTATTGAACGCAATTCGTGTCAGGCGTGTGTCTGGTAGTATTGGCTGCCAAATTATGGCAGACAAGGCCTAAATAGACCGAGCGACTCAGAACCAGGACGATTCAAATTATTTTCGATATTCTCGTTCGGTGTGATCTCTTTGGGAAAGGTGCTAACAGTCGAACACTATGGAATTGAGGTCTTTCTTTTCATCTTGGGGCAAATCAAACGTATCGATGCTCTACGCCCTGGAGGCTGTTTCATTTTAAGAATATCCAAGAATGTTGATTAGCGATTTCAGTGGTGCAGCATCATCGGTCTGAAATCATTTCACCGTGAACCACGTTGATTGATGGTCTTTTCCAATTTTTTTTTTTTTTTCGTTCATCGAGTATCTGCTAGTCCACAATAGATCAGCCTTATGCTCTAGCAGACAATTATATTGTAGATTTTTTATGAAGATAATCGGAAATCATCGAGAAGTTGAAATGAATTCTATTTCATCAAAACACTTCGACCTTATTTCATGATAAGAAAATTATTGAACATGCGTGCACTGAAACAACATCCTGAAACGCCAAATCGTTTTTAATTTAAAGAGATCGAAAGGCCGTAACAAAATTCACAATTGTTCCGAGTTACATATAATCCGCTTTATATTTCCACACATCCCTGAAAGATTCTTGAGGTGAAGAAATAGTAATCAAGATGACTTCAAAAGGATACTACAGAGAGAGAATAATTTTGGAATTGAACTTTGATATCTAGAAGTCAATTCAACAGACAGCTTGATACAAAAGCCCGTTGCAACGCAATAGTATTATACTTCCTCAAAACGAAGCTACATTCGAACAATCCTTCTCCAAAGTACTGCCCACCAAATGCAACTCGACAATCAAGATCATCACAAAGAATGATTCACACGATTCTCTCCAGATCAAATCCACCTAACCTCAAAATCCAGTCCATCCATCAAACTCACCACCAACGCTATCACCAAATCATCCAAAACCGAAAGCTCCGCAAACCCGGGTCAACGTCACGACTGAATTTGCCGAATTTTCCTCAAAAGCCCCCGTCTGTTTGCAGCCGAAGTGCCGTGTGCGGAATTGGTCCAATCCAGCAAATTCCAACATTAAGGAGAAATCCACGTTCAGGCCGTATGCTGGCAAAGAAAAATCTAAAAAAAAAAAAGCCAAACAAATACGGGGTGTGTCTGCAAAATCTTCCCAACACTGAGTTCTTGACGCATGCGAACGAGAAACAAGGTTCACCTTTTTGGACCGTAAACTGTTCAAATTAGAATTTGATGCTTTCTCATTTTTTTCTTATTCCGTTTTTCTTTCTTTTACCAGCCACAAAACTCAAATAACCGATGAGCATATCGAGCTTTGGTAAATCTTGGCTATTCGATGAAAACCAGCTTATGCCACCGGTGCGGCGCGCCGTGCGTCGCGCATAAAAAATGCGCAAATTGCGCAGCACCGTGCATAAATAATTCGGTGCTCTCCTACACCTCCCGCAGACCCAGCGCAAGACAAGGCAAAATATATGCGTGGCCGCCCTTGCACATCATGTGCCATCAGAGATATTAAGAAAGTTTTTGGATCTGGATTCAAATACTTGAGACTTACTACACTCAGTGTTTGTCTTTCCACTGTTGGTGCACTACGAGGTTCTCCTACGATCTCGCCCTGCACGAGACGATTCTCCATGGCCCTTGGCAGATGCTTTTCAATTCGAGCCAGAGTATTAGCTCATGACCAACACCTGCATCACTCAGGGAGCCTTGCATGATAATATTTGCACACAGAGTGCCTTGGGTCGGCAAACGACACCAATTCGGTTACGCGAAAGTTTATGTTGAGAGAAGCATCAACCGTACATGCGGCCGCGTGGAGCTGCAGTTTCACCAAATGGAAGTCGGCACGATTTCGTGGCTTTGGCCGGGTTTTCAGTATGGAACGGTTTCAAAATTTGGAAGACTGTGATTTTGCGACGTTGCAATGAATCGGAGAATTTTTTTTCTTTTGTGAAGGTGGACGATTTAGGAAATCTGCTAAGGCAATAGGCGATTGTTGGGAAACGCTCTTTATGGGTTTTGGGTTGAGATAGGAGAACGGCTATTTTCTTACTCATCAGAATTAATCTGCTTCACTAAGAGCCGCTCAAGGCATATCTCAAGTCTCTCTCTTTTTCTTATTCTTTTCTTATCTCTCCAAAGCATCTTAACGAATTGCGCTTGGCGATATTATCGTTCGATGTGCGCTATACCCAAGCATCAGAGATCGTCCTAGCTTATGCGAGTTAAGAAAACAACAAGAGAATGGATGAACATGGGGAGATAACCAGACAAGTTTGGAGAGATTGAATTCCTATTGTTGGCTAACGAAAGCACGAGCGGAGTGCTTGCAACAATAGAACACCAAACGTCGATATTTTTACGCCAGCTTCTCCGTATAACACAATTTTCGGCGGTTCGGAAGAATTTGACGTAACATGTCTCGGATATTATTAGTTGCTACTAACATGGAGAGTTCAGTAACCAAAGCCTTCTATTTTCTGATTATCTGAAATGATAAAAGAATTGCAAAAGAAGGATGGAAGCTGTTTGAGAAGAACTACGACTCACCTCCGTAAATGTAGCTCAAAGAGCTGAGAAAAAAAAAATAAAGAAAACAATTTGGAAACAAAGAACACCCTTCTGGGTTCCTAGACCTCAAGGCTAGACCAGCTATTACTGAAGAAACAATCAACACTTCCATTTCCGAATTAGGAATGGAAATATTCAACAAAATTGAACTTGAAACTGGACGTACACTTAGCCTCATGTCACGGACTCAAAAAAGATGATTCTTGCGGTGAAACTCGTTTCAATTACAGCATGTGTTAAGCATTCGGAGCTGCTACGCCATACGCGAGGGGTCCGTTTTCAGTGTTTCAACATCCCAAATATGGTGATATTTCCGACTATTCAATCTATCAACAGCCACATGATTTTCCAAAAAGCATAGGCGCTGAGCGTATAGCATCTGCGCAGCGCTTAGGACGCAAACCTCGAAATCACAGATCACTAAAAAAGGCTTTTAGCATTGCATTATTAGCCACCTCAAGAGAGATTGGTGGTGTGCTCGATAAGGCGATTGAAAAGAACAAGTCCGGTTTGCGCTTCAAAATCAAACCCGAAAGAGCAGTGCACGAACAATATTGCCATTGAAAGATCTTTCCTATTCCAACTGAACTGTGATTTGATTTTTACTGATTTATAACCTAGTATTCAAGTGGCCAAATTTGGCTCATATGGATATGAGCTCAGCTATTCTGAAGCTTGTGCCGTAAAAACTTGCAAGAATTTTGACTACAACCTCATTGTACCCATAATAAGTATTCGGACAATGAGTCGAAAGAGGCACTGTTGTTATCAAGCTTCTCAGATTTAAAATGCCATTGAATCCTTCCAACAGCCATTCTCCAAATGAGAGTTTTCTACATGAACTTCTCAAGCTCTCACTCAAGGCCTACATCTCGAATCCTGGAAACCTTTCATACACTGTAATCAACGGCTATTTCTACTCCTCTCCGCCTCGTCCTTCCACCGCTCCGACTCCATCTTCCACCGCATGATCTCTAGCTTGGCACTGTTGAGCTCCTCTTCCAACTGCTTGACCCTCGCGTCGAGTATGTCAATGTCCTTACGCTGCCTCTCCCTGTACCTCCTTGCGGCCAACGTATTCCTTGCTCTCTTGTCTGCTGCCAGCACAGCCACATCACTCAGCTCGTGAGGACGACTCCTGCGCTTCTTGAGTCTCTTGCGGACAATGTCAATGTCATCCGGCGAAACCCGTTTCGCCGACGTGTCCACTGGCTTTGTCTCCACAAACAACCCACGCGATTCGTCGACCCACTTCAATGGCGGTGGAGTGTTGTTGGCTGAAGATCCGTTTGGTGTAAGAACGAAGTTGAAGTCACGTGATACGGGATCGAACGGTTCAAAATAGCCCTTGTCTGAGCTGGACCCCGAGTGGTCGGTTAGCTCGTCGAGCTGCACCTCACTGGGGAATCCGCATACTAGGCTGGGCAGCTCGTGGAGTAGTTCACTCCACGGTGTGTTCTCCCATGAATGTAAACTGTGAGATAAATTGCATTCTGGCTGAAGTGTCTGGCTTGAATTCTGATCCCAATAAGCCTCGCCTAACAAGTAAAAATTCGCCGGTTAGAGAGTGAAAACCGACGATGAGGTAAAAGTCAAATGTAAAAGGGGCGTTCTACGTTCGACTTTAGATAAGAAAGAAGGGAAAAAAAAGTGCGCACTTCACCCCTTATATAAGCAGGGTCCCGACCAATGCGGAAAATGAGTAACTCTGCCAAATGGGGGAACTTCGCACCAGGGCTCCTGACTCACGGCTAACATTCCAGCGATTTTCCAATAAAAAGTGTGGATTGGCGAGGTTTTGCATCCGAATCGAGCCTGCTGTTAATTTTCGAGTGGTTTGAGTGTAGATTATCCTTTGTTCAAGCGCAGGATGAGTCAACTAGGCGGGTTTGATGTTCTCTCATTGGCGGGTTCTACGAGTCACCATCGTCGGATGTTGTCCAGGCCTTCTTTTTCTCCATTTTGTTTTAATTGAAAGCATTCTGATTGGCTTTATTATCGGAATTACAGTTCCCGTAATCTATTCAGGAAAAAAATGGCTTTGCTAGCCCCTTTCGTAGTCGAGAATTGATGCGTGGATGCTTATCAGCTCGACTGAAATAGAGGATTAAGTCAAAGTCTTGTATGTGCATGACAAGTAAGGGAAGCTGGAGGTCATTCTGATCTTCACTTTGCAAAAAAAAAAAAAGAAAAAAACTCCTTTGAAGTTTTACGTTCTGATTCAGCCTTGAGATTTCCTCCCAGCCGAACCTCCTCAAACATAACAGTAGTTTCAATGCTACAAGTTAAAGCGGGGTACAGAACAAGAGCCCCGGATACTCTTTTGTGGCTTTTTCAGGCCTCCACACGTGGTGAGGGAATACTAAAAAAGATTCCACTCTTGCCGGCGTTGTGTGAGTCGCTTGAAGAGACCGAACCATCAAAGTTTGCAAATCCACAATGATTTACTTTGTTTAACTTTTATGGCAATTTGAAGACAGGAATTTGGCTCATTCATTATGAGCACCAGTGGTATGTGGACTTGGTGCCGTTTTCACCGCAAAGCTGTCAGAGCCATCATTGTTGAAAGGTGCTTCTGATTTCATCTGGCCAGGTAATTGAAACCTTCTGGATTAAGAGTGTTTATAAGTTTTTGGTGAAATTTTGTTCATGGTTTCGATCGCATAGCCCCACTTGAGGCCAAAAATAGATGTTCCAGATAGCGCTCAAGGAACGGCTCGCTTAGGCTGACACCAGGGAGGACCCATTATTGAGCTTTCACCATTTTAAGCTATCTAACATGCATTTGGTATGGGCGAGTTGACATTTCAGTGTTTTAAATTCAAAAGCCAAAAAGGTTTTCAGGGTCGTTCACTTCATTCTCTAGCAGAAGATCCCATTGTGAGCAATCTTCCTTGCAGCAAAGGGTCGAGTGTGCGGACATGCAACAGATTGTTCCGAAGCGTCCATCTTTGAATTGTCTTTTGGGCCTCAGCACTAACAGAACGCAAAAATAAACTACTCAAAACAATCCAAACAAACGACAAATCCGATTGCTACGGCAGTGTCTGGAACACAATTCGGACTGAAGAAGTCAATAAATCCGGTTCTCTTCATCTCCCGCCACAAGCAAGCCTCGTACATTTTGCGCATCGCCATGGAGAATCTTTCAATCTGCCTGGTCGCCTAAAGAGCATCCACTCACATGCGGTCCAAAATGCCAGCAATACGGGTTCGCAGGAATGTTTGGCGCTTAAGTGGCTCAGGGTGGTGAATTGAACATTCGATCTGAACAG
Source organism: Candidozyma ruelliae (assembly GCA_030582895.1). Classification (NCBI taxonomy): domain Eukaryota; kingdom Fungi; phylum Ascomycota; class Pichiomycetes; order Serinales; family Metschnikowiaceae; genus Candidozyma; species Candidozyma ruelliae. The sequence continues at coordinate 284,500 of JAJMHE010000010.1, forward strand.
GCAGATTGAAAATTGCGCTTTCGTAATTGCCAGATCGTGGGGGCTGCTCCGAAGAGAAAGATGACGGAAAAAGCTAAAAATCCTCAGAAAATAGAACGACGCTCGCTCGAGCCTTAGCGAAGGTCGGCTATTTGTTGCACCGCAGAGATCTTCGCGGTGCTCCAAGACGGACTCCGGAGCCTTTATTCTCCGGTTTCGGAGTCGAGCATTTTTTTTTATTAGGTTCCTAGCTCGATGTGTTTTCTTTTCTCTTTTTCCTCCTCTTGCTGGGTGCCACGCCATCGGTGGACCATGACCTCGGGGTTTCTTTTTCCTCCGTGTACGGACATATGCATATTTAGCCGAGAGCGAGCCCCAAAAGCGACTGGCTCGTGAGGCTTGTAGCGAGAGCAAAACTACGAAAATGACACGACCAACCACAAATCCTTCGCTCGCATGCCCTGCCAACACGAATGCTCTATTTATGATCAGGATTCTCTGTAGTTTTCTTTTCTCTCTTTGAAAGCTAAAGCTTCAGACAAGAGTCATGAAGCCTTTGGGCGCGGAACTGGGACGCAGACGAAGCGAGCGGAATTGTCTACGCGACAAAGTGGTGTTTCTAGAAAGCCGTAAATGTAGCAGCCAAGGCGATTTGACCATTTGCTTCGACGTTGGTTCGGGCATAACATGCATGAAAACGCAGAGGAACATGATCCTCAGCCAGTGACGTTACACATGCCTCTACGAGACGCAAGGGAAAGCGGCTCTCTGTGGGCAGTTAGTTCTTTCCTTTTTCAGGGTGCAAAACTGGAGGCGTTTCGGCGATCTCCGAGAGGGCATCTCGAAAAGAAAAAACACTTTTTTCGAAAACTCGGTTGTATCGTGCCGAGCTCTGGGGCGCAAAATATCGAAAATCTCTGGTTAGGATGCGTCAGACGGAAGAAGATCCCCACAAGAGATGCACTGTTCTCTGCCCGGTATCGGAGTTTCTCGATCTTTAGTGAAAAATTACTAAGAGAAGATCCGCGTGAGGATTAGATCCTCGTATTTGCAGAAAATAGAACATCCAGAGGATTTAATTTGGTCTCTAGGTATTTGCCAGTTCCATAATTTTTCCGTCCATGTGATTGTGGCCGGAGGAGGTCGAGGATAGTGCCGTCAGAGAAGTCTGTATGGAAGCACCATCTCCGCAAACGTTGGAGAACTTTGACGTTTGTGTTTCAGTGTTCTTTCCGAATTTTCCGTCGGTGGGGATAGAGAACAGAAGAGAGTTTATCTTCATTGTTCGGAGTAGAGAATTATAGATAAGGCAGATAGCGCCATCGAACGGCTGAGCACGAGCCACAAATAGAATATAAATAGAGGTTGTTCTCCAAACGACTTCAAATTCTCTTTTTTTTCCCCATTTGCAACCAAGAAAAAGGAGCGTGATGACCAAATCACGGGATCGTGTACCCCAAAACCCCGAAACCCTGGCAGAAGCGAGCCCTAACTCTGACATACAGTGACTCCGACGGCGTAAATTGTGGTGTAGTTTTATGATTTTTGCCTTCTTCTCTTTGGTGGTTTTTTTAAGGAGTTCTTTTGAGATCTCCGAGATCTCGTAAACCTTACTCTCCATTAAACTTTTGTCAATGGCTTCTTCTTGCATTTTCAGATCTCGCAGCCAAAACTAGAATACAACCTCCATGCACCAGAGGATGCAAGGCTCCACATCTGCAGTTTGCCCATACCTAAAAAATTATTGCGCGTCCAACGCATATCACATCCACAAGTTTTTGGGTATGTATCTGTGGCTTGCGCGCAGGCTCCCCACGAGGTGATTCTCGGCGAAGCCGTTGCTGTGTGCAGGACATTAATTCACGGCTCTAAGTTTAGCGTAGACGCCATCGCTTATGCCCCAAATAGTACTTGAGTCTGATCTCAGGATCTCAAGCCACCTCGCTGTTGCTGCACCGAACGTGAGGTCATTGTTGGGACGTTCAGCCATTGTTGAGGGTGAGGAGTGGATCTCGGCGAAAAGACGAGTACGTGGTCTGCATATACGCCGAATCATGCGATCGGACGCACACCGTGCGTCGCATCCTGCGGGTCTTACGCATGGCGATTATTATGCCCCGAGATGACGGACATTATGCACCTGCTGCAGCCGCCAGCATACCGACCCCATGAAACAAGAACCTCATGTATGTGCTGCTTCAACCCTGTTCAGGCATCTCCGGTCAGACATTATATAATTCTCCATGCCCCTGGACCCTGATTTCACTTCTTTTCTTGACAACACTATTTCATTTCAAGATTATTCCAATTGTTTGCTGCATCTGATAAGCACCTGCGTTAACAAAGACCATCGCGATCCACTGACAAAGACACTTCAAAGTTTGGCTAGTGTTGATCCTGAGCGCTATTAGTCTCGATATAGGAACAGTATCGAGAAGACAAAGCAAGCATTGAACCAGAACTTCGAAACAAAAGCCCAAGCCCCAAACCAGACTATTTAGTCAAATCCCTAAACCTCAAAACTCCTTCCAGAGTCCATGTACAGCTACATCCTCTGCCCCCACCAGCCTGACATGACAAACCGACATCTCCAGGAAAATCAGAACCAATTCCTCGATATGCCGCTAGAGGGCCCCCTTGCAGGGCTTCCGACACAGCCAATGCTCATGAAGTCCATGGAACAGCCCCAGAACATGCTCCCACCATCACAGAACAGTTTGCAAGCCAGCATGCCCCTCAGCTTTCCTTCCATGAGTCCCGTCGAGGAACAGTCGATTCCGCCCGCTTCGTACGACTTTTCGCCTGCCTACCCCGGAATTTCGAATATCACGCCCCAGTCCGAGTTTGCAGTTCCGCCAACCCAGCCTTTTCCACCTCCCACACTGTTCAGTGCTGGGTTTATGCCACAACAGCACGATAGGTACCAGAGAGTGCACGAGCTCGAGTGCTGTGAGGAAAGCCAGGACCTACGTCTACTTATGTACGGTTTGGCGCCCGCAGAAGGAGCAGCACACTTGAACATCGAGGTTGGAGTGGCCCACGAACCCTTTCACGTTCATCCGCAGATGCCTCCTCCGGGAATTGCCCGGGTTTCAGCTCCTCCCTCGTACCCTGCAGTGCTGCCCCTACCATTGGCGCCAGAAACCCAACCCAACGAGCTCGCTAATGCCTTGAAGAGGGTCAAGGAAGAAGAAAGATCGCCCATACTCAGAAACAGCACAATTGAGGTAATCGACGAGGGTAAGGTATTCAAGAGGAGGAGCAGACGCAGGAGAGAGAGCTCCAAGAGCTCGAGATCCTCTCGAAGCACGGTCGTTTCCATGGATCTGGTAGATTCCGCCAGCTCTGCAACCTCAATGGACGCAAACAGCCCGCCTTTTTCTTTACCCCCACACAGAAACTTTATTTCTCCAGACCACTGCAGAATCGTCAGAGGAGCCGCCGCTGGAGGCGCTTCCGTGAAACCTCCCGAGCCAGCGCTGAAAGACACTGAATATTTACAGGTCAATCTTGTCCTTGGCGGCAAGTCGTTGGAGGAGATTTGTAGCGTGCCGTGGTCTAAGAGCGAAATCAAGGACCGCCGCAGAATTGTCAGAATCGAGAGGAGACAGAGAGGGCCTACGATTTTTGCCGACTTCTCCATCGTGGGAAGCGCCAACGAGCACCCAGAAACCGAACCGGCCCCAGACGATGCTGACGTGATCGAGTTCTCCTGTCTAGCCTGGGACAGGACCAGCGAAGAGGACGAGCCAGGCACAAACTACTACATAACCTCGGTGGAAGTCGTGGCCATCGTGGAAACACTCATTCAGTCTGCATTGATGGAACCCAAACTCCGCCGAAGAGAGCGTGGGCGGATCAGACTGAACTTGCTGAACTTCTGGCAAAAACCGTCATTCCACCTGAAAAACACAGGGTGTAGCGACAGCCGCAAGGCTGCATTTGCACGTCTGATCATGGCATACGAGATCCGCAAACCTCGTCGTTTTGACAAGGGGTTCCGGATTCTCAAGTTCGACAGGCTAGGACCAGCTCTACAAAAGGCGCTCTACTGCTACTATGCGGAGATGTCGAGAGCACAAAAGATACGATTCACTACAGGCGACCAGTCCATCTAGAGAAAAGATATATTAATTTTATGGCGTTGATGTTAATGGGCGTAGGTATGGACATCGATCGCAGGTCAGAGTCAAAATCAGGGAGTGTGGATATAATCATGAATAAACTTTCGTTATCGGCGTTTGTTTTTGATAATCGATTTGGACAAAGAGTGGTTTTTCATTGTTGTGGTTTCTCGTCCTCTTATACTATTAGGATGGTCATTCGTTCTTTTATGTTTCATTCGAACAATTATGTCCTTTGGTAATTCAAGCCTGCTGAGAATAACTTCGTAAGCTCTACATGATAATACTTAAGACAGCGAAGCATTTTGTTTTCACATAGTGAAAACGTAGGGAGATTGATTTTTTGAGTAATTTCCTTGACCTCCACCCCTTTTGAATGTTGAAGGACCAAAAGGCAGATAAATGGTTGCGATTTTTAGATTAAAATGGGAGAACTTAACTCAATAACCTACCAGAACTACTTTTGCAGTTCTTAAATCTACATCTATGTTATAACAAAAACCGATATGAGTGGATTAACCAATGAGTTTGGAATATACATTTCCTCCAAGAACAGAGGGAATGCGGCTGACTTTTGCAACCAAGTTTCAGAATTTCAGCTTTGCTTGCTTTTTATTCCACCACAATCACATTCAGACTTTAACCATTTCATCCCCAGACCATACACTCATGCAAAAGTCGTAAACCGTAGATGGTGAGGCATAGAGGGGTATCTGTGTATGCTGCACAAAAGTCAATGCGTGCCGCCTTTTTCCCCATACGTTCATAAGTCATAATTCCCTCGTAAAGACCCTGTAAGGGACGTATTCTGGACTCAGCATCTTTCTGGAAAATAGTTCAATTTTTCGAAAAATGGAGAAAAATCTGGAAAAGCACTCCAGACTACCGAACATGTATGTGCAGCGAACAAGGGATATGTAGATTTCTCGCATGTGGCTTAAGCGGGAAGCATAACGTCCCCATATTTGCAATAATTGGCGAGAAAATGCAGCAGAAGCTTCAGATTCGAAGGGTTCATGTGAAAAGATAACTTTGTGGTGAGCGCAAAATCTGGATCTCTTATCACGATCAAAATTCACGGTTTTCGAACTTGCGGCTTTTGACCCCACCATGCTCAACAAGCGTTCTGCCTCAAGCACAGAGGCTTATACTAGATTCTAGGGACCGAGCTGCCGACGGATCGACACCGAATTTCTTCTTATTGTGGCAAATACGAGAACAAAGCGTCACTCGGCGGGCTGTTCGATTTCCGGCCGAGAGAGCGCAAGAAGTTTGGAGATCAGAAAGATTAGATAGCAAGCGAGACTTGCTAGATTGCTGCTTATCTGGTGTATCGCCGGTTCAAATACGATTACGTAGTAGATACAGAAACGTGGCTCGGGATACCTGTTACGGATTGCGTATGACACTGATGCATCACGGCTATTCTGCTACGGGCAGAAGCAGGAAATGAAGCTAAGACGATTTTTTTTCAATTTCACCGGGGCAACGAGAGTCGCTCCAATATAAAAATTTTCTAAAGTTATGCCAGGCAAAACGGGACATCCTCATAAGGATTTAAAAGCAGGTTTGAGGTCTCTTTCGTTGCGGCTTCAAGTGCTGAGTTTGGGAACGCAAATTTGCAATGATAGGAACACTCTACCCAAATTGCGACAGAATCCTCTCCCATTTGAATTCTCTGCTTGATGAAAAATTTTGGTGATAGAATATCTAGCTACAACGTTTAGAATAACGGTGTGTTCCAAATTGAAGACTTCATCGATCTCAGACACCTATTGTTCAACTTTGGCCGATTACCACTCGGTATCGATGTTTTCATATTTTCATCAGACAGAGCGAAAGAGTTCTTTGAAATTTTCACTGATTCGTGAATTCTTTTCGTTCAGAGAATTTTTCTGGTGTTAAACTGTGAATTCGTCTTGATCTCACTCAACTCCCAATCTTCGATTTCCCTAACCCACAACAAGCTCGGCTATTGTTACCTCCAGTCGTCTTTCAGGCCTAAATAATATGATCTGTCCAGCATCGAAGCTTGTGGGCTTCTTCAATGGCTAACACAATGTCCATGCGACATCCTCCAGGAATGTTCACTAGGCAACGCTAAGCCCCCAATTTAGCTTTTTCGAGCCAAAATTTGACACTTGCCCGAGATTCGTTGTGGTGCAGTAGGCCGATCAAAACTTGCGACAGAAGAAAATATGGCTTTGGTCCGGATTTGCAGAGTATTTTTTCGAGAGTGCTTATTAACTGGGTGCTGTAGTGGCTGCAAATCTGCCACACTGGAAGATGCAAGACCCAAAGCATCAAGCCAGAATCATCAAAATAAACGAAATTCTTCCAGCATTCTCAAGAACCTAATTCCCAAATTCACATTTCCACCTTGTCTTCTTTTTGTTCTTGTTCTTCTTTTTTTTGTTCCCTTCTTTTTTGCGCTCAGGAAACACCCCTTTCTCTTCCTTGTTCTCATTGGCAGATGCGCATTCTTGGACAAGATCTGACTAGTGTATGTGTAGGAGCCTTCTCTAGACCATGCAAGCCTCGTTGGATCAAACGAGTACACTCTAGCGAAACCTAATAAAAACGACACAAAACGTTAATTTGAAAATATAATCTTTCTGTTCGATTCAAGAACTGTATAATCTTCCTCTTTCTGACTTTTCTCTTAGTTCCCCCTGGCCATGCTTAGCCCCCAGTGCAGCGAAATGGCGTTAGATTTTTCGCAGTCTCCATTCCACACTTATCATTGTTCTTCCTCTGATCCCACAGCAGATACTCCTTCTTTCTTCTCCCTGCTTTCTCAAATCGCAACAATAAGGCTTTAAAAAGCATTATATTTCGTCCGATCTTCCTCCACAAACCTACAACCCACACACTATGATCGCAGACAGCACCACCAGAAACTCAAGAAAACCACCCAGGTTCTCCCAACTTGGCAACATCAATGTGGTCAGAAAGCACATCCTCCTGAGAACTGACTCTGCAGGTTCAGAACTTACTTCTATCAGCAGTTCAGTCATTCAGGATTCCAGATTCGACGAAGATAACTACGGCCTCCGCAAAGTGGGCACCAATGCCTCGCTCGACTCCAACTTGACCGTTCAGAGCAAGTTCAAGGTTCAGTTTCAGCTTCACACGCGTGAAATCAGCCTTTTGCGCTACACATGGAACAAAATGTTGGTGGACGAGGAAATCGAGCACCAGGAACTGTCACTCCCGATTGAGGGTATGATCTCGGTTGACAAGGGCCAGAATAAGGCCCTGCTGGTCACCAACACCAGCTCATCGTATGCGTCGATGGCGCTGTCGATGTTTTGCATTTCTTTCTACCACACGCTTCTTTCAATGGCGCCTGAGCTTGAGGTGATGTTTCCCTCGTTGAAGCACCAGGCGTCTGCTTTCGCCAGTGTCATTTCTTTGGCGATTGCCAATCTCGAGAACTTGTCGGTTTTGGACGACTATCTCACCAAGCTAGGCAACACACACGCCAGAATCTTGGGAATCGACCCTCCTCAGTTTGAGCTCATGGGTGAGGCCTTCATCAGAACATTCCACGAGCGGTTTGGCAACAAATTCACCCACGAGCTCGAGGTTTTGTGGATCAAGCTCTACATGTACATTGCCAACTCGTTGTTGCAACACGGCATCGATCCTCACTTGAAGCTTGAGTCCCAGGTCTTCCAGCGTTCGGGAGTCTACAACGAGAGCGTATACACATCCGACTCTGATGCCAGCTCCTACACTCTGAGAGGAAATAGTGATTTCAGGGATGCCAGAACAGAGTCGTCCTTGGACCTGTACTCGGTGTTCTCAAGTAAGCCGGAGAAGGTGAAACCTACTGCCAAGGCAGGAAAGAAGCAGAAGAAGAAGAGAGACTGTGTGATTGTTTAAAGAATCAGCGGTACAACGGTAAAGGCTCGCCGCTGGTCGAAACGGACAGAACATTTATTGAGGTAATGACCTCTCGGTAACTAGGTAGCTTTCAAATATGATATACGCATTTGGAAGAAGACGAATTCGTAAAGGAATGAAGGGTTTACTCGTGAGCTTCATTAATTATAACATGCTTCGATGCAAATGTTTGAAAGAGAGCGTTTGTGAATGCAAAGCGTATAAAACGATATGTGATGGTGATTCTTCAGCTTCTTGATCGCATTCAGACCATGCATGGTGCAATTCGGTTTACCCCTTCATATACTAAAGTCTGTAGAGAGATACTCAGATTAGAGTGGCTTATAGGGCGAGAACCGCTCTTTCTGGTTTTGATACACTAGTTCTTTTGGACTTTGTGCTTCAAGGGTCTGATTTGGCTTGATTCGTCGAGATGTCGCAAAATTGAGACTGAAACGCTCTTATCTACGAAGCTAGATGGTTGTTACTCTCCCTCCAGTTGATGAAACTCACATGAAAACCAAAGAGAACAGTTGTTGGTGAGCATTCAACATGACGTGCGACTCAAAGTGGACTATAGATTTGGATTACTTCAATTACCTCCAGTCGAGCCATCTTTCTAGGAATATTCTACAAAAATCAGTTCGGCAAAATAATAAAATGATAAGAGAGAGGCTACATTCTACTCGCTTTCGATAAGCTGCATTTTGGTGCACGTAATTTACCAAAAGGGGCCACAATGGCAGTCACAATAGATCACAAATCATCGAACACAATAAGCCCTTCTGAAAAGGAGAAGCCTAGCCAGACGCAAGTCCGATGTTCTCCGAACGCTGAAACACAATTTGTGTATATTTTTGGATACCTGTGAACTCGGTGTTTCGCTGCAAAGTACGGTCTAAGTTGGTGAAAGTGCTTCAAACCAGTCTAATTTTACACTGCGTTTGCAGACTTTGACATCAACGAACGTTGTGGCTAACTCCTAAGAGCTGACTAATTTACGGCTTGATTGTTGGTCTAGAGGTCCAATCGGCCATGTGCAGTGGCCGGGTGTAGGCTAAACCTTAAGTGAAAAGGGGACACAAATGTTGATTCAGACTTTGATCTGGCCTTCCCAGGCACAAGAATTTACAACTACTGATCCTCTGTTGATCTTGTATCGACACTTCCATCGGGTTTGGGCGTGTTCATGTAAGCAATCACATAATGCAGATCGGGCCGGATGTCAATTCGCATCCAAAATGCCACAGACCATATAGCACTCGCTCGACGCTGCTAGATCGAAATGTAAGTCGTATTGTTCAAATTAAATCCGGAGAACAATTTTCCAAATTTTCGAAAAGTGTCACTTTCACCCTATATTTGTTGAGCAGTCGGCAAATCTCAGTGTGCTTTCCATCTTATTCTTCCTCACAAACGCCCTTGCCCAAAACGGCATGAAAGGCGACCGGACTCACCGCCACAAGCGGCCGCAAAAGAAACTGAACGTGAATTAAAAAAAAAGTACCTAAATTACGATCCTTCCAACAAAATTGGATTCAGTGCTTCCTTTTTGGCTCCATCCTTAGCGGCTCTGTGCTCTGCAACCCAAAGAGTCCATAAATTTTTCATCTTTTTTCTGCCCTTTGTCTAATTTCTTTGTGTCTTTTTTCTGCCGTTTTGGCTAATTTCGTGCGTCCCGTGCCTTTCAACGCGTCGCGTTCCTGCCTGGAGAATTAGCGACTCCCAGACGGCTGCGAAACGAGAAACAAAGGCCCCGCCAGTTTCGCCAGAAATGGCTGGAACAGAAAAATTTTGGATTTTGGCGCCAAAACCGGACCAAAATTGTTAGGAGAGCCTATTAGAAAACCCGTGCCCCCGCTGTGGCACCCGTACACCACACCTCCAGCCCACGCCCCAACCCGTCCGCTACCGCGCCTTGTCGCGAGCACTCGTCCTACATCTTCCCACATACCTCTAACATTCTCTCCTGAGCTTCACACTTCTTACCAGAGCGGCATCCACATCCCGGCAAAGTCGAAAGACAACACTGATCGAAAATCGTTTTCGTTATAGACTTCCAAAACCTGCCCCATTTCCCCAAAAGATGTCCGAGGAGGCCCTCTGGAACAACTCCTTCTACTCGTCTCTGGCTCACATCTCCCAGTCGAGTCTGGCAAACCACATCTCCAGCTTGCGCAAGCTGGTGGCGGTGCCTCACTCAGTTTCGTCGAGTTCGATCGCTGCTGGGCTTATCGACGGGCCCACCGAGAAAGAAGTGCTCAACCAGCGCACTTCAGTCATGAGCGCTTCTCCGTCTATGAAAGCGCTCGAAAGCATCCTTAACGAGAAGAAAACCACGCCCAGGCGGCCTGAGGCGATTGAGGAAGACATTGCAGAGGAATCAGAAAATGAAGACACCACGCTGGACGGCGGCCAGGTCCCTCTGGCGCTCAACAAGCCGCCTTTTTCAAACCCTTCATACACATACGGAAACGGCTCGGGGCTGCGTGTTTCGCTCCCAAAACCACCGCTAGACGCGTCCACGCTGACTTTTCACACTGCCTGCTCGACAGACTCGCTTTCCCGGTCGCCAGAAGAAGTTGTGCCCGAGATTAACACTCCCAACCATCGCTCAGACTCGCATAACCACCGCTACTCGTCGTCTATCAGCACCATCGGCGAGTCGGGCTACTCCGTGGGTACGCCGAAATTGGACCCTCCCGCCGCCTTTTACACCGTCAAACGCACCACAAAAGACTACCTGCCTCAGCTTTTGACCGTTTCGGGCCCAATGGACATAAACCGAGGCCTGGTGAGCTCTGACCAAGACACAACTGCCGTGGAGGACACGCCAGTGACAACTAGCCACCACACGTACCCCCAGAGCGCTGCAGCTGCCTCGGTTACCACTTTGCCCCAGACTCCCGCTTTCAGAGAGACGAAAGACTTGCCTGAACCACCAAAGCTGGCGCCAAATCTAGAAAGCACCTCAGGAGCAAACAATGTTCAGGCCTCTCCAAAAAGAGAAATCAAGTCCCTTATTGACCTCCTGGAGCCTCTGTCTCCGAAGAAGAACTCATCTCCAGCTCTCTCTCTCCAGCCCCCGTTCCAGCCTACGCGCTCGTCTAAACCTTCTCTGACTCCCGACCTTATTTCGGGCCCCGTCTCGGCACCAGCGGTTCCGAAGAAGTCTCTTACCACAAGCTCGGGGCTGCCTTCGAAATCGCCTAAAAAGGCTCAAAGCGGTGCTAAAAACGCTGCTCCCGAAACGCAAAAGTGGGCGTCCTCCTCATTCGGCACTCCCAGATCTGAATGGTCCCCCCGCCATCACAGCTCGGCCAGCTTCCACGAATTGGACTCGAGACCTCAGCCGTCGCCTGGTGGTCACAAGCGCAGTAACACTATGGGCGACCTTGCAACTTTCAACAAGCCAAAGCAGACTCCAAAACCGCTCCCCAAGAAATCTGCCACGTCCGCTGAACTCCCTCAAACCGCTGGCGCAGGCGCCTCGAAGAGATTCAGTTTCCGTGGTCTTTTCAAGATCAAGTCCAAGCACCACTCTTTGACGAAAGACTTGGAAGAGATGGAGCCTAGCCGGCCCTCCAAGCTCAAGTCAAGATCGCAGTCATCACCAGCATTCTCGACGCTTGTCAACCCTGGCTCGGCTAAACTGGAAAATAATTCGAAAGCCGATCTCGATTTGAACGACCAGGCCAAGAAGAGACAGTCCAAGAGCCTTTTTGGTGGTTTCAAGAGAAAGAAGAGCGAGGGTAACATCGCTGCAGTGTCCGAAGAGAACGAAGAGCCAACTAGCAAACCTCTTGGGCAAGACAAACCCACAAAGCCAAAGGAAAGAAAGGCCAAGCCCCAGCCTTTGGCCAAACCTTTGGCAGTTCCTGTGGTCAAATCGCAAGCTCCACATACGCCAACTTCTCCTGGCACATTTGCCGAAATGGACACCCCAGCTACTGACACATTGGAACCATCCAAAGAGGGCCAGACCATCCGAGAGGTCGATGACTCTGACTACAATTTCGAGTACACGAAGGCTTCAGACGTTGACGAAAGTGAAGATCAAAAGTACGATGATGAGATTAATTTGTTGAATGACCCACCTCGTCCTCACACGAACAAGACTTATGGTGAAGAGTTGACCTTGGAGCCTACTGCACGTTTGGATCTTCCTGAATTCAAGCATAGCGAGACCTCTTTCGGCTCCCCATTGCTAAAGATTGACTTCAGTGAGAACACACCTAAGCAGGCTCCCAAGCCGATCCAGTCCAATAGATCCAGCATGAATCAGCCTAAGTCCGACCAGCTTGTCGGTGAAGCCCTTTTCCCCAAGCTGTTGAATGCCCTCGAAATTGAAAGCATTGTCTCCCTCGAAAGATCTAGATCCATGAAGTCAATCAAATCGGGTAAGAGAAGCTCATTCATCAATTATAGCGGTGACGACGAGAATGTCATCGTTTACAGTGGTGAAGCAGGACAGAACAGCCCCAACACAGTGAGAAGATCGGGAAGTATCTTGAAAAATTCCCATTCAATGTCTAGCTTGAAGGGTGTTGTCCAGCTGATCGACCAAACTGTCGCTAACAATCTACCCAGCCCGATCGAGTATCATGAGATGGACGCTCAGGTGATGCCATTGAACAACGAGGAGATAGCATCGTTCATGGATTTCAATGGAATCGACGACGACAATTTGCATGACTTCATCGAGTTTTCTGATTTCATCGATGTCGACAACCTCGAGTTCCCTACGTCGCCAATGCAGCCAAGCCAATCACCACCCTCAATTGTCGAGCTGGACGAATTTAATTCTCCCCTTGATGGAATTCCTAACTATCCTGACGCCATTGCGAAAGATCAGGTCGATCTCGATGTGGCGCCACCTCAAAGCACAAGCATTGAATCATCAGCCAAGAATGTCGCACAAGGTTCAGTGAACGGCCCTGTTGCGGGTGAAAGTGTTCAAACCGAGCAGAAGGCGAACGATATTCCCCAAATTGTCGCTGAAGAACCACAGTTCGACAACTATGGCTCTCAGAACTACTATCCGGACATGAGTTTCTCGACAGGAGAGCCAGAGATCTCGAGACAAACACAGGAGAGCGACCCTAGTCTAATAATAGTCGAGGAAAACAAAGTTGGATCAGAACCCCAGGCGCAAGCAATAGACTCTCAAGACGCTATCTCGAAACTGCCAATCCTAGAAGCAGCCTACAAAATGGCCATGAATGAGGCGGTGGGTCAAGAATCTACGAACAGTGTTGCGAGACCCATCTCCATGTCATTCAAGGGGTTCAAGGGGCCAGCCATAAGTAAACAAGCAATGAGGAAAAATGGCTCCCACCAGCTGCTCAACATGTACGATTCTTCCAACGAGTCTTCTGCCGTTGGCCAAGGCTTTGGTCTGTCAGATGACGAGTCTGACGGAGACACTTACAGTTCTGACGAAGAGCTGGAAAACGATATTGGCACTCGCTTCACGGGCGTCACGAAGCAGTCTGCCCAAGCCCCAGGCCTCAAGACAACAGGCAATTTGGCCAACAGAGGTGCGCCATCACCAAAACTCTTGGGCTTTCAGCCCCCCAATGGACCATTCTACCACGACAGAATCCCATCGCTCTCAGACCAGAGCGCAGCATCGAGCCCCAGATCGTTGACCTCGTTCATCTCGAGAATGCGAAAGTCACCCATGGCATCGCCCAAAGTGCAATACAAGACTGGCGGCGTGAGGTTTTCGTCAAGGATCATCTTGTACGACACCTACAACGGGGAAGAGTATGACAGACATCCCGACATTGCAACGTGTAACCAATTGACCCCGTTATTGGCGCAGCAAATCAGGGAAGAACTTAATGAGATCAAGAGTGAGATGGAAGTCCACCAAGACTCGCACTGCTACACACATTTCTTTTAATTGCATATTTTAGCCTTTTTAGTCTTATATAAACACATCATGTCTACTTCTTTTGCACGTTTTTGTTCTCTAGCTGAGTAGAAAAGTCCTTGTGGGCGCTCTTGAAAATGGTGTTCAAGGTCTCGTTATCTTTAGGATCAACTCTGGCGATGACCTGCTCCGGCTTCTCCATCAACACAATCACAAAGTCCTCGCCTCTTCTATCAACACAGGTCGTGCCTGCCCAAGGAGCAAAGTCGTATTCCTTGAGGGTGATTACGGGAGGCTTGCCGTCAACGTATGCTGGATAAGACATGGAGTGGAAAGTAGTATCTGATGGAGGGTCTGCGAATGCAGGAAGGGCAAGGGGAGCCGGAGATGGAAGTCGATCAACAGAGTGTTCCGGTAAGATATTTCGTTTAATTTATTTTGAACAACTTCGCCGCATCTGAACCTTGCATTTGAACCTTCTCGTTTGTTTTTTTTTGAGTCTCTGGATCTGGTTTAGGGCATGCTGAATGGCATGAGGAAGTGCATTCAGCAGACTCGAGTAGAGGTCCAATAAATCATCAGAAACGACAAAACGGTCTAGAGCTTCTATATGTGTTTTCGCTCACTTCGAGATTGTCTAGAAACATCAAGCATCTTGGTGTACTCTGGCATTTCTAATTAGAACACTTCACAAGGTGCATGATTTTGCAGCCATGAGAATGAGAGAGTTGGAACACTGCAAACTGTTGGTGAACATAAAAGTGGTAATCGACTCAAAATCGCAGACCACAGATGCTCAGATCAGCCTTTGCTCTGTGAATCTTTGAGATGGTCGACACAAGTTTTGGATTCTGTCATGAATGCATGACTGTGAAATCCTATGGATCTCCATGACGGATGAGAGGGTCGTTGTGTCTCTCGAATGGCATCACAATAATTCTACTTCAAGGCTGAATTGATGAAATAGACATGCTTCGCCGTCTGCTTCTGTCCATCAATAATTACCTTCACAATAATTCTAATTCAAGGCTGAATTGATAAAATAGACATACTGGCTGCGAAATGATTTGATGCAACATCGTCAACAGATAGAGTGCCTTCAAGCCAAAAGTGAAGGCGTGTTGCGAATGAGATGTCGACCTCTGAGGGTAGTGCAAGGTTGGAACCCGCTTTTGACGTGGCCAATCTGTGAAAATGTCCAACTCGGCCCACCCCAGCAAACTATTTCGCAGCCAAAAGCACACCCAGTCTATTTGACGAAATGGGCCATTCAATTCGTTCAAGGCTCTTCACCGCCAATCAAAGCTTAACGAGTCTACTCTCTCTTCAGCTTTTTACTTATCAGCACACCGGGGCATCATGCCCTGCCATCGTATAGCTATCGTGTTTCGCAGCCAGTGATCTCTCGATCCCAGCACAGCCACCGTCATTATCATCGTGTCCCTATATATCGTCGTAGATTTTCGAATTTATTCTTCAATTGTTCCATCCCAAACTCCTCTTCTTTTAATTATTTATTTTCCCGAATGGCACTTTATCTTCCCATGGCACTTGGACCCTGGGGTTCATTATAGGTGCGAAAAGATCCATCTCATCTCATCAACCACACCATGAGCCAAACAGCGGTCCCTGGCCAGTACCTCATGGCCTCGACCAAAGAGGAAAACGGCGTAATCCACAAATACTTCCCCGCAAAAGGCACAATTATCTCGACCATTGGATTGAAATCTGGAGAACAGGCAGAGGTGATTCTGGCGACCGTTCTAGGCAAGATCGTGATCCAAGAGCTTGTGGACACAAACGAGGGCGAAGAAGCCGCCAAAAGCGAGAAAAAAGTCAAATCATTTCTTGTTTCGGTCGTTCCAGGCACCGAATACTCCTCGTTTGCCAAAGAGATCGGAGCTGATGCCTCTTCAGCGGTTTCTGCTACTGCTACCAATCTACCCAAGGAAGGCGACATTGTCTTGGTGAAAGTGATCAGACTCACGCTCAGACAGGCAACGTGCGAGATACTCTGCAAAGAGGGTTCTGGAAACGTTGCTTCCGACTCCGGAATGGGCTCGAACGGCACTTCTGCCCAATTTTCAGTTCCCATGGGAGGTGGATCTCAGCTTCTTTCTTCATACGGCGCTGTTGCTTCATTTCAGGGAAGTCTTGCGGGATCCCAGCCTGTGGATGTTGGAGAATCGTTCAGAGGTCTTATCAGAAGCCAGGATGTGAGATCTACCGAGAGGGACAAAGTCAAGCTCGTGGACTGCTTCCGTCCGGGCGATATCGTGAGAGCACTGGTGCTTTCGCTTGGAGACGGCTCTAATTACTACTTAACCACAGCCAGAAACGATCTAGGCGTGATTTTCGCCAAAAGTGAAGGAGGTGCCGGCGATAGCATGATTGCCATAGACTGGGAAACTATGGTTTGCGAATCTACGGGAGTGACAGAAAAGAGAAAGTGCGCCAAGTTGTTCGCATGAATAATATATTAATTGCAGTTTCCCGATGTGTGTTCTAATCTAGAATATCTATTAACGCTCCGTCCCGCCGTGTCTCGATTATGGAAGTTGCTCACGCCTGTCCTGGAGGGTATTTCAACTGCTCGTGGTCGCCCCGCAAGTCGAACTCGGACAATCCGACCAACAGGCCGAACGTCTCGAACCGCTTGACGTACTTGCGTTTTTTCTCCTCAGCAATGCTGATCATGTGGCCCCAAT
The DNA here is from genome assembly GCA_030582895.1 of Candidozyma ruelliae. Lineage (NCBI taxonomy): Eukaryota > Fungi > Ascomycota > Pichiomycetes > Serinales > Metschnikowiaceae > Candidozyma > Candidozyma ruelliae. The sequence goes on from JAJMHE010000010.1 coordinate 301,077, forward strand.
ACTTCTCGTGCTCGTACTCGAAGTTGACCTTTCCGCCAAAGTCCTTGTCCAACTGTGACGTGGGGACGTAGTCAGGGAAGGGCTGGTCAAACACCAATTTCTCACGTGTGAGAGGGTCAATGAAGGGGTGGATGATTTTCAAAAAGGTCCACCCGAGCCATGGAATATTCGTCAAAAGGGCCTTGCCCAATCTCTCTGGGTAGTGCGTCTGCAAAATGTGCAACACCTGTCTCCCCGTGCTGACAGGAGGAATCTTGTTGCTTTGTGTACCTACAGGAGACGCCTTGAAATCGATAAGCAACGCCAACGAGTCCTGCCCTGGAGGCATGTAGTCTATGACCTTCTCTAGCATGTACACCATGTGCTGGACCTGTCTTTGCGACGTTTTGGTGTTTTGGCGGCCGGGCTTCAAATAGAGACACGGTCTGGCGCTGTTGTCGTATCCCAAGATGACTTCCTTGCCTGTTTCGTTTTCTGGGCCTGTCAGGGTGCCGTTGACCTTGTTGTCCGCGTCGAAGTTGGCAGCAATGCCAAACTCGCGTCTCCAGGCAAGAGTGCCCTCGATTCTGGCGATGGCGTCGTTCACGACCCACTTGGTCGCTCTCAAGTAACGCAAGAAGCACTCTCTGGTCAACCACGACTTCTCATCGTCAGTCAAGGGCGTGAACTGGTCCTTCTGTTTGTTCTTCTGAGCCTCTTCGGTAGAGGCCACAGCAAAGCTCTCCTGGGCAAAGTGTTTGTACACCTGGACGAATTTTTCTTTCTGTTCAGCCGTGAGCTTCACTTCCTCAGGAACCTTGGACTCTGGAGGAGGCTCCAGGAAGGGAATGTGGGTGACGTTGGGGTTCACGTCCTGAGGCTCCTTCTCCTTTTTATCTTTTTTGAATAGCATGGCTGCCAAATTGAGGAACTGGGAAGCCGGAAATAAAACAGTGGGTGTTTGTTCTTCTTTTTTCGTGGATCCCTATTGCTATAGATACATCGCGGAACATACGCATTCCGGCCGCGGATTCGCGGCCTTCGAAGATTTATCCCGATCCCATCCGGGGAAGGACCAGGGAAGGGAGAGAAAGGGAAATATGAGGAAAAAAAGAAGAAGTTCAGAAAATGAAGTTCAAGATGACAGCCGAACTCAAAATCTTCAAACCCCAATTTTGTTCACATCGGGATTTCTCCGAGCTTGACGCCACCTGAGACCCGTGCGTTTGCAACCGTTGGATGCTCATCCGGCTTTAACGTGTGCCAAGGCGCCAGGTCGGACTTTGACGGCTTTAGCGGGAAAAACTCGAAGTTAATGAGTTCACGCTTTGCAGGTGTTCGAAAGTTACAAATTGGGAATCCCTTCACTTTTTGTTCTGTTTTATGGCGGTCTCCAAACCACATTGTGTCGCTTACACACGCATATGCGTTTTTCCAGCCGCTCGCGAATGAAGACGGAGCCGAGAAAGTGCACTTTCACGGGTATACTAGCAGATTTGGCAGCTTGGAGAATTTTGAGTTTTTGTTAATTTGAAGTTGCTTACAAATGCAGAATTTGCCGAATTTGATAATATCTAGCATAATATGCACCAACCGGCTGATGCTGAATAAGCTTCCAAAGCCTCGTGATTATCTGTAACAAGACTGAAACACTATCAGAGAGAGTCTTCTTCCTGAAAGCTGCCTCTCTTTCTCCGATTTGCTGGTATACCCGGTCTGAGTTCTTTTCGGGAGCCTGCAAAATTTTAAGCCTTTTCGAGACGCACGTCTCGGTTAAAGCTGCCGTCGTCGTAATCGCCAGACTCGGTTTAAGCTTCAGCATATTCGAAATTGTCCAATTTCGTGGACATATAGACTCACCCCCTGAAATAAACACAGATTATCAGCTTATCATAATTTTGCACGTGCTAGGTGACACATCCTCACTGTCAGGGTCCCTGTCAAAGTGGTTGTCAAAGCGCGATATGGAGAGCGTGAGAGATGTCATAAAATTGCACCACCGTAGTCACATACAAACAAATTTCGATAGATGAGTGTATTATCGACTAAAATTACTAGGAACATTGTGAGGAAAAAAAAAATTCTTGGAAAAATCATACGCGACGCCGAAGGGCAAAAAGAAACTCCGATACGGGGAATCGAACCCCGATCTGCTCGGTGAGAGCGAACTGTGCTAGCCATTACACCATATCGGATCTTGTTGAAGAACTAGCAAACCCGGATGTACAAGCAAGACAGGCTAATACACAAAATTCTGCCCTAAATGGTTCATTCATCGTCGCTTTTAACTTTTAATAATTTTCTGAGTCACTTGCGGAGCCCTAGATGTCTGATTGTCTTTTAGGACGGAAATTATCCAGCTGTCACTAATTTCAGCATCATTTCTTGTTTAAAGACACCTTAATCGTCCCTGCTTCGGCAAAATCTCCCCCAAATGTCCTCTGTTCAAGCTGATCTAGCAATTTCATTGGCACTGCTTTGGCGCTATGTGTACCGTTCTTGGTGTCCAATTCTAAATCTTCTGCACTAAACCTAATCTGCTCGAAATAGAGAGCTTTGAGTGACCTATAGCTCCCTTATATTGAAGATATGGAGATGTTGTTTCCATTACTGCTGTACCTCTCTGACTACTATTCACAGGCCTAAGTGTGAATGCTTCCAATAAATGAGCGATTGAAGTCTATTAAGGCCCCATCGAGTCGAGGAGGGAGGAACTGAAACCATGCAAATCAATTACAGTGTCTTCAAGATTGACCCACTTTGTCCAAATCTCATTACAGGCTAGGAATGTGTCAGGGCGCTATAATCTCTAGGCTTCTGCTCGAAAATGACCCTTCATTCTCCTTCAGCGACAGACTTTTGGATTTTGTAATCCTTCTTCAATCTCGGAATCCTTTAAAATGTGATAAAATGTTTGGAATTCACTGGGAAAGCATGATGGTAGCTTTTGTCTCCACTTGTTGCCATGGGTGCAAAACGTGCCTTCTGACAACAGGGCTCAACAACAAGCTCCCCATCAAAAAACAAAGCCTCACGACCTGAGCAGTTTAAAGAGAAGGAAACAATAAACATAATTTTTTTTTCCAAAAAGGGCTTGTCAATTTCATCTTCCGCCTGATTCCATCTCTGGGTATTCCATACAGTGCGCATCGATAACGATAGCGGTCAACCAGAACAAGCAACACCAACACAAGTCTCATGGTTCCACTGCTAAAAGCGATAGCGCTTCTGGCGTGTGTCCAGCTGGCAGGCAGAATCACCGATGTGGGGCTCACGCCTTACGCTTTGGTGAAACCGATACTCAAACGGATGAATCTGAAGCAGCTCTCAGTGCTAGAAGCGAACTGCCCCACGGTTACACCAGAATCTGACGAAATATGGGGCTACTTAATTGAGAAGGATTTCCCGGATAGACCGATTCACAGCGGAACTCAGCAGCAATTGCTTGTGGGAGAACACTCGGATATGCCAAATAGGGCACTGTATCACAGGTATCAGGAAGAGAGAGACCTGTTCAGGGCGTCGTCGGCCCAGAGGCTCCGAAAGATGACAGAGAAGCTTCAAAAGGAGAAATCAAAGAACTCCATCACGCCTATCCCCAGCATTCTCAGAACCACGCCCATACGACGAAGCTACACTGACTCACTGACCCGCAGAAGTTATAATGATCCTAGAGTGTCACTGAAAACGATCTTGGGAAAGGCCATGAGGGACATCCAGCAGCGCAAGTTGATGTTTGGAGCACAGAAGAAGCCCCAGTACGACCCGTACGCTGCATTTCAGTCTAAATCGGTCAGCCCTCCACCATCACAGCCTAGGCTGCGACTACTACATCAGAAGGGGCCTGAAAGTCCAAAGAGCGCCAAAAGGCACATAAATAAGAGGCCTGATCCAGCCCCTTCTCAACTTTCCACAGCCCCCAACGAGGCTATATCGCCTCGAAAACGTCCAGCACCGCCTGCCATATTTGTGCCAAAAAAGAGAATGCCTCCCAGAGCACCCAGAATCCCTCCTGACCCCGAGGCAAGGAGAAAGGGGCAGGCAAGAACCAGCGTGCCAAAGAGCATCCCTCTCTCTAAAGAAAAGAAGCTGTCGATTTTCCACTAGCATTGAATAGTCCTCTATTCTATATACATAATTTACACCGCCTGCTTTCTGCGCTTGGCAGATTGCTCATCACCGTCCTGAGATCTTTTCGTAGACTGTAGCCTTTTTGGAGTGATCTCGTCGATGATAGAGGCAGAGGGCCTGTCGTTTCCTCTCTGGTTACCCACCATGACTGTCTGCTTGTTCGACTTGATCCTGAGTCTTCCGGCCATCAATGCCAACTCAGCGTTTCTGAAGAATCCATCCTTACCCTTGGACACTTTGAGACCGAGAGTGTCCATCAACGCTAGTATGTCTGTGTAGTTTCTCGCATGCATAGGTTCCAGAGCACCACTGGAAAATAATAGTCCACGGTCCCTGCTTGCTCTGATAAGCTGGAGCACGTTCGAAATAAAGTTCTTCCTACTCAAGTGGCCAGTTGTGCCCAATACCATCGAAGATTCATACGCTGCTGGCCCGGAGATGAGACCCAGGTAGCATATCTCGAACTTCATGCCCTTCTCCAATGCCTGGCCCACGGTTTTGTGTTTGACGAAAAACGGCAACCTCGCAGCCATTGGCAACGACACAATGTCTATGTCTAGGTTTGTCGTTGTAAGCTGGAGGGCTTTTTCTGTGGTGGGCTGAACTGCGATGAGATCGAATGCGGACGAAGCATTGAGTTTCAGGATGCTCTGGCATTTTGCCGGATCCGTGATGACCATAGTGATTCTCGTGAAGAGACGAAGACCTTCGTACTTGCTCAATTTCTTTCGAAGCGTCTCGATCGGAATCGGGTTGAGCTTATCTGGAGTGTTCAACGGGAGTTTGACGTTTTCCTGGACCTGGAAGTTGACTGCAACGTATCTGTAGCCGAGTGAATATAGCATGGCTATCGTGTTGTAGAAGTTGGTCATCTGGTCAGCCAGCGGAGGTGCTGCATACGACGTCTGTGGCCATGGCACATTGAGGTCGTACATGCTGAAGAGCAGTAGTTGATTATCGCGATGTTCAGTGTGTAGTAGCGATGGAGATTTTTGGTGAACTTTCGAGGAAAAGCCGAAGATCGATGTATTTTGAAATGGGGTGGTTTTTAAAGGAATATTTAACTACTTCAATTGGTCTTTTTTCTCGAATTGGCTGCTTTTTCGAATTTTTGTCAATAAAACTGTTTCTCAATACATTTTTGCAGCCATTTCGCAAGATGCGACAGACTTTATGTGTGAACCTTAAGAGTCGGAAGGGCGATTCGCCGAAATACTTGCTACGGCCACTCTTTAAGCCTGAGGTCTCTTTCTCGACAAGAATGAAGTGTGGGATCAGAAGAAACCCGGAATGACATACTCTATTCGATAATTGCCTTTTGAGCCTTCTTGAGAATGAGCTATCTTCAGAATCAGCAAAGTTAATCGCAAATTGGTTCCACAAGAGACAAGTTTTAGGCTGAATCCGATCTTTGGAAAACCTCGATCTTTGAAAAAATCCGATCTTGGGAAAAATCGATCTGCAAGCTAATTGGGGCCCACTTTCGTAGGGCTCAGCTAACATGCTCAATTACTAATATGTGGGACATTTTGCAACCAGTCATGCAGGGAAGAATGTTCCAGTGTTTGCCCCCGCCACCTGGACCATTATAAAAGGCTAGCAATAACTTTCCCAAGATTATCAAACATCTCTCTTCATCGCAACAAAAAACTTAAAAAATTCAAACCATTGAAAACGCCCAAACTACCATCCTCCTCTGTTTCAGCTTTTCGCACTATGTCAACCAAAATCGCCAAAGCTCACCAGACCAACCTCTTCATGACTCAGGTGGAAACCAACACCGAGGACCAGGGGGTCATGAACCTCGGAAAGCACTGCTACAAGTGCCAGCAACTCGATTTTCTACCGTTTCACTGCGAATTTTGCGACCATGTCTACTGTTCCCAACATAGATCGCTCGATCTCCATGGTTGTATAGGAAGACCTTCGTCACCAACCAATGGAGGAAACTCGTACTCCCTACCGCTGGCAGCTTCTTTGTTTCCAGACAAGGAGAAGAGACAGCAGGAGCTTGAAAAGCGCTTGGAGCAGCTGAAGTTGGCTCCAACTACTATAGCAGAAAAGGCTGGCAAGGGCAAGTCCACGGCGATCACCAAACTCACCAAGTTTTTGCATCTACAGAAGCTCAGCCGAAAGAAGCTGCTCTTCGGGAAGCCTAAGAAAACGAATAAGGTCGTGGAGACCTCGAGCATCAAGAAGGTTGCCAAGGGCCCCAATAGTGTCCCCCTAGCAGATCGTGTGTACTTGTGGGTGCTCTATGTGAATCGTAACGAGGACGAGATGGAGAAAATAGACCTTGAAAAAGAGAGAAAGGGCGTGTGGGTTTCAAAGAATTGGACAGTGGGTAGGGCGCTAGACTCATTGGCAGATGTGGTGGGTATCATGAACCACAACAACAGCACACTAGAACCGAGCCAGCGTCTTAATTTGTTCAAGACCGTGGACGATGCGCCTGTGACACTACCATTGAACCAGAAAATCGCCACCTCTGTTGCCAATGGCGACACAATGTACTTGGTGAGGGGAACGTTGTAATGGTATCGTGGATGATTGATTAATGGCACTGAATGCTGACAATGAGAGAAGTCTAAGCTTTCAGGGAGGCTGAAGCTCAGGTGATGGGAATTAGAGGAAGACAAGAGAACCCTTAAGGCTCCAGCCGTTCGAAATGTCATGAAAATGTGACTTTGCGAGCCAGGTTATTTGAAAACCCTCTTTTCCAACGTCTTTCAGGCTCTCAAGGTATTTTCAACATTTGAGAGGATATGCTGAATTATCAGGACCCAAGCCTGCAATGTCAGCCGATAACGACAGGCGCTGGAGCATTGTTTCCAGTCTAGCACTGTGAATAGGGGAAGACAATCATAAGAATTATCAATTGGCCCTGCCATTAAGACCTACGAACGCACGTGTAGATGAAGCAGCTGCTTTCCTAATACTGAGAATTAAAAATCATGGGCAGTAAACGACGAAGACATAAGGAAACTCGCCTTTGGCATCCACAAAAGTCGCTGATGTCATTGTCCCCAAACTCTGAAGCCTTGGGAGCAGGCTGAAGGCTAATTGAGCTCCACAGGCCCGGATCAATCAGAAGCCAGATCAGAACATTGAGAAGCCAAATCCAAGGCTCAGAAGCCAAAGCAAAATCTTCACGAGCGAGGTCAAAGAATAAAACTACACAAAAGGCCATTAGAAGAAGCCCGCAAAGCTTAATCTTCCAATCACGAGGAGGCTCATCCCAGGCCAATTGTTGTGTCTATTGTGTGTTGAAAGAACGCTCGCCCAACCGGCCAAGCGAGAGCAAAAATAGATTAGAATTGGGCGATACGGCGATGGATACGATGCTGAAAAGAAGATAAATCCATAACCAAATTTCATTTCCCCCACATCTCCCCCACCTACATATCCCACCGATTTGGCAACACTAGTGTCGCAGGAATTTCTGTTTTTTTCGCCCTGTACCGAGTACTACTCCCACCAATCTCAACGAAAAAAACCACATCTGTACATCCATCCACAAACACAGGGCACCGTTTCGGCAAAACTCCCACCGAAAAAAACAAAAAAAGATTCCGTGCCCGGTGTCTCATGTCCAACCCCGCTGTCCTAGCTGCCGCTGCTGCCTCCCAACCCAACATGAGCGGTGCATCCTCCTCCAACAACTCCGTGGTCGGTTTGCACTACAAAATCGGCAAGAAGATCGGCGAAGGCTCCTTCGGTGTGCTCTTCGAGGGCTCCAACATCATCAACGGTGTCGCTGTGGCCATCAAGTTCGAGCCCCGCAAGACAGAAGCGCCCCAGTTGCGGGACGAGTACAGAACGTACAAACACTTGCAAGGATGTGATGGCATTCCCAATGCGTACTATTTCGGCCAGGAGGGGTTGCATTCGATTCTTGTGATCGACCTCTTGGGCCCTTCTTTGGAGGATCTTTTTGACTGGTGCGGCCGCCGCTTCTCCGTCAAGACGGTGGTCCAGGTAGCAATCCAGATGATCGACTTGATCGAGGAAGTCCACCGCCACGACCTCATCTACAGGGATATTAAACCAGACAACTTCTTGATTGGCAGACAGGGCTTCCCAGACGAAAACAAGGTCCACTTGATCGATTTCGGTATGGCCAAGCAGTACAGAGACCCCAGAACAAAGCAGCATATTCCCTACAGGGAGAAGAAGTCGTTGAGCGGCACCGCTCGTTACATGTCGATCAACACGCACTTGGGCAGAGAGCAGCTGAGAAGAGACGACTTGGAGGCGCTCGGCCATGTGTTTTTCTACTTCTTGCGGGGCCAATTGCCCTGGCAGGGCTTGAAAGCGCCTACCAACAAGCAGAAGTACGAGAAAATCGGCGACAAGAAGCGCACCACCTCGGCCTCGCTTTTGTGCGAGGGCTTGCCCAGACAGTTTGCTGAATATTTGGATGCTGTGAGGTCCTTGCCCTTTGAGGCTGATCCCACCTACGAGGAGTACAGAATGTTGTTGCTTTCCGTGTTGGACGATATGGGCACCAGTTGCGACGGCAACTTCGACTGGATGAACCTCAATGGCGGTAAAGGCTGGGACGCTGCCATCAACAAAAAGCCCAACTTGCACGGATACGGCCACCCCAACCCACCCAACGAGCGTGACAGACGCCACCGTGACCAGCGCAGAAACAGGCCTCACCATGCCCAAAGCGGCGCTCCTCAGATCCCTGCTTCGGCCGCCAACAACAACTTGAACGTGCAAGCAGGCCTGCAACAGCAGCAGATGTCTGCCGCCCAGTCACACCAGCAGAAGTTGCAGCACCTCATCAACAGACCATTGCCACCTATCAAGCAGGAGACGCCAGCCCGCTCCAATATGGCGGTGATGCTGGGCCCCGACAACAACGGCGGCCAGGGCAACTTCAAAAATTCGCATCAAAACTACGTCAACGGTCAGAACAGCTACCAATACGAGCAGCAACAGCATGTCTCCGAGGAGGAGAACAAGGGATTCTGGTCGAAGTTGTGTTGCCATTAGAGAGCAACATGCTGAGGATACATCTCTAGCGTGTTCCCTGGCACAATGCACAACGACCTCTCTCCATGCCTTGTTTGCGCCCTGGACTGGCGCAGCTTGCCTTGAAGGCCTTTGATGCTCCAAGAGCGTCTCCCTTCGACCTAATCGCACAGATACAAGCTCCGTCCACACTTGACTCTTTACTTCTTAATGCCTGCATTTTAATTGTTCACTGATGCTAGATACTTGCTTTGTTAGTCATAGGTTTGTAGAACTATACATCTAATTTAGTGAAGGTGTAGGTGACACTTGGTGCAATTGGAGGGCATAACTGGGGGCAGAGCTTACGATCGTTATGCTCCCTGAAGAGGATGCAATTATGCTCAAATCGAATATAAATCGAACAAGAAGAAACTGAAGCTGTATAATATGATTAACAAGTAGAGGTGTTCACCATTAGGCTCAAAGAATCATGTACTTTTGATGTCCTTTTGTCGTGTTCTTTTGTCACGTCAGCTTTGTCATGTCCTTTTGTCATGTCCTTTGTCATGTCAGCCTCGGGTTAGATAAGCGACCTGCCTAACAATGTGCTCAATACATACAATTATACAAAACCACAATCTACATTCGAGACCATGTCAGGAGACTGATATCACATAACTCCTCACTTTCGAATATGAGCTACGGCACTGAGCGGGGTCTTGCATAACCTCTACACTCGAAGTGGATGTATGAGCAATTATTTCGCAGCCATATAAGCAGTAGCATTCCCTTAGTAAGCACCATCAAATGTCACACACAGAGTCAATTGAGGCCAACAAAAAGGCTTTCAAGCAATTTGTTGAAGAAGAGAAGCAGCACACTTATATCGAAGTGCTTCTGGACACGGTTGCCTACTTCTTGGTCACTCACAATGTTGAAGATACCAGGAGTGAAGAGCTCGACAATGAGACTCCTACTGAAGGAGAGCTCTTGCTGAAGAGGTTCAGTGACCTCGAGAAGGGAAAGCTTGTGGGAGATCTACTCAAGCCGGACTCCAAGATTGTCGATTTTGCTTGCGGAACCGGGGCAATTGCTCAGCGTCTAGCACCCTTTGTTCCTCAAGGAGAGTACGTGGGAATCGACATCTCAGAGGACATGTTGAAGAGGTTTGGCGAGACTGCAGCCTCGTTGAAGCCAGAGTGGCCCAATTTCAAAATGAGTTCGATCTGCAGCGACATTCTTGCCCCGGGCTTCGACGATAGCACACTCGTCGGCTCAGCTGATGTGGTGTTTTCGTCCATGGCGTTCCACCACCTCCACGACTACAACAAGATAGCACAAAAGCTCAAGACGTTCTTGAAGCCAGGAGGGCATTTTGTGGTCATTGACATGTATAGCGATCCCTCCAAGGGCCATCACAGCCTTTTGAGCAGTCACCACCATGCCCACAGCCACAGCCACGAACACCATCACCATCACCATCACCATCATCACGAACATAACGAAAGTCACGAAAAACACGAAAAACACTCCGACATCAGCGAGGAAGCGGTCAAGCACGGCGTGAGCCACCACGGGATCAGCAACGAGGAAATGAAAAAGTGCTTATCGCCAGGATGCACCAATGTTCTGAGCCGGAGAGAGTTCAATGCCACCTTGTGGTTTGACAAGAACCTCGTGGATCCCGATGGATCTCGGGGGTTGCCAGTTCAGGACGGGATGGCCAAGGCGCCGTGCAGCTTGATAGTAGGAGTCGCCCAGAAGGCTTGATTTTGGGAACAGCTCAGTTCATATTTCAAGTCTATATCTCGGGTCTGAATTTTAAAAGTCGTTTCCATGTTTGTTTGGATAGTATACGACCCAATCGGTCAGATATGTATCGTTGCATTCGTGTTTTTGAGCTTCATGCTGCTTCGCATGGAGTGAGCGATAAGATTTTTCAGATCTGATAAGCACCCACTCAAAGTCCACGAGTATTCCTCTTTCCGCCAAAATTTGAGTTTTTTCTGTTCCTTTCGCTCCCAATCAACCAGCTTACATTCGTAATTTATCCTCTTTTCCTTGCTTTTCCAAAACTTTTCCAATCTCGGCGGGTACACCTGCCTCAGTGGTTTGTCATCAATGTGCGATGTGCTTACGGCATTTCGCAGCCATTACCCCATATAAGTAGCCTACAATTCCGCACATCAACTCCACATCAAAATGAACCACCAGGAATCGGTACAGGCCAACAGAGATATTTTCGACAACAGCTACGACAAGATTCTCGCGATGAACGTCATTTCGGGCGTTTTCGCCTCGTCCATCGTGAACTTCGACGTCAATGCTCCCCGCAAGCAGTCTTCAGAAACTGAAGAGCCTATAGATACCGAGAAGGTCATGGAGGAGTTTGGCAAGCTCAATGGCAAGATCCCCGGGAACTTGCTCAAGCCAGACCTGAAGATCATCGACTTTGCCTGCGGAACGGGTCTTGTGGGCGAGAAGTTGGCCCAGTTCATTCCCCAGGGTGAGCTTCTCGGAATAGACATCACGCCGCTGATGCTCGAGACATTTGACGCCAGGGCCGAGGTCCTCACCAAGAAGTACCCAGGCTTCAAGATGTCGTCGATCTGTGCGGATGTCATGGACGACTTTGATATCGAGAAGTATGAGGGCTACGCCGATGTGCTCATTTGCACGCTTGCATTCCACCACATCCACGCCTACGAGGAGGTGGCCGAGGTGATCAAGAGATTGGTCAAGCCTGGCGGATGGATCTTGATCTACGACTTCTACAACGAGGATCTCGAGGACACCAGGGAGGAGATGACCGTGCGGAACATGGCCAGACACGGGCTCACTTTCGACGAGATGAACAGCTGTTTGGAGAAGAACTGTGAGAATGTTAGCAGCGTGAGAGAGTTCAGAATCAACCTCTGGCACGACGAGGGCTTCATCGAGAGCCACTGCAAGGAGAGCGTGAGAAAGAATATCCACAATGCTCCACAGAAAGACGGACTTTACCTTGTTCCCAGCAGTGTGATTTTGGGATTGGCCCAGAAGAAGTAGTGCAATGTGTGTGCTTAAAAGGGGGTAAAAGCTCTACCAGAAGAGGGTGAAATTGAACTATTAGGTTGAAAATTACGCTAGATGAGTGAGGCTTACCCCACAAAAAGGAAAGATAGGAAAAATCCCCTTTTTCTCCCTCGTCCACGCTCCATCTAAAAATTTAAAAGCGATAGAATACAGCATTGTATATAAAAGCACATATAAAACGCATCATCAGTACAATTTACGAACGGCCATTTACGAGGATTTGGGGCCCTGGTTAGGTGCAGTTGGTATGTGAGATTTGCAGCCGCACATGGCCCACCATTATATATAAAGACGAATCCTTGGCGGTTCCTGAATTCTAACAACTCTTTTTATTTCATGACAATCGAGTCGCCTTTTAAACACCCTTGGTGGGTGCCATATCGCAACCAGGGAAACTCGGCCCGCTATCTCGACGAATGGCTTATAATAGGCCTTTCCGACACAATAAGAAGTAAGCCCGATTGGGAAAGAAAGTATATAGATCCGGTGATTGTGAAAAAGTGGAAGTCGGAGTTTTTGGCTCAAAAGCCAGAAACAAAATATGCAAATGAGGTTTTCGACTATGTGGTCCAGGAATTGAAGTGGTACGATGCAATGCAGTCAAGGCCAGAGTTGGAAGGCAGAGAATTCAAATTTGGCCCAGATGATAGGATTTTGTACAGCGATAAAGCAGTGCCTGAAGAGGTCTCCGAGGAGTTTTTCCTGCTTGCGGAGGAATTTGAGTTATCAATACATGAGAAAGACTACCATCCTGGCTCCAACAACCAGGTGTTGGATTTGGTGCACCCTTCGCTTTTTCACTTGGTGTATGGCAAAACCAAGATTTTGAAGGACGGAAAGCTCGAGGTTGCTGAGTTCGATGAGGAAACCACTGTTGCCAAAAAGGGCGTTTCCGACTACGGCATCTCGAAACAATTTCAGTGGCTCCCTGCGCTCATGAAATTGGACAAGGATTCTAAGTCTTTTGAGTTTGCATCGTACATCAACAACCTCCACCCACTTAAGAATGAAGCTTTGTACACGTCGATTGCCGATATCTTCAATCTGATCATCCCAGGCCTCAATATGTGCTTGTCGAGGTACCAATCCGAAGAGTATCTTCGCATTCCTATTGCAGACTGGGACAAAATGTATCTCGAGGGCTATGAAGAGTTTGAGGAAGAGCTTGACGAGCTTCTCGATAAGATCTTAGATGAAGATGGTGATATGGCAGAGTACGAAGCTCTTAAAGAGAAAAAGAAGGAGTTTTACCAATTTCACCCACCCAAGTATGAAAAAGATCCTGAGACGAAATTTCTTGACATTCGGAGTTTCAAAGACTTGAAGGTGATTGTGAAATTGGCAAACATCGAGCTCACACCTGAGTGTCCAGAATACAAGGGTGGCTCCTGGCACGTTGAGGGCACTATAAACGAGGATATAGTTGCCACAGTTTTGTATTATTACGACGTGTACAACATCGAAGACTCCAGACTCTCCTTCAGACACGCCTTTGAGGATCCCAACTACGAGCAAGGTGATCTGGAGTATTGTCGTGACTTCTTTGGTGTCGAGGACGGTGACCCAATGACAAGATACCTCGGCAATATAAGAGCACAAAAGGACAGAGTGATCATCTTCCCCAATACGTATCAACACCACGTGGATGCGTTTAAGTTGAAGGACCCCAGTAAGGCAGGATATAGAAAGATCTTGTGCTTTTTCTTGGTCGATCCATATAATACCGTTGTTAAAGCGACAGACGCTGTTCCTCCACAGAATGAGGCGTGGGTTAAGGACAAGAAGCTCATGGAGAAGTACTTTCCAGGCGTGGATGCCAAAGATATAGTGACAATGACAGAGGAGGAAGCTAAAGAGAAGAGGTTAGAGTTGATGAAAGAGCGGACCGTGATAGAAACGGAGGAAGGAGACTTCGATAATGTGTTTACAAGAAAGTTTTCTCTTTGCGAGCATTAAGCGATCAGAAAAGGTTGAGCTTGTTCGATTGTCGGCGAACTAGCCAAATTCGAAGTTGTCTGTTTAGTAGTTCTGTAACGAGACCAATGTGGTTCTCCGTGTGTATTGTGTAATGAAAGACTTGTTGTACAAGGATAAGAGCCAGATTACTGGATGGAGAGTCCTTAAACATGAAGACGTACTACGATATAATTACTAGGTAGCTAGGCGGCTTTGTTCTACTGCGAGGTTCCTTATCGAATATATCTACCCCTGGATATTGTTGCGAGGATATTCTTATTAATCTTGTTCGAACACATATGCTACGCTAGTTCTCAGATTGTTCGAACTTATTTTCTAGAACATGACTTCCATGTTGCCTCAGTCTACACCTTCTTGATGTCTCTTGCCTCAGCCTACCTAGGCTCCACTTTTCGCAGCCACCATGAGAAAGATGGTTCACAAGAACGCCGACACCTTGCCTTCGATCTATATAGAAAAGCAGTTCAAGAGTTAAAACAACCTCTGCTTCTCAAGTTGAATAAATAATACTCCTATATCTCCTTGGGACACCTTCTTTGGGGCATGGCAAACGGTTGGGCGAGCACGTGACCTCAGGCCAAATTGAGTCTAATCATTTCGCTTATCAAACTCCACCTTTCACATCTAACGCTCCACATGGTCTCCCGCCAGGCGCAAAAGAGACTCAATAAAGAGTACAAAGCGATTCAAACCGCTCCTCCGCCATTTATCGTGGCCAAACCAAACGAAGAAAATATATTAGAGTGGCACTACGTCATCACGGGACCCCCCTCGACTCCCTACGAAGACGGACAGTACCATGGCATTCTCCGGTTTCCCTCGGAGTATCCATTTGCACCTCCAGCGATCTCCATGGTGACGCCAAATGGCCGTTTTGCCTGCAACAGCCGTCTTTGTCTCAGTATGAGTGACTACCATCCGGACACCTGGAACCCAGCATGGAGCGTGGCTACGATTTTGACGGGCTTGTTGAGTTTCATGACTGGTGAAGACAGCACGACAGGCTCGATTTCCACGAGCGAAAGCGTCAAGCGCAGGTTGGCTCGTGACAGCAAGAAGTGGAACAACAAGGATAACCTCAGATTCATTGCAAACTTCCCCGAGCTAGTTGAGCTGAACAAGGTAGCTATTGCCGAGGCAGAGCGCTTGCAGAGAGAGTTGGAGGAGAAGAAGACGCAGCCTGAGGCGAGCTCGAAGGTGGACTGGAACAAGTTGGATCCAGAAGACCGAGCTCGGCTTCAGGCGGACGTGGCCCAGAGGCCGGCTAAGGGCGGGTATTTGGCATTTGGCAGTGTGTTGTTGGCAGCAGTTGTTGCTGCGTACATTTGGTACTAGAGAGGCAGTGGCGCTTGAGAAATGTGGTGAATGTGGTACTAGAGAAATGTGGTTTGGGTTAACTCTTGCCATCTCCGGTTTGAGATTTAATCGAAGGTTTGAGCTTTGAACGAAGGACCTCATTGCATCACAGCATAAATGCCTTCATCCGATTCGTTCTCTTATCGGGTGGTGAGTGCACCGACTGCCTGGATGAGGGCAGCATATCCCACGCTTAGCACAGCGTGTGAGTAACAAAGTGTCGCAAAATAGGATCAGGTTTAGAATAAATTGTCATGTTTTACGGCGGCGTAGGAAGGTGAGACCGAGGGTTCTTTCAAGACGGTAGACCACAGGCTGTAAGATGATGGATAGCTGGTCGTCTGCATCTTTCTCGATTGACTTTTGTGAAGCTCTCAAGACCCATTACTCCAAAAAACTCGACTGGAATATTTTTGCAACAACTATTTAGAGAACCTTTCTGATACCTTTACCTCGTGGAATGTCTTTGGTACGTTAACACAAGGGCCGAAGAACAAACGAGGCCACGGCGAGGATTAAATATCCTACTAAAGTGGTCATTGAAAATCACAGCCAAAGCAGTATTTAACCCTCATGAGGATCCTCAAGAAAACCATAGAATTCGGGCTTCTGTTGCGTCGAAATCAAGAAATTCATTGTCGAGCGCCTGCGATCCACTCCAAGAGTTTGAGGTTAAGCGGAAATCCAGCAACGAACAAATTACAGCAAACAAACGGAGTAGTCTACGTCCGAACCTGAGTATCGAAGATGGATCTTTTTGCGTGCATTTTTGACAATATAGACGACCTTCTGGATGGAGCCCACCCTCCTACCAGATACAGAGCGCCTACATTGCGATTCAAAACGAACAATTTTGGGGCGCCTTTGGAATTTCAATTCCAATCTCTTAGAGCAATGAGTAGCTGAAATGCCATTTTGTTAAGCCTTTGACGTGAGTGGTGGCTGAGACTCCGAGCCCCGAAACTCCCAACTTGTCATTCGGATTCCAAATCCGGGCAATCAATTGTAAGCTGCTCACATATTGTTGTAGAACAGAATCAGACCAGCTGATCACAATAATTTCGCTCTCCACTTCCACCTCTCGTTCATCTTCTTTTCCCTTTTCAAGCTCTCCTCAGCGCCGCCCCACCGACGCCCGAACAATATAGCCTTATCCCAAAATCTCCAACTTCAAACTTCCCAAAATACCCAAGTCAGCGCAATCGCAAATCTCAAAATGCCCTTCTTCCATATCGCCTTCCAGGTTTTTTGCAACCACTCGCCAAATCAGGAAGCCCTGCATTGTGGCTTGGATCACCACGCTAATAGACTATAGGCTAAAACACCCGAGGAGGCTCGGCAGAAAGGTAAAAGAAACGCCCAAACAAAAACGAAAAAAAGAAACACAAAACCTCGCCGTTCTTGGCGCATTTAACAACTTTTTGGCCATCTCGGAGCCCCCATCCCCTGCTCCATTGTTTCCCGTTTGGTTCCTACCCCAGGTCTATGATGGCTGCGAAAAACCAGAATCAGTCTATTTTAGTCACAGCAGCGCCTCTATTTATTTGGAAAAAGCGAAGCGAAGCAGTGCAAAATTTTTTTGCAAGTTTTCCACACAAGCGAAAAATAATCACCCTCTATAGCCTTTTTGCCTAATCAGCAACTCCCACGTTCCTCGTGTACCCCGTGTCGTCTACCATATTCCGCCTAAACTGGCCATACGCGAGTCCCACAGTGGGTGCAAACAAGACTCCGAAAACCCAATAAAAAAAAAAAAAAAAGAACCAAGGGAACACAAAAAAACACCCGAAAGAAGTCCAACCATACTTTTTACACACCTTTGAAGCCCCATCACTCCAGCCCCTCTGTTTGTTGACGTGCTTTACCCTCACTGCAGCCAGTGATTTTTTCGTACCTTTTTCTTCCACCTTCCTACTACACTTCACCTCAACTACCACCACCACAACAGCAAAACCACCCAAACCCTTCATTTTCCCTCGTGCATCCTCCAAATACGGAACTCTCCGTCCCAAATGTCACATCCTTATAGACAAAAAGCCACAGGGCCCTTCCAGGGTCTCAGCGGCTCAACCTACCCGGAGAACTCCTCCAACACTAGCATTTCCACGCCCGGTTCGGGATCACAGAACGGCTACAGCAGCCATTTTGCAAACTCCGAGGCCTCCACTTCATCAAACACGCCCAAACAGCGCACGGCGCCCTACCCGCTTTCGGAAAATCACGCTTCTGGCTCAAACTCAGACGTGAGCTACAAGAGCTCCAACTCCCACCACTACCACAACTTGACGAACAACGGGTCCGGAACGAACTTGCCAGGATCGGGCTATACTGCCCTGAACCACAGGGCCTTGGACGAAACGGCTGCCTTGTCCAATCGCCTAGCCACAGCTTCTATCGCCAGTCCTCGGTTTTCAGCCAATGATACCCTCCAGCACGAAGGAAAGGCCAAGCTGGCTGCTCCTTATCCAGTGGAAGAGACGCCCTTGCTGTCTCCGAACCGCTATTCCGCCACTTCGCCGCCGCTGGTGCCGGTTTCGGCTAATTCGTCGCTTACGAACTTGAATTTGACTCACCAACAGCCCCAAAACGGCGATATTTACCTCAGACCAGACCAGAGCTTCTCCGTGGCTAGCTCCATGCCGGGCCAGCTAGCCCGCTACAGCCACACGCGGTCGTTGTCGTCTACTTCGTCGTTCTTTCTTGACTACGATTCTCACAACTTAGTCAACGACTGCCTCGGCGAAAACCTGGCCAACTTGATGCCTCGCATCAAGACGATGGAGATGTACCGGAAAAACGCCAAGAAGTCCACCGATCCAGCGGTGTTGTATCAGTATGCCCAGTACATGTTGCAGACTGCATTGATGCTTGATGCCAATACCCCCATCAGCTCTGGCGGGAACACTCCACAAAAAGCTGCGGGCTCTTCTTTGTCTTTAGATACAGATGCCAAAAAGGGCCACCGCAAGCTGAAGTCCTCGTCCAACTCGTTCGACTTGACGGACGCTTCCACAGCAGAACTCAAACGGTCTTTGCTCAAAGAAGCCCAGCACTACCTAAAACGCTTGGCAGACAAGGGATACGTGGATGCACAGTATCTTCTCGGAGATGCCTACAGTTCGGGCGCTTTTGGCAAGGTGGACAACAGAGAGGCCTTTAATCTCTTTCTTGCTGCTGCCAAACACGGCCACACCGAATCGGCTTACCGTACTGCCCACTGCTACGAGGACGGTTTGGGAACGGGCCACGACGCCAGAAAGGGCATTGATTTCTTGAAAATGGCCGCCTCGAAGAACCACGCTGCTGCCATGTACAAGCTTGGAGTGTACTGTTTCTACGGACGCATGGGATTACCGCAGAGCGTTGACACAAAAAAGATTGGCATCAAGTGGCTCGAGAGGGCCTCCAACGTGGCTACGGAATTGACCGCTGCTGCGCCTTTTGAGCTAGGCAAAATCTACTACGAGGGTTTCCTCGACATCGTCATTGCCGATAAGATGTATGCGCTCAAGCTCTTTTCGGACGCTGCCGCTCTCGGTCACGTTGAGGCTGCTGCAATTTTGGGCCACCACTACGAAGTTGGCGAAGTTGTTGAAGCTGACGCCCAATTGTCCATCAACTACTACACCAACGCTGCTGTTGCAGGCCACGCGCAGTCGATGCTTTCTATTTGCGCCTGGTACTTGGTGGGTCTGGAACCGTTCTTGCCCAAAGACGAGGATGAGGCCTTTGAGTGGGCCAAAAGAGCCGCTAATGCTGGTTTGGGCAAGGCCCAATTCACGCTTGCCAACTTCTACGACAAGGGCATTGGGTGCGAGAAGAACGCCAAGGAGGCGCAGACTTGGTACATCAAGGCAGTTGAAAGCGGTGAAACCAAAGCGCTTGCGAGAATTACAAACAAGGACGCTGCTGCTCGTGCTGCCAAAGTTGCTAAAAAGAAAACGAAAAGAAGCTCGAATGGTCCCTCCGGATCTGATGCCTCTGCACAGGAAAAGGACTGTGTGATTGTCTAGTCCAGTGCACTGCCCCATCCAGCCTGGACAAAGATTTTACGAGAATGCAGCTAGGGTGACTTCCCCAATAGGTACTTTGCTCTCGTTGAGTGCCATTCACAGCGAGGTTCGCAGACTACTTCGTTTGGCCAGAGCAAAGTCTAACCCTCGGGTTTCATTATTCCACAAGCTTTTGCCCACTGCATAACGCACTGCCGTCAATCAGGAGGTTGTGTTCCTATTCAGGATTTCGATTCTCCTGGGTTTCAGTCGGTCCAATGGAGTAATTGGTTACAATCTCAGCTGCAAACTCTCATTCGCCGGCTGGCACAGACACTCAAATCTGCCTACAGAATTTCCCCAAATTCCGATCTCTCCTGAAACTGACATTCCGACAGGCGCAGCAAATGGCGATCATTCACTGACGTTGAACGGTTTTGGCAATAATTGGCTCCTCTACATTCGGGGAACGCTCAAGCCACAGTTACTTGTCGCGTTTTTCTTCAAACCTTGCTTTGAGAGCCCCTAATTATGGACTCTGATCACACAAACCTATGCATTATTGCGTGGTCTCGCATGAGAGAGCAATCGTTAGGTGCCTGGCCGTCGCCATACAATAGCTGCATCCTGCAGAATGGCCCCCTTTGACATTCTTCTCCGCATATATTCATACACAGGTAATTGCAGCCACATGGCAAAGTAAATCTGCCTCAAAAACATCGGGGGTATAAATTGTCGGTGTTTTCGGAACTTTTTTTCATACTTGACATCTCAAATTCAAAGAATCAAATATGTCTTACGGCGGTAACGATAACGACAACTATGGCGACTCTAACAGAGGTGGACAATCGACCTTTGGCAAGATCGGTGACAAGATCAAGGGTGCCTTAGGCGGTGACAACAACAATGACTCCAGCAATTTCGGATCTGGTGCTGGCTCAGCTGACTACTCTGGATCGGGATCTGGAAACTACGGATCTTCTGGCAGAGGAGGTGACTCCTACGGTTCTTCTGGTAGAGGAGGTGATTCATACGGATCTGGAAACGATTCTTACGGTTCTTCCGGAAGAGGCGGTGACTCCTACGGCTCCTCGGGCAGAGGAAACGACTCTTATGGATCTTCTGGAAACGACTCTTACGGATCTTCTGGAAGAGGAGGCGATTCCTATGGATCTTCCGGAAGAGGTGGAGACTCCTATGGCTCTTCTGGCAGAGGCGACGATTCGTATGGCTCCTCTGGCAGAGGGGGTGACTCGTTTGGCTCCTCTGGTAGGGGTGGTGACGACTCGTACGGATCAGGAAGAGGTGGTGACGACTCGTACGGTTCTTCCAACAGAGGAGGTGACTCCTACGGCTCTTCTGGAAGAGGCGGTGACTCTTACGGCAGATCTAACGACGATTACTAAATATGTGTTATCTTTCAATACTTTGGTATATTAAAAAACCTCGCTTAGGCAGGTGAAATGATAAATGCAGTGGTGTAGTTTAATGCAATGTATAGACCATAGTGTCACTAGTCTCTCAGAAGATCCTCACTTGTCAATGCAAATATCTCCTTGCGGACGAGTTTGCTTGCACCCTTGTCAAGTAGTGGAGGTCGGAGAGAGACTGCGTCGTCACCGTTGATTGGTCTTAGCTTGGTTTCGGGCGCTTTCTTGTTTTCAACATTCAGGTCAATGTGGAGCAGGTCGAGAACAAAGCGATTGCTGATGCTTTTGGCAGGTGGGGAGGTGTCTTGATCCATGAGGCTTCGGTTGATTATCGAGTCATCCATGCTGATATCGCCCTCCCCAACTTCGTCTTTAAACAGTTCCGGGTTTTTGTATGAACGCTTACTCGCTCGAGGAGGCGACAGGCGAAGGGGAGACGTTGACGTTCTTTTGTCTTTACCGGGTTGCATCGAGGCTAGGTTACGAGCCATGGCAACCTCCGTGTGCTCCTCCCTTTGTAGCTTGATTTGGATGAAACGCGAGGTCGCTTTTTCGAGTGCAAGATCGTAGTCGGAATCGTTGAAGGATGTGATCATTCTTGTGATTTTCTGGATAGCGTCGCTGATTTGCAAAGCATTAGTTTCGCCGTCCAGGTGCAATACGGAAGTGTTCAACAATTCGCAAAGCCCTTTGGTGGAAAAGTTGAAGTCTCCAAGCTCACCAATCAAGTAGTCGAAAAGAATGGAAGAATTCACTAGTAAATCTCTTTGAAAGTGCTCCTTGGCTGACATGACCATCGCCTCGTACATGGCGCTGAGTTGAGGAGTCCATGCCTCCATCTCTTGTAGCTTCTTCAAGGTGAACTCGAAGGTCTTTGAGAATATGTGATCAACCTCAGATGGCAGATCATACGCCTTCTCGAGATTAATGATCTGCTCACTGAATTTGTTGAATAGTTGCTCGGCTTGTATAAGAAGATGCTTAAAACTGTTGACGAGGAGGGAGTGTGCTTCAATTGCTTGAAGCTGATGCAATGCTTGTATGAGGATTTGTAGGTCTTCCTGATGTAACAAGAGTAGCTTTCTTTTCGCAAGCAGGAAACATTTCCGCCACTTCTCGTGATGCTGTTTGTTGATATTTGATTTGAGCCCCTCTATGTTTTTGAGAGCCTCTTGAATGCAAGTGTCAGTGAGAGCAGTCTGCTTAGCAACCGTGGTCTCCACCACCTTGGCTTCACGGGCTCTCAATTCCTCTATTTCCTGCTTCTGCTCTGTGATCATTTTGAGGTACGATCCCACGTGGCGATCCAAGTTGTGGCGGTTCCTTATGAGTTTCGTTTTGATCTCCTTGGCACGATTGGCATACTTGAGGGTGTTGAGAGTCTCATCGTAATGCTGTGACAGTGGAGACACGCAAACTATCATGACAGTCTTGCAATTGCCTCCTAAAGAGAACTTCAAAAGCCTTGTGAGCTTCAGATCTCGGTACGGGACGTGGTTTCTCCGACGAGGGTCACACAAGGCGTTGATGCAGTTTCCCAACGCTAGAAGCGACTTGTTGATGTTTGCACCCTCGTTGAGACGAGCTCCTCTATTTTTTGTGGCTGCAGCTCTCTCACTTCCAGCCAAATCGATGATGGACAAGGTTGCAAATGTATGTTCTTGGTCTAGAGAGGCTGTTCGGCTTCGAGAGGTCACATTAATTTGCAAGACAGCATGCGAACGCAGGGACGCTGCATTGGCCTCGGTAGGAGACAGAGTTCTGTTTTCGTTGCCGAAAAGAAGCAATTCCATGACCTCTTCGACGGAAGATGGCTGTCTCGTCAGAAGGTTGGAAACGGTAATTTTGTTCTTGCAATCCTCTCTTAATATGAGCTTCTTTGACGGAGTCTCCGGTTCTAGCAAGTCTCGGATGGTCTCGTTGTAGATCTCCAAAAACGATACGCTTATGTCGAACACCCTCGTATCGGCCAAATCGTCAATGCGCTTGTACAACTCTTTCATGGTGAGAAATATGATACCCGGGTCGCTCTGTGTGCCCAGAATAGTGTGTGTTTTCCCGCATCCAGTGGCTCCATAGGCAAAAACGGTGCTGTTATATCCATCCAATATGCTATCAAGAAGCGGTCTCGTGGTGCGCAGGTAGATCTCCTCTTGCGTGGTGTTTTCGTCAAAAAGACTGTCAAATACAAACCTGTAATCTCTTATTCGAGGCCTTGTTTTGCCGTTGGGAAATGCGTTTCTCTGCATCGATGCTAGTGGATTGGTTGCTGGAGGATCGAAGATGAGCATCTTGTCGTCGACAACATCGACGATTTTGCGGATCCCTCGAAGCACCAAATTCGATCTTTCCTCTTCCCCGTTCTCTGAGCCTTCCCCGTGCCCTGAAAGTGCTCCATCGCCTATGAAAAGTGGTTTTCCTGGCGGTAGAATGAGCTTGTTTGCCTCAGCGGGTGTGAACGGCCGAACTCGCACTGCCACAGTTATCGACGATTGTCGTGCTGTCGTCATCAGCCAGAAAGTGGGTTTTTTTTGTTTTCAGAAGCTTCTGGTGTGACTTTCGTTGCTCTGTATTTGTGGAAGAAAGTTGATGTAAATATGGGGAGTGCACCTAGATATCACGATCGCGTCTATCTACTCTGGAATATCAGAGGTGTATGTATTACGCTGGGGACCATAGTGTTCCTGAAATCTCTATATGTAGTGCTACTTATTGAAAAGCAATTACTGGCTCTCGCTGTTGCCGCCCTGGGCACCGCCTTGGCCGCCCATGAAGTTACGAGCCATGTTCTGCAACATAGGGTTGTTCATGAGGTTCTCGAGACCTCCGCCGTTTTCGCCTCCAAGACCCATGTTCTGGGCCATCTGGCGCACGGCAGGGTTGCTCATCAAGCCCTGGAGGGCGTTGGGGTTCGACATCAAATTCTGCGCAGCCTCCATGACCTGTGGGTTGTTCATCATCTCAGCCAAGTTGGGCATTCCTCCACCGCCGCCAAACATCGAGGAGAAGTCGGGCATGCCGCCAGCACCGGCGCCAGCAGCACCTTCACCAGCAGGTGCGTCTCTTGTGGCAGTTTCGGGCTCGCTGGTGGCGATCGAGCTCTCCAACTCGGCCTCAACTCTCTTCTTGGCAGTCTCGTAGCCCTTCTTCATGGCCTCACTTGGCGTGCTGCCCTCAACCTCAAGACCCTTCTTGTAGGCCTCCATCGAGGCCTTGGCGTTACCCAAAGCGTACTGCGCCAATCCAAGACGGGAGTAGGCCTTGGAGAAGTCTGGCTTCATCTCAACAGCAGCCTCGGCATCCTTGACAGCGTTCTCGTGCTGAGACAAGGAAGAGTATGCTGCGGCTCTGTTGGACAAGTAAACAACGTTGGTGGGGTCCAAAGCAATGGCCTCAGTGTATTTGGCGACCGCAGTCTCGAAGTCCTTGGCTGCCATGGCCTTGTTGCCCTCAGCCTTAGCAGCATCGGCCTTCACCTTGGTTTCAGCATCAACGACAACGGTTTCTTCCTTTTTGGGGGCAGCAGAAGAGACAGACTTGTTCACAGCCTCGAGCAAAGACAAACCGCCGAGTTTGGAAGAAATGCTGGAGGCAGAAGCCTTGTCGACCTCGAATGCATCAGCGATACAGTCGATGGCAACGTCCATAGACTCAGCGTATTCCTCGGAAACAGCCTTGCTGGAAACACTGGTTTCCAAGAACTGGATGATGGCCAAGGCCAAATCTTTGTTATCGATAGACATTTAACGCTGTTGATCTAGCTTGCCAAGGTCGCCGTGTCTCTTAAATCTGCACCATGCACCAATCACAGTGTGGTGCACGGGTGTTCGAGAAGGTTCCTGGGGTCCTCTCTCAGTCGCTATTAATGGCTGCAAAATTGGTCTCACTGAGATCGTCTCACACTCCAGAGAAGCTTTGTGAGCTCGTGATTGCGAGATTTGAGCAGGAGCAAGTGCTGTTTGGTGAAGTTACGGATACCGAGGGTGAAAAAGCCAGAACGGAATGTCATGAATTGTGAGATCTCAGCGGCGATCAACTCGTGGTCTATCTTAATCTCCGCATTGAGACTCATCACTTTTTTGACCTCTTCGGACTTCGTCAACAAAAGCTTCTTGTACTTGGACTTCTTGCTATCAATGAGAGCGAAGTTGAAGAATGAGCCGTTTTCCTCGTTCTCAACGGGCACAGAGTCCAAGGACGTAGTGCTTCTGCGTGATATGGATCTCTCAGCAGTTCCATTCTCTGGCTCCTCATTTGTTTCGTTTGAATTATGCTTCGGAACTTGGTCTTCGAAGCGCCGCAACTCCATGTTGATGTCCTTAATTCCCAGGTAGATATATCTCCACAATTTGAGCTTTTCCTTGAGTTTTCGACAGTTCTGCAAAAGCTCACAGACAGACAACTCTAGGTACGATGCGTATGCCTGAAGAGTGAGATACGAAGCATCGAGCGATCTGTATTCTCTGAAGTCGAGATTCCTCGTATTCCCAAGATGCATCTGGCGAAGTAGAATGTCTGAAGTGTTCCTCAAGTCACATTGCTTCATTGCTGCAACAGTCAAGTATTGGTTGAGCTTGCTCATTTCCAAATGAAAGCTCTGCAAATCACTTTGCGAGTAATCTATAAATGTCTCTATCTCCTGAATTTGCATGGAGCTGTATTTCACTTCTCCATTCCGCTTCTTGGCCTGCTCCTGTGCTGAGTTGATATCCTTCATCATGTCCAAAGTCAGGGTATTATTGTCTGCACAAAATATGGAGAAATTCTTCTTGAATTTGGATTTTGTACTTTTGGAAAGGTATTGCACCGCCAGAAAGTACAAAGTAAGTAGCTCCAATAGCCTGTTCGAGCGGTATTTAGAACACGAGGGAATAGCTTGCTTGTTAGACGGATGATTGATCCACAATGTGTTGATGTCCAAACCAAACCCCTGTGGAAATGCCAACTTTTGTAATTTCGTAAATTGTCGAAGCTTGTCAATTGGTATGTATTGCGTGCTGATGCTCCGTTCCGACTTCTCTTTTGAACAAACTGTGTTGATGATCCAGTCACCGGACGAGCCATCATAGCGAGCATTGAGCACTCCGAGCTTAACTTCGTTGTCGCGAGAGTAGTTGATCTCAAAGTATTTGTCAATCACAATTTTCTCGATCTCATCAAACGTTGGTGTCTTGCTGACCTTAGATGCGGAGAAGCTGTAGTAGTCTAGAAGGTTATAAAAATGTCTCTGATCCTCCTTCCGGAAATCGAAAAGCTCGTGATTAACAATAAACCTCAAGTTCTCCACTCTGCTGTACCGAACGTACACCGCCAGCGGTGACATGAGTCTTTCGTTCAATTGGTTGATATCAACTAATGCTCTCCTTGGGTCACATATGTATGTTCCTGGAATCCCTCGTGCGAGGATATGCAAAAATGTATTCCCGTACCTATCAGTGTGATCGTCAAGAATCAT
Organism: Candidozyma ruelliae; assembly: GCA_030582895.1. NCBI lineage: Eukaryota > Fungi > Ascomycota > Pichiomycetes > Serinales > Metschnikowiaceae > Candidozyma > Candidozyma ruelliae. The sequence goes on from JAJMHE010000010.1 coordinate 327,437, forward strand.
AGGAGATAAGTATTTCGCAAATACGCATGCGAAAGCTCGCCTGACTAGTAGCCTATAATTGGCGTGATCATAGTGGCGACAAATGCTAAAAAGTGGTGTGTAAGAGTTATTGTCCCTGACTGTCCAGTCAATGAAGGGACCAATTGTTTGCAAGACATTGATGTCGTGACTCAAGTAGTGTCCCAAGGTCCTTCCACTCTTGTCTTTTAGATTGAAGTAGAGATATTGCTCTTCCTGCGTTGTTTCCGAGATGATACTGGAGAGAAGATATTGTGTGATTTCGCTTATTTCCTCCAGAAGTGATATCATCATCAAGGTCTGATCTGTAGTGGTGTTTTTGTCGAAAATCAAGTCCTCGACCAGAAACCAACGGGTCGTTCTGTCTATAAGGGTCCGAAAAATCTCGAAGTTTTTACTCCGAATGGCAAAAGCGAATGCCGACTCGCCGTTGATGTTTCTGCTTTTCAAAAAGTGGTCCTTTGGAAGCGAAGTATCACCGTATTGTTCTTCCACTTCGTCCAAAATGCGATTCAACTCTGAGACTTCTCCTTTTTGTATGGTATACCAGAGGTGATAATTTTTGGCCGATGCATTGGACAAATCTTGGAGGTGATTGAATGAGTTCCCGTCAGAGCTTTCAGGCGACAAGAGATAGACCACTGCATCGATATTGCTCAAAATGTAATTTAGAGAACCGACATTCTGTTTCTCGGACTGGGAATTCTCTGTGTGGAGCGAGTCGATGCCAAAGTGGCGGATATAATATAGGTGAGCTTCAAGGTTGGAGACCTTGGAATGCACAACTACCATACTGAGAAGCCCGATAAGTGTATCAGCATCGATAACAAGCTCTGAAGAAGATTCGTTCTCCTTCATTCCATCACCATCAGCCAATATCTTCACTGTGTTTCGTATCAACTCAATCTTATGTCTTCTGTTCGCCACACTAGGGTCGTTGAGTTTAGAGAATTGTCCAATAGCAGCCGCAACTCGAGCATGCAACACGTTCATGTGCCACGGCTCATCAACAGGAAGATCTAATTGCGTGAGGGAGAGGCACGACAAGGAATCGTAGACTTTGGGCGAAAGTACCATCTTTGGTGCACTCTCTTCCTCTGCAGTAGAAATAGGATTTTCGAATTGGGATACGAGCTGCTTCCATACTTTGTCGTAGACATTGAGCTCGACGTATTCATGTACTAGGTTATTGAGGTCCGTGCTCGAGTTCTGAGTGACATTGTGGAGCAAACGAGATATGCGTTCTCCGTCTGTGGACTCGCTGTTCACAGTCTTCTGGACAATGCTAAATGCCTCTTCGACCATGGCCATAAAGGACGACCTGATTTCCTTCAATGAGACGGGAGTTCTGGCTCGTAGCTTCTCAAACTTCCTATTGTTGTGGTGGAAGAGGGCATAGAAGTGGTCCGACATGGCCTTTGAAAGCAAAGGGAAGTTTCGGAGTAGCTCCTCGAATGTGAATGTTCCTTGAGGTCTCTGCCTGCCAAGCTGCGGAGGCTCTGCAATTGGCTCTGGAGGAATATGGTCTCCTTTGTGTCCGAAGAGTGAGTCGTCTATGTAGAGTAGCATCACCTTGCTGCCTTTTGGAAAGTAGTCACAGAACGTAACAAAATAGTCGGTGTTGAGCACAATGGCTCTGATGCTCTTTTTGAAGCCCTTTCCGGTGAACACCATGCCGTTCTTTACCAAAACTTGCCTGCCGTTCATGGTATTGTAGATGATCAGCTGGACCTTGGTGACAGGAGCCGTTGTGGTGGAGTATGGAGCCGAGGTCTTGATGATGTGTGATTTGACAAAAGCATCACTTTCATAACACAAAGTCTCGAGTTTCTGGCCAGAGAGCTCGGTACAATTATGGAGAATGTGCGCTGGAGGCACTAGTATAGTGTAGTCATTGTGGTTCAGGCTGAGCTCGTTTATCGTCGAGCGAATAGACGATTTGGCATGCTGTGGATTGTTGAATATGGCATTGAGTAAGGGATTGTACAACAACGGTAGGTGTTTCGGCTTCCCGCTGCTCATTGTTGTACATCAATGATGAGTAGGATACTTGCACACTTATCTGCGGACATCTATATATGTAGACTGGGTGCGAAATAGATCTCGAGAATGCTTCACAACACTATTTACACTAGACTTCTTAATTAGTTTCCTGAATTTGCTGTCTCATGCCCGCAGAGCCTGTCAAGATAGTTGGTGGAGTGCTTTTCACATCAAAGTCCACTTCTCTCTTCTTGTGCTCAGGCTCACCTTCTGGGGCTCCAAATCCACCTCCACCTGGGGTCATGATAATAACGTGATCTCCCTTTTCGACCTTGACGGTGTTTTTGCCTCCCAAGTAGATGCGTTTACCTCCCTGCAGCTTTTTCACCAAGATGTTTTTGCCTCTGAGTCCGGACTTACCACCCAAAAGTCCGAAAGGTGCCAAAGAACGACGCTCCATCAAACAGGAAACCTCCAAACCGTCGTAAGTGAATTCGATGTCTCTGATAACTCCGTCTCCACCTCTGTGTGCACCTTTTCCTCCTGAGCCCTCTCTGATGCTGTACTCGTGGACGATCACAGGGTACCTTTTCTCGAAAAGCTCGGTGTCGGTGATTCTGGTGTTTGTGGTGTGGCATTGAACAGCACTTTGGCCGTCCCACGTAGCACCAGCTCCTGAGCCTCCGCAAATGGTCTCGTAGTAGCCAAAAGAGATGTTCTTCTCCTTGTCGTTGATTCCAAAAGTGAAGTTGTTGCAAGTGCCCTGAGAAGCAGCGGCTGCCTCGAACGCCTTCAACATGACATCAACGATTCTCTGTGTGGTCTCCACATTGCCTCCCACAACAGCTGCCTCGTAGGAGGGATCCACAACCGAGCTGGGTCTCGTCAAGAACTTGATTGGTTGAAGACAACCGTTGTTCAATGGAATCTCCGAAGAAATCAAAGAACGCAAAACGTAAAGGACAGCAGAGTACAAAATGGCCTTGGGTGCGTTCAAATTGCCGTACATCTCGTCACCAGTCTCTCTGAAGTCGAAGACGGCATTGCCCAATTCAGGATCAATGGTGATCTCCACAGAGATGGGAGTACCGTCGTCCAAGTAGTCGGTGGCCTGCAAGTGCTGTCCGTCAAACTTTTTGTAAGCTGTTTTCAACAAGTTTCTGACAGCAAGCTCTGCAGTCTGCTGAATGCCTGCCATGTACAAGCTGATCACAGGGTAGGTGTACTCCTCGACCAAACGGTTAAGCAAAGTGATACCCTTGAAGTTGGCAGAAACCTGGGCCTTCAAGTCGGAGATATTGTCGTTCAAGGTTCTGGTTCCTGATCCTCCTGGGTGCTTGGCAGGCTCGTCAAGAAGAAGTCTCGTGATACCAGCCTCGTCGAATTTGCCCTTGGAACACAACTTGTGAGTGACGATGGAGGCGCCTTCATCGTAAATAGTCTTGGAATTAGGAGGCATCGAGCCAGCAGCAATGGAGCCAATATCAGCGTGGTGGCCTCTTGAGGCAGTCCAGAAGAGAATCTCTCCTTCGTCATTGATCACCGGAGTGATAACAGTGATATCGGGAAGATGCGATCCACCAGCACAAGGGTGGTTTGTAACAAGAACATCACCCTGTTCAAGCTTGCCCTCCCACATCTCCTTCTGAGCCTTCACAGCAAAAGACATGGCTCCCAAGTGGATAGGCACGTGGGGAGCATTTGCAACCAAATCACCCTCCTTGTCGAAAAGAGCACACGAAAAGTCCAATCTCTCCTTGATATTGGTGGAGATGGCGGTTTGCTGCAATGTTCTGCCCATCTGCTCGGCTATCGACATGAAACGATGTCCGAAAACAGATAGCTGAATTGGGTCAATCTCATCCTTCGAAACCTCTGCTCTATTTTCCTGGTCAACGAAAAGAAGAATGTGCTCCTTCAAAATAGCTGCTTTGGCACCTGGTTCCACGATGATAGTCTGCGTGCTGTCAATGATTATGGCTGGGGCCTCAACAACAACGCCTGGGCTCAACTGGGGAAGCTCGTAGATGTTGGCGTTTTGCCACCCGCTCTCTTCGAAATATACCTTGTTCACCACACTCGAAGCCGGCGCAACCGTAGGACTCGAAAGCGCTCTGTACTCGTCAAATGGGTTGCTGGATTGTCTGTCCTTGGACTGAACGTAAAGCAAGACTTGGACGTCGTCAACAACGACTTTTCTGTCCAACGAGAAACCAAACTCCTTCTTGTGCCTGTCGACGAACCTTTCATCTGCATTGTCGCCGCCTTCGTTCAAAATAAGCAAGTGTGTGTCGGATCCAACGTATCTCATGTTCAAGAAAACCTCGATCTTGGTATCGAAGCCCTTGTGGCCTTGCAGCTCGTATTCCTTGTAAGCTGACTCAGTGAGCTGAGCAATCTTCTCCTCAATCTTGGGCAAGTTGGTCTTGTTGTAAGCGAACGAAGCCGGAGACTGCTTTTCAATGACGATATCAGCGACATAGATACCATATGCGGAAAGCAAAGAGGAATATTTGTGAATGGCGACCTGGTTAATGCCCAAATTCTTAGCCAAGCTGACAGAGAATTGACCACCAGAACCACCAAAAGAAGCAAGATTGTGTTCAGCCACATTGAAGCCCTTAGCTTCGGTGAGGTTTCTGATAGGACGGGCCATGGCCTCAATAGCCACCTTTAAGAAACCAGAAGCGACCTCCTCTGGAGTGTAGGACGAGCCCTCGCTATTGATCTGTTCTGTGAGTTCCAAAAACTTAGTTCTTGTTATTTCAACATCCAAAGGCTGGTCCTGGTTCTTTCCAAAAATCTTGGGGAAGTAGTCAGGCAACAATCTGCCCAAGAACAAGTTTGCGTCGGTGACAGTCAAGGGGCCACCCTTGCGGTAACACGCTGGCCCAGGATCCGAACCAGCAGACTCGGGGCCCACAACAAACATGCCGTTTCTCCAAAAAAGCATAGATCCACCTCCAGCAGCGACTGTGGAAATATCCAACTGCGGTGTCTGCAACTGCACTTCGCTCACCACTGTCTCGTAAATGTGCTCGAGAGAACCCGCAAAACGAGAGACGTCCGTGGACGTTCCACCAGCATCAAAGCCCAAAACTGCGACATTGTTCACATCGTCGTAGCATGTTTCTCCGTAGCCGACCATACCACCAGCAGGACCGGACAAAATGGCCTTGAGACCAGTAAATTTGTACCATGGGCACAAACCACCGTTACTTTGCATGAAGAGCAATTTATTGCCAAAAGCCTCGAGGCCTCCCTGGAAGCCTTCTCCGAAGCTTTGGAGGTACTGGTTGATCACTGGAGACAAGTAGGCGTCAGCGACAGTCGACGAGCATCTGTTGACCATGCCAATCATGGGCTGCAATTCGTGAGAAACAGAGACCGTGAAGCCGATCCTTTTGGCAATCTCAGCAATTTTTTTCTCGTGTTCTGGGTAGGCGTAAGAGTGCAACAAGCACAAGGCCAAAGTGGTGATCTCTTTTTCCTCCCACAACAAGCGCAATTGACTCTCAACAACAACATAGTCGGGCTCCTTGATCACACGAATGATGTCGCCAGAAGTGGCAGTTTTGAGCTCGGGATCACTCTCATCATTGAAGTTGAGCTTGTCTCCACCACCCTCGGTGAAAGACTCCATTGTGACTCTCTCGTCGATCTCCAAAGCCTTCAGATACAAATGACCGAGCTTTTTGGCAGTCAAGTCAAAAATATGCGGTCTGGTCTGGTTTCCGATCTTCAAAACGTCCTTGAAGCCTTTAGTCGTTACCAAAGCTACAGGCGAACCCTTTCTCTCCAAAAGGGCGTTGGTGGCCACGGTTGTGCCCATTCTGATCGAGTCAATCGAGTCAATGGTCAACTTCTCCAGCTTGTCGATTTTCACGCCGTGTGCTTTCTCAAGAACTCTTCGAATGCCCTCAGTTGGTGCATCTTTGTAGTTAAGTGGATCCACAGATAGAAGCTTGAAGACATAGTCGGGCTGGTTTGGGATTTTTGCAATGACGTCACAGAAGGTTCCGCCTCTGTCAATGGCGATTTTAATTCCCTGGAGGTCTGAGTAGGACATGTTGGGTGGGGAAGTTTTTCGGACTGAAAAATCTCGGAGCTACTTATGGGGTCCGGGGAATTACGCGTGATATTTCATCACGTGTTGCTTATCAAAACCACGCCAAACGATTCCGCTCCGGTGCGTCGATTGGTATGGAGATATGCAGGCACAATTGTTCTCGAGGTCTTTTGTTATGGCACTTGGCGCTTGGTCGGCTTAATTTCTGGGTTTCCTTTGTTCATATACTGAGGACTATGAGGAACTGTAATTCCGAAAAGTCTGGTCAATTTAGTCAAAAGTTTTCCTCTAAAGTTGGTGTCAAGGCTGAATTATCAATGGAGTTTGAGCCCGCATCCTGCGCCTTAGCGTATCTCAAACGGTTGGCGGAAATATACCCTGACCATTCGGTGAAAGTTGATGAATTTTGAGAGAGAGAAAGAGAGAAAAGGATACTGGCAGGAATGTACTTGGATCTCATTTTCGTCCGAAATATACCATTATTTAGCAGCCCATTGTTGGAATACATCACCGAGCTACCCCGAAAGCGCTTTTTGCAGCCACATTGCACCCCTCTTATCCGGATACATTATGTCCTCCACGATTTAGCGCCAACGCCTTACATTCAGAACTCTCCATAATTACAAATCGCCGCGTGAACTCGTAATTGGGAATGATAATGAGGACGCTGGAAATGACCGTTTATTGGAATTTCGATAAAAAGTCCAAAATGACCAACTTCTTCAGGTCAATCTGTGTTCTTTTTACGACACGGAAAAACTATCGACAACCTTAAAAATACGTCTAAATTCTGTGTTGCTTTAGCTTTTTGGGAGACACTGCCGAGCGGCGTTGATTTAAGAGAGGAATGACGAACTAAGTGGGGGACCAAGAATATACAGAAGTTTGATTTGGTCGCTAGTGCCCGCTTAAGGTCGTCTTTTCGGCTAGTGGCTGCAAAATCAATACGAACCGAATGCAAAGATGAGTTTTTTTTTTTTTTTTTTTGGATTTTTTGGTTGCCCGTCCTCAAATTCTTCAGGTCCCTCACAATTGACAATCACTACAGAATTTGAGCGTTCTTGAGCCAAGTCTTAATTATCTCCTTATTGAACCCGTCCTTTATACATTATATCAGCAAGACAGATACAGCTTTTCCCGATAAAACGTCTTTTTCAATGACATTGCCGAGCTTATCGTACTGCTCCTCCTCGTCCTCGTCGTCCTCAATAACGTTCCCTAGCTTATCGTACTTCACGCCATCGTCACATTCTTCTTCACTTTCATCTTCCTCCTCTTCGCTCTCTTCCTCGATCTCATTGCCCAAAGCGTCATATCTCTTCTTCCTGATGACATTGCCGAGGTTGTCGTATTCAACATCTTCAACACTTTCCTCCTCCTCGTCACTCTCATCTTCACTGTCTTCGTCATCCTCACGACGATTCACGTTTCCCATCATCCATACGTCCTCTGTGGCGCTTTGCTCCTTTCTCTGCTTCACTTCCTCTTCCAACTTGGCCATCCACTCCTCCTGAGCTTTTTCCACAGAGGCAGAATCCGTACACTTCTGGTACACCTCTATAAGCTCTCTGTTGATGTCCAAGAACGTAAGTCCCCACAGGAAATTCTGTAGAAGCTCCTCCGCCCAGTCAATATGGCCCACAATGGCAAAACACGCCGCTAGAGCCTCCACACAATTGAGTTTCCACGGCCTGCCATAGTTGACTGTGTTGGCTGCTACCAAATACGGCAATAGTCTTTCGTGTTTGCCACCTATCTTGTTGAAAGGCACTTCGTCTAGTCTGGCCCACGAGCACTCAACAACAGCTGCTCCATTGGTCTCCACAATCTCCCTATCGTCTGGACATACTACTCCCTTTCCGTTGGGAGAAACAACAATGCCTTGAAACTTCTGTCCAACTCTCAAATTTCGTATGTAGCCAAGTCTTTCTAGCTTTTTGCCTGAACATCTTTTGGGGTCGCAGTGGTCGAAGTCCCACATCGCTAGCTTGACTGGAAACTTCGCTTCAGCCGCATTTCTATGGCTTCCTTCTTCTTGTCTTCCTTTTCTTATGTGATGCTGTTTGGATTTGTGTCCGTTGGATGTACGGTTTTTTGACGGCCTATCCTCGGCCTGTTTGTTTTTTCCTTTGCCCATTGTAGGATGATCTGGTAGTGAGGTCTCGATGAGCTATACATGTGGTGAACGGGTGCGTAAGTAGTATAACATCACCACGGGCAAAATTCACCAAATGGAGAATAATAATTTTATATTTTGTTTGAATCGAATCTGTTGAATTTCTGAGGCATCTTAGAGTTTTCTAAATCTGAAACAGGTGTATTGGTTGATTTGAGTCGAGTTACATCAATACTCACAAGTTGAGCACATTGCAAATCAAGCGCTAATTTGTGTGCCATTTGTGAAGAAAAGCTCTGTTCTTAAAACTTAGACCCCTTTAAAAATAGAGACCAATTCCTTTGAAATCAGGTTGTAAAATGTTCCGTAAATGACATTTTGGCATCGCTGATTTATCATGTTAAGATGACAATGAAATACACTGATTGATAATCCACTTGTCTAATGCTGATAAATGAATTGACATCTTCTTGTCTCGATCACCCCCGATGCACGCTGACCTCCTCGGGAACAATTGCACAAAGCAACCTTCACAAAAGAAGAAACTACAATGAAGCTTTATCGTAAACGTGATATTAGAATTGAAGCGAGTGGAAATTAAAGACACTCTGTGACCGTAAAAAAACATGTAAATATAAAAACGCAAACCAGACCCATCCAATTTTCAAAATTGTAATTCTTTCGTGATATTCTAAGCTTAGAAGTCCTCGTCGAAGGTGAAGGACTTGCTGTTGCTGCTGGCGTCGTTGTTCTTGGCCATGACACCGGCCTTCTGATAGTCGGAGACTCTCTTCTCGAAGAAGTTGGTCTTACCGGCCAAGGAGATGTTCTCCATGAAGTCGAATGGGTTGGTGACGTTGTAGACCTTCTTGTTGCCCAAGGCAACGAGCAATCTGTCGGCAACAAACTCAACGTACTGGCACATCAAGTTGGCGTTCATACCCAACAAGCTGACTGGAAGAGCGTCGGTGAAGAACTCCTTCTCGATCTTGACAGCCTCGGTGATGATCTTCTCGACAATGGTCTGGTCTGGTCTGTTCTGCAAGTGGGAGAACAACAAGCAGGCAAAGTCAGTGTGCAAACCTTCGTCACGGCAGATCAACTCGTTGGAGAAGGTAAGACCTGGCATCAAACCTCTCTTCTTCAACCAGAAGATGGAGGCGAAGGAACCACTGAAGAAAATACCCTCAACAGCGGCAAAAGCGACCAATCTCTCGGCAAACAAGGCGTTGTCGTCAGCGATCCATCTCAAGGCCCAGTCAGCCTTCTTCTTGATGCATGGGATGTTCTCGATGGCGTTGAACAAGAAGTCAGCCTCTTTGGGGTCCTTGATGTAGGTGTCGATCAACAAGGAGTAGGTCTCGGAGTGGATGTTCTCCATCATGATCTGGAAACCGTAGAAGCACTTGGCCTCGGGGATCTGGACCTCGGCAGAGAAGTTCTCCACCAAGTTCTCGTTGACAATACCGTCAGAGGCAGCGAAGAAAGCAAGCACTCTGGAGATAAAGAATCTCTCGCTCTCGTTCATCTTGTTCCAGTCGGTCATGTCCTTGGACAAGTCGATTTCCTCGGCGGTCCAGAAGGAAGCCTCGGCCTTCTTGTACATTTGCCACACTTCGTGGTACTTGATAGGGAACAACACGAAACGACGGGTGTTCTCGATCAACAAAGGCTCGTCTTTCTCCTGCTCCTTCAACTTGTGGCGCTGGACCTTGTGGGAGAGCAAGAACTCCTCGTGGGCTTTGGTGGCCTCGGCGATCTCACGGTTGACCTTGGCAACTTCGTCGGCGTTGACTTCCAAAGAAGCGTTGAAGGCACCCTTGCCAGCCAAGGAGTCGGTGGCAGTGGCAGTGTCTTTCTGAGCAGCTTCAGCGGCCAACTTGTCGGTCAAAGAAGAACCCTTGACGTTGGTCATGTCAAGAGAAGAGATCTTGCCTGTCAAGCCGTTGGTGGGGGTCTGCTGGATGGACATTGTGAGTGGTTTTGGGGAAGTGAAAAGTGATGAAGATCGAAAAAGATTGGGGAAATTCGGCGTCTTTATATACCTAGTGGTTTTCCGATGCGGCGGCCGATGTTTTGATCGAAGGAGCAAAGGAATCGGGAAGTTTATTAGCATCAGCAAGGCGAGAAACGAGAAGACCACCACACGTGACGCGCGCGCGTAACAAGCGCGTGGTGCCATACCGGACGCGTCTAGTATAGCGTACCGGAGGCACCCGGAAGTTCCGGCTCAAGCCGGGGCTTTCGAGAGAAATCATTTCGATTTCTGAACTTAAAATTCTTTTCTGAACTCATTCGTTTTTTTCCCGCTCCAAAACCTCCCCAATTGGCCGTTTTTGGTGTCCCCTTTTCCAACCCTCCAGGATGGCTGGCTCCTCGGTGCACTCCCGCTGTTTACCTCCCACCCCAACTAGGAACTCTGAGTGCCTCGCGTGTGGAAATACCGACGCCTTTTTAAGAAGCCCTGAGCTACATGAGTGGGCAAATTGTAAACAACACGCTACACGTCATATGTTGGCATTTGCGTGTGTGGAAACATCCGCTTCGGCTTGTTCTGAGAGTGGTTGATGCATACGAGAGGGGGTAGGGAACAATACTACGTCTGACGAAGATTCGATATGTGCTTTTGTGGTGTCTTCTGGGGAAGGTGTAGTGAGGCGCTGAAGGCACGGAGGGCCTATTTAGGCAATTCGTACTGGAAATGGAACATCGTCTGAGAATTGGGCTGGGGTTGGGTGTAGTTTTGTGTGACGGAATGGCTGCAAATCGCTATTCAGTGCCACTGACTAACAATTAGTGATCCGACGGAATTGGGGACCGGCGACGGAAATCGGGCAAAACTGCTTCGTTGTGATCTGGTTTGTTTGTTGATTGGTTTTGGATCCTGTGCATTCGCCAGATGGGCTAGATTGGCCAGATCTGGCATTGGCCTCTCGTGAGGTGTATGCGACTAAGGTGGTCCAGAATATTATTGATGAGACGATCTAGAGAATATCGGGATTTCAGGCAGCGCAGATCAAGATAGAAGCCCCTGACTGATAATTTGAGTACTTTACAGGTGTTTTGTTTGGCCTACGAAGGTCTCATTCACTACAAGCCCTAACAGTGGACTCAACGGGTTGGAATCCTCCTCCTGACATCTCCAATTTGTCCTTCTCAAAGAATCGGCTGATAAGATTGCATTTCGCTTACAAAATGGAGCCATCTGATCTGAGTCGTGAAGCCACTCATGTCACTGTTACTCCTAATCACCGTTAAGGTATTCGTCGGATCGGCATCATGACATTGATGTAAGTGGTTCAAGGCACCTCGACATTGAACTTGACTGCCAGTCAGCTCGAATTGAGGTCAGTGATTGGTCCGCACCAGGAGAAGCTGAGATCTCATGATTATCGAATTACGAGTAAAGCAGATTCCTCGATCAAATCCTGATTCTTTATTTTAGTATCATTGCAACCCCAAAGTTCAGCCCCAGTACTTCCTCTGTCATTAAAGTTGCGAGGATCAGAGTCCTAATCTCCCTTCTTGCTTAAAGCTTGTTTCACTACTCTGCTTTTGTTCCTCTTTCAAGCCTCATCAAAACGCTACATTCTCTACAATTCTCTCGATCAAATACTCTATCACTATACCAAAGAACTAAATACAATCCCAACTGCAATCACGAGCTAGCGGTCCTCACGTTGAAGTAGCTATTCGTGATAGTGTGCTTATCATCCATGGGCGTGGGCAAGTCAACAATAGGCTCAAGGGACCTAAGCATTTCGTCCTGCGAACGAGGAGAAGCCACCTCTTCGTTGTACTCAAAAGGTCCGCCCAAGTACTTGTTATCGTTGAGCTTGAGCGCTGGCGCTATGTTTGGACTAGTCAGGTTCTGGCCCAAGGTCGAGTCGCTCAACAGCAAATGGCCAATATCCACTCCAAGGCTGTCTCTCTGGAAACTCTGCGAAAGAGACGAAGGTGGTGGACTGGCCACACGGGAAATGCTCTGGGGAAATGTAATCTTGGGAGAGGCCATTTGGCTGAGAGGAGGCATCTCGCTCGTGGGCGAATCGCCTTCCACAGACTCAAAAAGATCAGCAATATTGCCCTCTCCCTTGTATGGTCCGTCAGCCTGCTTGCAGGCCAAAAATTCCTTAAGACAATTACGCCAATCGAGTTCTGTCCAGTTTTGTATGCGAGAAGTGTCGTAATTGGCCTCAACGAGATCAAAGGCGTCCTCAGTGGACAAGTAGCCGTAGTGTGGCAAGGAAGGTAGACCGAAAAGCATGGAAATCGTGTTCTTTTTGTCGCTGTTCAACTGGGAAGGACGACCATATAAACGGAAAGCATCAATGATGTGCACGAAGTTTCTGATCATGATCTCGATGGCACTCACGGCAGGATGAGGAAGAGGCATCAAGTAGACGTAGTTTGTAGAAACGAATTTGTTCACGGTCTGCTTCTTGTAGAAGTGGGTGGAAGTGTTGCGAGGAGGCAGGCCCGGCGTCAACAGCTCCTTAGTGTTTTTTGCAGGCGTTGGAGAGTTCACGAAAAACGAGTGTGACGAGTTCACTGAGGTCGATCTCGAACGGTTGCCCAACTGCTGGGAGGGAGTAGGAGCGACCATAGAGCTCAAAGAGGTGTAAGAGCCGCTTCTGGAGCCCAACTTCAGCCCAGTGGGCGTGTTGTGGCCGGACAAAACGGGTTGACCTGAAAACAAGTGCTCGTAGTCTTTATTCACAAACACCTGACCCTCCAACTTCATGATGGCGTTGTTGTCGATCATGCGGTGGTCCTCGGGGTAGACGTTGTAGACGGCATCAGCGTCGTTGACGTACAAAATCAAGGATTTTTTGTTGATCTTGTCGTTGGTATAAATTTCCACGCGGCCCTTCTTCTTGCCGTCTCCGGGGATCACAGACATGTAGGACTTGATCCACTTGGAGGAGACCTGGGGCAAGCGCAAGTTGATCCATTCGAAACGAGCAAAACGCTTCTTGTGAGATAAAAGGGTGAAAATGTCCGAAAGCTCTGGGCCCTTCAAGGAGAGCATCACAGCGGTGTAGGCCTCGTTCAACGAGGTTTGCTCGAACTTCGACAAGTGCAACGCCGAGAGCCACTTGAGGAGGTCGTTCTGATCGTCAAAACGGAGCACCTCCTGGCCGTTATCGTAGTTTTGCAAGATAGTCAAATCGTAGGTGCTAGAGTCCTGGTTCTGGCCCAGCAACACAGTGCAGTCCTGGATGTTCACGTAGCGTGGGTTGGCAGAACCGTCGACCCAAAGCAGCAACTCCGTTCCGGTCAAAGTGGCCTCAGCGGGCAGCCATTGAGAGGAGCTGGCATTTTTCACCCAGAGAGCGCCCGAAACGTACGTTCTCAAGCGCTGGGCCGTGATCAAGTTCACCACCGGCAGCAACTCCGGCTGCAAATCGTGGGTGATGGTCTTCATTCTCCGGCGCAACGACTTCAGCGGCCTGAGGTCGCCTAGCGCCGAATTGGACGTGCTGGACATGGAAAGCACCCGGGAGTGCCTCACATACGACGCCGGAGGGATTCTATCGGACACGGAGCGTCGACTGACAGGCGAAGAGGGCGAGGAAATCATCGGAACCGCCGAGGGCGTGCCCGTGGGGGTCCCTGTGGGGGAGTCTGTGGGCGTGTTTCCCAAAGAAACCACGTTTGTGTCGATTCTGGGTGGTTTCACTGTGCTCTTGGGCTGTGGTTGCTCGGTCTTCACAATCGGCACCGGCGTGGTCTGCTTTTTCGGAGACAGTCTGGCCAGCAGGGAGCGGTGTCTGGGAGAACTCTGGGGCAGGCTCTGGGGCAGGCCCTTGGGCAGGTTTTGGGGCAGGTTTTGCAATTTCTTGAAGAGGAACATCGTTGGTGGGAGTAGTGGGTTTGTGAAAAATGGCCCTGATAAGACGCTCTTGGGGCCTAGCACGGAAGCAGCAAGAAAGGGGCGAAAAGGTTAAAAAGCGAAGATGGAGAAATGCAGCCAAGAGAGAATACGACGAAGCAATGTGGTATAAGAGTCGAGCAAGATGCGATGAGACGGCGGAGGAAGATGACGACACAGTGCCGAAACATAGGCGTCGGGCCACAGCGGGAACCACGGCAGCAAGATGGAGGGTGGGTGCAGGACAGAGTTGCACCCAGGGCCCCAAGAACCCCAGGAAACTTCCATTTTCTGGGGATCTGGCGGTTTCGGACAAAGCAGAATGTCGAAAATACCGAGAATCCTTTTTTTTTCTTCCGTTTTCGTTGCTTTTCTTCCAAATCTGGTGCACCCCTGGGCCGGAGCCGGCTCTTTGTTAGTGCGATTTGGCGCCCCGGCGCCAGTGCAGAGATCTCAGCAACACCAGAAAGCCACAAAGAGCAGCGGCTAAATCAGGAAGCAACGAGGCGAGTGCGGCGGAAGGGCAGAAACCAATCGAGATCGAAGAATTGAGCCCGGAAAGCTGATTTTTTTTTATTTTACTTCTCTTACAAACCTGAAGCAGCGCCCAGAATCCGAGATTCCGACCTCGCCGGTGCGGATGCCAAGAGGCCTCTGCGACCCAGCTGCCACAATACCACGGGGAAGTGCCACAAAACGGAAACAAAGATCTCCGAAGGGTTTGCGACGAAACAGAGAAAACACAGCCTAAACGGGCGCAACGTCGCAAATCCAGCGTGTGTGTGCCGTTTTGGGGAGAATCTTAGATAGCGTCTGGAGTCTATTGGTTGGCTGCGAAACCACAATAGCCAGGCAGGGAGCGAAGTCTAAGTTAATAGGGGCTGCCCAAGCTAGGCAAACACTGGGCAAGAACGCTGGCAAGAACACTGGGCAGACAGGCAATTCGGGCATAAATTCATTCAGAAATTCCCCAAGAGCAATTGTCACATCCTGGCTTGGGCCTTGCTTATCTTGCGGTTTGCACCCACCAGAGGCTTTTTGCAGCCACTGCCCAACATTGCCCGCAACACAGCCCTGCCTCACGCTGGCTGTGCACCCCCATTAGGCTTTTTTTTTTTTTTCTTCTAAACTTCGATATCTCCAGGCACGGCTGGGGCGCTGCCGGATCGTGGGGCTGTGCAACTCAGGCACGGCAGCTTCCCGAGGTGTCTCCGATCTCGCATGGAGATTGGTCCGGAAAGGGAGTTATCGGGTTTGGTGGAAGAAATCCGGGTGTGATGAAGCCGTTGCGGTGGACGTTTCTCTGCTTCGACGAGTTTCATGCGGTTCGGCTTTTCGAGGCTTGGAGCCCTGGCTGGAGCATGACAGCGTAGGGCAGGAAGGTCTGGTGTAGCTTGGGCAAGGGTGTTCGAGTTTCAGCGGGATGGTCTTGTGTAGTTTGTGTGAAACTTTACGGGACGCCAAACCTGGGGGTTTGACCCTAAGATAGGTATGCTCTACCTTGTGCTAAGCGACTTCAGGCCCGAAATTCTCTCGTTGTAGATGTGTCAGCGCATATTGATCAAACCAAAGAGTTTGAGAACCAAATCGAATCGATCCCATGGCTTCGAATCTCTCGTGGCTACTCTGTGACCATGGCACTCCATCTTACAGTCTTGAAGCCCGCCTACCTGTAGACCTTTATCACTATATACTATTTGCTCTACTCAATCGATAAAGCCATCCCAACAGAGCATGCGTCAAGACGAAACTGACAACACTATTGAACCAGCTCAGCATTGCCAAAGAAATGACTAGTGAGGTGGATGACACAGCGAGAATAATGCTAACAAAGATGAGCGCTAACGCACGAATCGTGCCTCCATCTCCTTTGATATAGTGCCAGACTTTCTTGGAAGTTTTCAGGATCCAAGCCATCAAGCGGTTTCTGCGCTTCCCGGTCACTATAGCATCAGGCACCGCAATGCACTCGAAACAACCTTTGAAGGCATCACTTTCGGAGATTTCCATGCCCTGGTGAGGAGTGACAAAAGAAGCACATCTCATAGCCTTCAAATGGCGCTGTAAGATGTTTGCCTCCTCGGATAGCTCTTCGTTCAATAACCAAGGGATCCCATGAATGAAAAGAATTGTTTCGCCATCCATGCGCTGCACCTCCTCCAAAGCACCTTCCAAATTCTGGGCGAATGAGTTGCCGAACTCCAGGTCGCTAAAAACTCTATCGAGGTGGAGAGTGAGGATCCTAGCGGGGCCCAAGTCGTGTTGTGTGTCATCAGAAATGAGATTTCGAACGATAGTGTCAACCACCAAGGCGTTTGCCTTCTCGTCATTCAACAAAAACAACGGATGTTTCTCGCCTTGCGAAGCGAGTAGCTTAACTGCCCTTCTTTTGACCTTTTCGAGGCCTGGGACTGATGCAAGCTGCAAGTCAGGTTGTTGATTCATCACAAAGGCACGTAAGGTCACATCGTTGCCGTACTTGCCCATATACTGGCAGCCTTGAAGCGAGCCAATTGGGGGATTCTTCAAGGATTTTAACATCTGCTCTGCTCCCTTAGTCTCGTGTGGTCTGAGGGTGATAGTCTGAGACCAATCCACCGTGAGTTTCCCCAGTGCCCCAGGACTTGGACGAATAGATTGCATGCTCAAGACGGATGATCCGGATGGTAAAGCCGCGGCCGTTTTTGGCTTTGAAATGAAATCTATCACGCTTTTTCCCTTGTTTGGTGCTGGCATCTTGATTTTTTTGAAGAAGTATGTGGGAGGGTTGTGGATTTGCAGCCATTTCTCGCAGTATGTTAGTGGGTACAGGGTCACCCTCTACAAGCCATGCGGATCCTATCCAGCGATTTGAGCATGGAGCTGACTTTTTGTCCAGCCAATGAATAGGCAGGTATCTTTATGTCTTCTTTCTCCATGATGTGAATTCTAAAATTTTCCGGCTTCCTTCGAAGACTCTCCACTGGAGTTGCTACATAGTCATGAACACAAGCACGAGCCAGAATGAGCTAGGTATTATTTAAAAGACTCTGGATTTTAGGAGAATCTCGGATACCAACTATCTCGATACAAATGCTAACAGTTCTGTGAACACTTCGCCCTATTGACGAGCTGTCTTCGCCGCTCCAAACGGCAAGAACAACACTCACCAGATGTTTTATGAGAAGTAAGCCCTATTATTGAGTTTAAGCATCAGGAAGTCATAGGATTGAAAAGAACCCGCTTTCCAAAATTACAAAAGTTCTTGCAAACATGTCTCACCCATCTCTCGAAGAACTTCGTTCTGTTATGCCATAGTTTACTCCTTGATTGAGAAAATTGCTGAAGGTCAAAACCTAAGAGCCATGATTGGATGCAGTGTCCTTCGAAGGATGACCACAGACCAAACAAAAAGGCAAGTCAGACAATGACCGTTGATGCTGAGGGTTATATAAGTCCAAGCATGAGCATTGCTGTCCAAACAAGATGTGTCAAACTTGGGAAGAGAAGTTAATAGTAATTGAAAAGCTCCACTATACTGATTTTCATATATCAAATGTTCCCATCTTCCAAAAAAAGTATTTGACATCGTTCTTGGAGATTGATCATGCTGCAATTTTCAGTTGATACTGAGAGTATGCGCATTCAAGATAGAGTAATTGCAACAGTGGAATTTAGTAGGGTAACCACAAACCACCCAGGATTGCAAGCAGGTTAGAGACAAATGAGGCTGAGTCGCTATATGAGAGCAATTACTTGAGTACGTCTTCGCTTAAGAGCAACATGCGCAAGAATCCAGAGGAGAAGTTTATCGTGTTCGATAAGGTGGATGATGTCCAAACAGTTTCCAAGATTTTGCTCAGTTTCCCTTGCAAAATAGGTCAGCGATTTGAAGATTATGTTTGCCACTCCACCCGAGCATACAAAGTCATGAATAATGTGTACCGGGCCACGGAAGTGACATTCAGGAGAACAGAAGTTGTGCAACCATCCTACGTTTTGACACCTCGGATGAAGAGAGCTTTAAGCCTTTCCAATATCGAGGGCTTTGGCACCGGCCCAATGTTAGCAACAGATGTTCCTCACGTGAAATACGTCGTTTTGGAAGCTGGACAATTATTTTCTGGGCCTGAATATTGGAAAAAGATTAATGAGCTAACCGGGGACTCATTATTTGTCATCGCGGGAGAGTTTTTCAGGTTCAAAGAACTAGAGTTTCCAATGACCCGGGCGTTGTATGGCATAAGCCAAGACATTTTGAATGTTTCAGGCTTGCCTGAAGACTGCTCTGATATGGTGAGCCTAAAAGTTAAGGTTTATAGAACACACCAGTATTGGCAAGGTGAACTCGGCAGGATTTTTGTGCCCAAAATGAGCATCTCGGCACTTTTACGATTGCACCTAGTCCTCAGTCCTCCTGGGGGAGATTCTCTTGAGTTTCCTTCTTTAGAGATACATCATGTCAAGGTAGAATTACAGGAGCTACTTTGGTGTTTAAAAGATGAGGAGGCTGCCGAATCAGTTTATCAGTTTGAGTGGTACATGCGTGAACAGCTCCTCCTTGATAGCGAATGCTCGATGGTTATTGATAGTTTAGCTTGGTCTGATCAGAGCGAGATTTCGCTCCCGATATCGTTGTTTGACTGCAAGATTCCAGAGGTGGGGCCAACATTTTTCTCGAATCATCTTCTGAGATGTTACGCTTTAAAAATAACTTTTGACGTTAATTGGAAGGAAAAGCATTGTCCTTTCACTTTGAGTACTTTTCTGGAGATCAACGTCGCAACAAAAGATTACATATCAAGCAAAAGGAACCTTGTGCGTCCTCCGTCTGAATTAGCCAATTTTCGCAGCTATACAAGGATTGATAGGCTCCCCAAGAAAAGCCTCAGCCCCAATGTTACGTTGAGTCATGATTTACTGGATATCATTTGCGAACAACTGCTGATTTATCAGTCACACCAAACAGACACATTCATCATCGATGATGACGTTTTTGCAGTATCAAATATTGACCTACTAGAAGCGTACCAAAACCCCACATTGTCCGACATCAGCGAGTTATTGCAGGAATATCGGCTAACATACCTTGGCTGCCATCCAATCTTAAAAGAAGGCGAGGCTTTTTTAGAGTGTGAGATTGTTAATTCGCAAAGAATTTTGAGCGACCCAGGGCCGGAGAGGTTGGTCGGTGGCTTATTCATTGAACCCAATCGCTACACGACGAAGTATACCAATTTCATCAACACTGCTGCTTACGAATTGCCCGATCTCATGACAAATCGAACAGATACCATGATATTTTGTGTTCAATTACACAATATATCGATGCATCTTGTCACATACCCTTTGAATTCGAATGAGTATCCTTTTGACTGTTTTAAAGGGGAGGTTATAGCCCTACCCGGAATGAACATTTCTCAGTTCTTAAATATCAGACTTGATATCACTAAATCACCGAACAAGGTGATCGAGGAGCATAACTTCAAATTGGTGGTGTCCAGAATAAGGCTTCTGCTCAAAGAAATCATAAGGGGTAACAACTGTCATCATCAAGATGCGTCGATAAGAACGCTAGTGCTTTTGGATAAAAATCTCAATGAGAATTTGACCAGAAATAGCTTTGCTCATTCGAATAATTTCTGTTGGGGTAGCTTGGTTATTCCGGAGCATTGGTATAATTGTCAGCTACCGGATGTGAGCTCAACTGTCATCTCAAACAAGCTACGTAGAGGATATGAAATATGTGTTGATATCGATGTCTTTCAGCATAGATACCACAAGAGGTTGTCGATCAATCAAGAAGTTCTTATCGCTTCACTTCACCGTTATCAGGTAAGGCCAGACTCTTTACCACCGCCATACCAGCCTTTTGATCCATTTCCGCCCGAATTCCGGTCTGGAGCCTAAAACTATTACACCTCAGGTGAAGGATAAAAAGCCAGGTGAGGTAGAGGACCAAAGTATGCTGCAAAAGATCTTCAAAGCGTCAAACATCCAAATTTTCTTGTTGGGACCTACATCTTCTCGCTTCTTGCAGCTCTGGAGAGACAACTCAGACTATATGGAGTCGTGAAATCCTTTAAAATGGAGAATGTTATCTGTTTTCTAGTAGGATTACCTTCAAGTAGCTAATATAAGAGCGTCTACATATGTCTATGAGAAGCATTAGGGCTGTCAAATTGACAATTGACGTCAGCACTACGGCATAAAAAGCTGTGGACAATCTGAAGTATAATGACAGTTGAGTCGAAACTCCAATCAGAGTGGGCAATTCAACGCAGTCATTCGAAAACTACATGTTCACTACAACGAATCACCTCGAGGTCTGTTAGATCCACAACATAGTTTACCGTATTTTTCACTTTGTAAGGCCACCTTTTGCACACAAAACATTGTTACATATAATAACAGCAGTGTCTTTTAGAGCCCTGTAGGATCTTAGTGAAGTCAATTATGAATTGAGCCTCGACAAACGCTGTGACGTTACTTGAGTAAAGTTTATAGGTATTCTATGAGTTGGTCATTGGAGAAAAAAAAAATAAAAAGAAAAATGAAGCACTTTCAGTATTGAGGTGGTGACTGGTGAGGTTGGCTCTGTCGTGAATTGAGTGGTAAACACGTCCACTTCCAGACCAAACGTTGGGAATGGCGATTAGTTCCCAATCAACATCCGTAAATTCCATGCATTCGCAAGTCATCAAGGGAGTGTGCGGGAAAAAACCCCCTAGGAAAAAAAAATCTCAAGCGTTACACATTATCTGTTTTGAATTCATTTTGGCTGCGGAAGGCCGTCAACAATAGCTCAAGCCGCATCCTGTCAAACTAGGGCAATTGTTTTGAGCGCTGTTAGTATTCGTACCTAGCCAAACTTACAAACAAAAATAAAAAAGACGTTAGCTTTTAATAGTAGACACATAGGTATCTGACCCACAAATTTCAGACTAAAGGGTTATACCCCAGTTTATGCTTTCGCCAAAGCAACAACACCCGCAAGCCCCGCCAGTATGTCGGACCTTTTTCGCAGCCACCAGAGATAAGCACGGAACCGCCCGAAAAGCCCAAGATACCGAGCTGAATATATTATGAGGTATAAAACATCTCAACAGTTTGCTCTACAAAATCAAGAAGTTTAATCAATTCTTCCTTCCCAACGGCCCCGCCGCAACCCTGCAGCAAAAAATGTCTTATCTCTTATCTTCCTCCTGTATGCACTGGTTGCTAAATAATTCCGAGTTGATCCAGTGGATCAGATCTCATCACAAGACCGTTGCATTCTTTTCATAGACTCTGATACACTTTATAGAATCACATGTCAGACCCGCTATACCAGCCACATCGCGTGACAGGAACTCTAGCCTGGGCTACTTTGGTCAACGGATTCAGCACAATTCAGTTTGGATTCCATTTGGCAGCTACAAACGCTCCAGCCACCATCATCGCATGCAAAAGACACATTGAACCGCCCTTTGGGTACCAAAATCCCTCACTTTGGGACTCCTGGGGCAGACTGCAGTGCATCCCCATGAATGTCAACGACATAGCGTTGATGAGCACCATGTTCACTATCGGAGGCCTCATGTCGTCCGTGGTTGCTGGATCGCCCCAGGTGACGTTTGTTTTCGGCCGCAAACGCATCCAGATGGTCTGCGCCGTGTTGTATCTCGTCAGCTCTGCCTTTTTGTGCCTCGCAAACTCAAAATGGGCGTTTTTGGCCGGCAGATTCGTAGGAGGCTTCGCTCTGGGCGTTACGATCGTTGTGGCGCCCATTATGATCAACGAGCTCGCTCCGCTCAACCACAGGGGCCTCATGGGCTCGTTGTTGCAGTTTGGGGTGGCCTTGGGTGTTCTTTTTGGGCAATTGCCAGCTCTTCGGTGGAGCAACGACACCCAATGGCGGTGGATTTTTGCATTTGGCGGGCTGATGGCGGTTTTGCAGCTTTTCTTGTTGCTCACGACGGTGGAGTCACCAAAGTGGATGATCATGCAGCGGGGAGAAGTATCGAAGGCGACGAAGATACTCCGAAGCTTGCGTTCGGAAGCGCTGTCCGTAGACCACGAAATACAGCACTGGAGGGAGCTCAAGAGCAACACGGCCAAGCGGATCTTTTTGAGCGAGGAGACGCCTTTAATGGACTGTGAAGAAGACATTGCGGCGACTTTGGCGCCCGTGAAATCCAGAAGAGGCTCGATCGACCCCAGTCCGGTGAGCATGATGGAGTATGCTATCAACGTCAAATACCGAAAGGAGATGATCGCGGTTTCGATGATAATGACGGGCCAGCAGCTCTGCGGGATCAACGTGATCACGTTCTACGGGGTCAACATCCTCGAAAACATCGTGCCCAAGGGCACGAACGTGCTATACATCACCGTGAGCCTAGCGCTATGCGACGTGGTGGCCATGCTTGTGGTTTCGCCGTTTATAGACAAGTTTGGGCGCAGAACGCTCTTGAACGTGTCGCTCGGGGTGATGGGAGTGTCTTCGGCGCTTATTTCCATCTTCATGCTCTGCGACAACGGCTTTTCGACCGCCTTGGCCTGTTTTGTCTACGTGATAGGGTTCACGTTCGGGCTTGGGCAGATCCCAGGGCTCATGATCAGCGAGCTTTCGAGCCACGACACGATTGGAGTTGCCCAGTCGTTTGGCACCATGCTCAACTGGGGAGCCAATGTGCTAGTGGCATACTCGTTTCCACACATGCAGCGGCTCCTCCAGAACTGGGACTTTATGGTTTTTTTCGTCGTCTGTTTCCTCTACATTGGCGGGATCATAGTCTGTGTGCCTGAAACCAGAGGCCGTTTTAGCTACCACGAGATTTGGGCAGGGAAGTAGGATTAGCGTTTTTGCAGCAATTGAGCAAGCGAATGCATACAACATGTTCGCTCAGCCTCACCTAGTAAATGGAGACCCTTCAGGATGTAACCTCCTGCAGGGGCCCCATTCTCTCCCGGCCAGTACATTCTTTCCGTGCTTCGGTGCATGGGAAGCATATATATAAGAGATCGTCGAAGGAAACTATTCTCACCTCCACTACTTCTTCTTTTCCCAAAATGGTCGACTACAAAACCTGGTTGAAGGATCTTGACGACAACACGAAACTCGGACTGCTTTCCATTCCGGGCACTCACAATTCTGCTGCCTGTCACACTGCCTTGCCCAGTGTCCAATGTCAGGGCAAGTCTGTCACTGAGCAATTGGAGCACGGTGTGAGGTTTTTGGACGTCAGAGTCGGAAAGGCCTTGATGAAGTCAGGCGAAGACGCCAACGAGTTGGTGGTCGTGCACGGCAAGTTCCCCGTTCGTATTCCTTTCCAGTTGAAGTTCAGAGACACCTTGGAGGAGGTGATCAGCTTCTTGGACAAGAACAGGTCGGAAACGGTGATTCTCTCCATCAAGCAGGAGGGCACGGGCGAGTGGAACAACGCCCAGGACGAGTTTGGCAACGTCTTCTGGGACAAGTTCGTGAACCCCCACAAGGACAAGTACTACTTGGGCACCGACTTGCCCCGTTTGGGCGACGCCAGAGGCAAAATTGTGCTTTTCAGGAGGTTTGGCGTCAACAACGAGGACAGGAAGCGGGAGTACGGTTTTGACGCCCACACGTGGAAGTACAACTGCACTGAGGACGACAGAGGCGCCTTCTGCGTCCAGGACTTCTGTGAAATCGAGAAGGCCGACGATGTGCCCAAGAAGGTTGAGTATGTGAAGAACTTGGCCAAGAGGGCCAGCGAGTACAACAGCACGAACAGCGACGGGAAGCTTTTCATCAATTTCTGCTCGGGCTCCAACTTTTTCGACCGTGAGTGCTGGCCAGAGCAGGTGGCCAAGGCCATGGACAAGCACAATCTCCAGGAGAGTTTTGGCAAGGGCAGCGGTATCATTGTGTTGGACTATGTCGAGGCCAACGACTGGAAGATGGCCCGCGAGTTGATCGACAAGAACTTCAATTGAGCGAACTCTTCGATTGAGTCAATTGAGCTGGAGTCAAGTAGACATCCTGGCTTTAAAAGGATTAAAATACCATGAACAATAAATGAAGTTAGTATTGCTGGGTCAGTAGATTTTGCAGCCAGTCTGGGGTAGTGTGCGACATCGGCAGCATTCGCGTAGTGTTGATGTTCAGTATTCTATTGTCACTAGCTGCCCAAAAACCACTATAGATAGATATGATCTCAAGAGCGCTAGCTGGCCTTCATAGAAACCATGCTACACCACTAATCCGGACTTTTCTTCGTGCCAATTCTTCGAGTTTCGACGCCTCCAAACTACGGCAGATAATAGAGACTTCCAACATGGGAATCGCCCAGAAGCTCGAGGAGGCCAAAAAGAAGGCTAGTCCGGGTCCCCAGAGACAAATTCCAAAGACAGAAGGAGCCAAAAAGGCTGAGACTGTGATTGCCAGCGAGCCAGCGCCCGAGAGTCCGTCCATCAAGGAAGTCCAAAGCGAGTTTGGGGACTTGCCCTCTCAGAAGGAAATGCTCAGGAGCGCTTTTTCGAAAAAACTTGAACTTCACATGGAGAACTTACAGGAAACGATATTCAGGGCCACCAGAGCGCTAAATGATGTCACGGGGTACCTGGGAATAGAGAAGTTGAAAAACGCCGTAGAGCAGCTTGAACAGGAACTTCAAAAGCAAAAGCGGGAGGTAAGGGCTAGCAAAATTAGGTACCTGGAAGCCATTCAGAAACGATCAGACTCACAAAAAGAGATAAACGAACTATTGACTAGGAAACACAACTGGAGTCCTGAGGACGTGGAGAGGTTTACTGAGCTCTACAGAAATGATCACTCCAACCAGCAGGAAGAAGCCAATGCGGAGCAGCAGTTGGCCGATGCGGAGGCAGCCGTTGACTCTGTTCAGAATAAACTCACGCAGCTGATTTTAACAAGATACCACGAGGAGCAGATTTGGAGTGACAAGATCAGACAGGCCCTGACGTGGGGAACATGGATTATCATGGGCATCAACGTTCTTTTGTTCACGATAGCTACGTTTATTTTAGAACCGTGGAAGCGCAGAAGACTTGTAAACGCTTTTGATGCTCAGGTGCAACAGAAGATGGACCTGTTTTCGGCAGAAATGCGGTCGTTGGCTACTGGTTCTCCAGTTCCGCCTGCCACCCCGCTCGAAACAGTTGAGAAAGACAATTACGTGGGGCAAAACTATACCGTCTCGTTCAAGGGTCTCTCCTCATGGGACAAGGTCAAGCATTGGGCTCAAAGTAGCTACGCTGCCGTAAAGAATTCCCAAACTACATTTTCCTTTGCCCATCAGGATTTTGCCGTTTATTCGGCGATCGTGTTGGCCATGGGTTCCTTGTTTGGCAGTGCATTGACTCTTCTCTACAGATGAGAAAATTGGACGGTGGCATGAGCCACGAGTCCAGATCATGACCTATGGACGGGAGATTAAAAACAATTAATTCAAATGAGCTATATGATGTACACTTGACTGAATGGAATTAAGTGGAGCTCCATGTTGAGTCAGGAGACCATTTCGGTGGTTTCCATCGCAACGAGAAGCGCAAACACCATACATCATGGCCCATTGAAAATAGCCATTATCAGATGGAGAATACCGCTGGTGGGGAAACGTCGGCTAAGCCAGAAAAAAAGCATTTTCTGTTTCTTCCGATATGTGGGGTTGCCAGTCGAGATAACAGATGACGCTTCGGTAGAAGCCGAATGGTGCCGTGCTCAAAAGCAAGGCTTATTTTCAGTCCGATAAGAGCGATTTTGAGCAATTTAGGGGCCATCTTTTTGTCACTAAAGGAGCCGCTTGCTTTGGCTGGTGACGAAATGTCTAGTTCCTCGTTCAAAGTATATTCCAGCTTAGACTAACTATCCAACAATACTATTTGCAGATGATCATGAGGGTAGCAAATTCAATAGTGCTTGGATTGAGCCTACAAGATAAACTTTACATAGATAATCAAATCCAGCTTAATAGTATCTAAATTTGCATTAATTCTTCCGTAGTTTTACAATTGCACGAGATACATCTTCATTATCTCTTCTGCCTCTGTGATCATAATCGAAGGAGACGAAAACTTACATGACATAAAATTAACATTTAATCGGACTAATGTCCCCAATGTGTGTTACCGTTCTCAAGTCATAACTTAAATCTACTCAAAATAACTCCCCTGTATCATAAAACTGTATTGACTCCTAGATCCTACCATAAATAAAATCTCGTAACACATGAGCGTCGTGAAACGGAAACCGCCTACCTGATGACCTCGGCATCGTCGTTCAGGTTTCTTCCGTCGGCGTCCTCCTTCGAGGTAACGAAAACCTGCTCCCTCGACTTGTAGATCTCCAACGCCTCCTGGGTGGCAGACCCCACCGTCTCCAACACCACCTCGTTGATCTCCTCCGCCTGTTCGTCCACCTGTGGAATCAACAAGTTGAGAATAAGCCCGATGAAGCCCGTGATGGCAAAGCCAGTTTCCATCACCAACGTGATTGCATCGAAAAAGCCCGTCAAGCCGGTGTTGTTGCCGGAGTAGGTGAAGATGTTGTCGAACCATGTGGGGACCAAGACTGAGCCCACACCGGGGACTAAAGCGGCTGTCAAGACGAATCTGTCTCTTCTGGTGAACTCTGTGGAGGAGATAATTTTGATTCCCGAGACGGTCACCGAGGAAAACAAGAAACTCGTCATTCCGCCCAAAACAGTGCTGGGAATGGAGACAATGGCGGCTGCAAACTTGGAGAAGATGCCCATCACCACAAGGAAGAAGGCACACCAGTAGCCTGCCTTTCTGTTGGCACACTTGGTCACGGAAATGACTCCGTTGTTCTGGGCAAATGTAGACACTGGCGTCATGGTCATGAGACCCGCAAGGACCGAGTTGACCCCATCAGCGAGAACTCCGCCCTGGATTCTCGACTCGTACATGCCTCCAGTGACCTCCAATCTTGAGACATCGCAAGTTGCTGTGATATCACCAATGGCCTCCATAATAAGCACAATGTATCCCGCAAAGAAGGGAAGCACAGCCGGACCGTAAATCCGGAGCTTGAACGTGTGGACCCATACGAAGGTGGCTACCGGCGCCGAATCGATGTTTTCCGAGGAAAAATACCCACAAGCTGCTGCCACAATGCACCCCATAAGCAAACCCACCACCACAGCGCACGACTTCATGATGGGAGAGCCGAACCGCTCGGTGATGATGATAGTCACATAAACCAAAAAGCCCAAACCAGCAAACTGGGCCGATCCCCAGGGCAAGGGGTGTGCAGTTCCACAGGTTTCGCCCACACAGCTGCTGCCGCCCATCCAGTTCTGGAAACCGGTCTCCATCAAGTGGATACCAATGAGAAGCACCACAGGGCCCGTGACGAGGGGAGGAAACACTTTTTGCAACGCTTTGGGAGGTGCAAAAGACAACAAAATCTCGAACAACGCACACAAGGCGCCCGTGGCGATAATACGGCCATATCCGTCGGGACACGGCAACTTGGTGTCTCCGTCCATGGGGCAAATGCCTGAGCTGTACATCAAGGGCAACGCCTTAGTGCAAATCGTGATCGTAGCAAAAGAGGTTGCCATGACCGAAAGCAAGCCTGTTCCGAGATAGTACGGTGTTTTGTAGATGTGAAATCTCGAAATCTGGATAGAAGAGAGCACTCCCGCACAGATCAACGAGGTGGACACCAAGTACTCCCTGATTTCGTTGCTCAAATTGGCCGCGGCCGAAATCAACATTGGAGGCGTAATAACGCCCGCAAGCATCGCCAACGAATGCTGAAAGCCCAAAATCATCCCCAAAACCAACGGCATGCTCGAGTTGAGGCCGAAGAACGGCTGCGTTTTGGGTGGGCCCTTCTTCCAGGGCAACTCGGGAATGAAAAGGTACCCGTAGTCGTAGTCGCCCAAGAGACCCTCGCGTGTTGTCCATTTGCGCCAGAAGCGCACTGCCATAGTTTTGTATTTGCCCATGGCGTGGTGAAGAGGCAAAGGCGGATTCGGGCTTCACTTAAATGGCTGCAAATTCCTGGGCAGCGGGAGAATATATTCCTGCATGCGGACGATGGCACGCTGCAACCTGGCGGACCAAACGAGGGGATCGGAGAAGCCCGGTAACAGTTTTTCCACCCCAGGCCCCAGGGTTTGGCCACTGGCGACGTGTGTGGATAAGGAGCGATAAGGAGTTTATTTTGTAGATTTTGACTGGCTTTCGGGAAGTTGATTTCCACAAATCTGGGGGGCCCTGATGGACGAGCGGAAGATGCAGTTTTTCGCAGCCAAAGAGGGAAGCGGAAGTGGATTGGAGAAGAGAGAAATGAAGAATGAATGATTTGAAAGAATAGAAAGAAAGGATTGAAGATTCAAAAGATTGTCATAATCGCTGACTAGGCCTGAGTCGGCCGTTGATCAGCTCGCTCGAAGCCGGTTTCGGCCCCGCAGGCAACGCTTCTCCTCCAATCCCCACTCCCGGCAGCTTACACCAAATCTGCGAATTCAGAGAAAATAAAGTCAAGGTGAATTTCAGAGGATTCACGACGGCCTCGTGCCGGAGGTTGCCTAATCGGGAAGGTCAGCTGTGGCCGCTGTCAGAGGCCTCAACTGTAGATAGTGCGATCTGTTCAGCCCCGCTGCCAATTCCGCCGCGGGCCATTAAGCTTTAGCCTTCGAGGAGAAGCGATCAGAACTCTACGATTTGCAAAAGCGACCTTGGTCAGGCTTGACTCAAATACGAATTCAGATCGATCGCAAACTCAAATCTAAATCCAAAATTCTCTCCCTGGAACCTTTGGCTGTTTCATCTACACCACAGCGGAATGGCTGCAAATTCCCCTCTGCTAACCTTCATCCTTACCTATACGCCTATTTGAGCGAAACCAACTTGATGTCGAAGGTCAACTCGGAGTTGGCCGGAATACCTGGCAACTTCTGCGACCCGTAGCCCATCTTGGGAGGAATCACCACTCTTCTCTCTCCTCCCACAGCCATGCCGGCAACACCCAAGTCGAAGCCCTTGATGCACTCGCCCTTGCCCAAGTTGAACACAAATGGCTTGCCAGAGGTGTTCTTGTCGAAAACCTTGCCGTCCTTCAACTTACCAATGTATCTGATGCCGACCTTGTTGCCGGACTTGGCGGTAGCACCGGTTCCGGTCTTTCTGTCCTCGGTGATCACACCGCCCAACAACGTCTTGGTAGGGTACTTTTTGTCCTCCTTCTTGTCCTTCTTGGCCTCCTTGGTCTCCTTGGTCTCCTTGGGCTGCTCCTCCTTCTTCTTCTCCTTCTTGTCCTTCTTCAGCGGAGTGGGGCCCTGCTCCAACTCCTTGGTGAACTGCACCTTCTTTTCCTCCTTCTTCTTGTCCTTCTTGCTCTTCTTGGAAGGCTGCTCGGCCTCCTCCTCGGCGGCTCTCTTCTTGGACTCGTCCTCCTCGACCAACTCCTCAATGCGGCCCTCGATGTCAGACTCCTCCTCCAAGTCGGCAATGTCCACGAGCTCGTCCTCGTCTGGGGTCAAGTTGTAGCCCTCCTCGTCGGAGTCCTCCTCAGAGTCGTAGTCGTCCTCATCGTCGTCAGCAGGGTGCTCGACGTAGTTACCGCTAAGGTGAATAGGGTAGGAACCAGTCACCACGAAGTGGACCTCTTCGTTAGGGGAGATGGTGAAATCAATGGTCTGCTGGAATTGCACCTTTGGAGAAAGAGTACAGAGGACAAATTCCTCAACCTCGTCGTCAAGGTCGTCCTCGTCGTCCTCAGACTCCTCCTCTTCCTCATCTTCCTCCTCATCCTTCTTGCTCTTCTTGTCCTTCTTCTCCTTCTTCTCCTTCTTGGGCTCCTCCTCCTCGCTCTCGTCCAACTCATCCTCCTCAGAGTCCTCAGCCTCGTCGTCTAAAAAGTCATCCTCGTCGAAAGGATTGGCTCTCTTCAACACTCTCAAGGTAGAAGGCTCTTCCTTGTCATCGACAGCCTCAGGGTCCACGGCAGCCATCGTGATTCTCACGGTGACTGGGAAATCCTCCTCCAAGGCTGGCTGTGGGTTGAATGGCTCAAGAGCCAAGTTGTAGGTACTGATAGGGAGCAAAGATGCCATTTTGGTGTTGTACTAGGAAGTGAAGAGAATTAATTCACGATGCGAGCCGATGAGGTGTGTGTGCACTACCCTGAAGAGATGGCTGTAGTGGTATCCCAAGCTTTACCAAAAGAAATCCCAAAAGAGTCAAAATGTTACCTACAACTCTGTCTCTTTCGTTTACTGTATTAAATATACAAATTCCTGAAGCCTAGCAAACGCTTAGAACTTCAACAAGTGAGGCTTGTCACCGCTCTTCAAAGAGAAGGAGGAGGCCAAGTACTGTTTCAACAATGGGGTTTTCTTAATCTCGGACAACAAAGCAGCGTCGACGGTCTTCTGGTCGGCAACTCTCTCGGCCTTGATCTCTTTCTTTGGTTGTTCTTCGTTGAAGAAGTCAGCTTCGGACTTCTTGGACTTTGGAGCCTTCTCTCTGGCGAAGTAGGCAACGTTGTACTTGGAAACGTCAACAGAGGCAACGTCGACCTTGGTGGAGGTGGCAATGACGTAACGGGCGTTGACTCTTCTCAATGGCACACCGTTGACCTTGAAAGGACCGGTCACCAACAAGGTGTTGTCCTCCAAGTGCTTCAAGTACACAACTCTCTTTCCTCTGAATCTACCGGCAAGGAGGATCAAGACGGTGCCTGGGGTGATGGAAGCACGCAACTTGTGAGGACGCTGGGTCTTTCTAGCGATCTTTGGAGTCTGTGTGTTAGTACTAAGTTTCGAATATAGAAAGGGAAGTGAAGTGGAAGGGTATTATATAAGCATAGGAAGATGCTTTTCACGTTTTGTCCTTGATTTCTTTGCGCTTTTTTCTCTCGATGGTGGAACTTCTTGGATATCTTCATCTGTGAAACTTGGTTCGATGGACGGAAATAACGAAAGGCTTAAACCTCTGTAAACATTTGCTGGAAATCTGTGTTTGCTTTCTTTTCTCTTCTTCACCTCAAATGCATATTGTAACATACGGTCTGGCTCATTATGTGTTGATCTGATAGAATGAAGGAGTCTACGACCTTTTTTTTTCTTTACCTGGGTAGGGTCGCAAAATTTCTCACGATTTTTTTCGGGTCGAGTGTGCAGACAGCCTCGCCAGTGTTAGGGCCCGGTGCACGGGTGTGGCTCACAGTGAGGGGCAGTCACACAGGGTCACGTGTGTGACCTGACTGTCCACCTCCATCAAGAAGCACCCTAGAGATTCTGATGTTTTTTGTTAAATTGGGATATCGAATGAACGAAATGGATTTGTCGTCACATAAGTAGTATATATATTTGATTTTTTCGTTAACTGATGCTATTGCTCGAAACTAGAGTGGGTGTTTCTCAAGCCTCTCAAGAAGGCCTAAGATGAGAAGCTTAATAACTTCAAAGAGCCTACCCATGATGATTTGGCGATTCAGTCTTCGGAGTAGATTCTAGAATCAGACTGTGACATCACCAAGTAACTCTGTCTTTCTTTTCTTCAAAAAATTGATGATCTTTAGTTCCATGTTCGTGCTTTCGCAGCCATATGATAAGCTGCATCTTGAACCCACCTTACAACTCCCTACAGTATATTCAAGGCAACAGCGTGCTCAATTAATTATCTTACATTGTAAATAAACAGCATTATCAATGGTTGGAGAAGTATGACAACTTAATGACCAACTCTCCTTGACCCACCTGCAAGGCGATGGTGTCGTTAGTGTCGAAGTGATCACCCAAGGAGAACTCGGCACTTCCAAGAACCTGGCTTCTACCAAATGGCTTGTGCTCTCTCACAATGAAAGAGAGAGTGCCCACTGGAGGGGATCTGAATGGGAACGTCTCGTTCCAGCTGTAGCGACCAGAGTGCTCCTTGGTAGATCTCGTTTTGTAAATGTCCTTGGTCTTCAGAGGCAAGCTCAAGTTGACCTTGACGTCACACAGAGATACATTGAATCCCAGGCCAGAAATGATGTTGACTCTACCGGGAATAGCATCAGGACCAATAACAGAAGAGTTCATCGTGCTAATATCGGTAATGTCACTGACATTTCTTTGGTGATGTTTTTCGAATTCACCTGGACGTTGTGGTGGTGGCAAGAGATCACGATCAACGTTTGGAAGAGCGCCCTTGATGGAGGGAGGTCTGTTGGCGTTGACTTGTTCATCAGAGTCAGGAGCTCTTTGCCTGTTCTTTCCATCCTTGTCGTCCTCTTGATTGTCCTCCTTGTCCTCAGAAAGCTGCGAAGCATCCTCTTCCCTGAGCAAGCCGTGTTCATTGTCGGTTTCATCGTCGTCTTCTTCTGCCTCCCCGTCAGTCTTGTCATCGTTCGATGGTCTTTGCTCACTAGAGGTACCACGCAGTTTTCTTGGGCTTCGTATGCTATTAGCTTGCCCATTTTGAGAACGGGTGTCCTCACCACTCTTCTTTCTGCTCTTACCGAAGCTCTTCAAGAAGTGTCCTCCTTTGTGAAGATTGTCGGAAACTAGACCAACACCACTGCCAACAGTATTAGTAGCAATACCAGCAACGCCACCCACAAGCTTCAATGGGGCGCCTGTAACATCACTCAAGTCAATTGGTAAGCCAGATCTGGTGTTGAGAGGAGGTCTAACGTAATGTGGCTTGAATGTTGCTCTCAAAGTCAATACACCTTGAGTGTCAAGCTCGACCTTGAATTGGGTAGAGTCATTAGGATCAATGGCAACGGTGTCAATGACCGCAGTGCCCAACAACTCGTCGTCGTTTGTCAAGTCCCAGTCATACACCTCCAACATAAGTGGTTGTCTGGACCTGGATAAAATAGGGAACTCGAAGGATTCATTCCAAATTGGATCCAAGGTTCTTCTCTTCTTGTCGGTACGGAAAATTTCCACACCATCAAGTTTGACAACACACATTGGATCGGACTTACCATTGCTGTCGACTGATCTCAAGTTCTCAGCGCTCAAAATGTCCAATCTGATATGACCAACATCCAAGACAGTGTCACATGGAGCCAACTTGACAGCCGAAGGAATGTATTCAGCTCTGATGATGATACTGTTCTTAGAGTCGATTTGGATTCTTGCCGGCTGGGCATTCGCCTTCTTCAAAAGTTCAGCGGTGTCAAAAGACTTCTCAGCCACGACTTCCTTCTCGTGCTCGACAATGTATTTGTTAGACACTCTGAAGATGGTCTTGGAGTTGGGCATATCTCTTATGAAAGCTTCCACCTTGGTTGGTGTGGACAACTTCTTACCATCGGCTCTTGGGGTGACTCCCGAGGAGAATGCATGGTCATCAAACAAGGTGTGGACCAAACAGTTGTTGTGTTTGAAGGAACCCTCGAGAATGTGAATCATTAAAACACCAGTTCTGTACTTCACGATCTTCTCCAAAGGCAATTGGACTCTTTCTGGCTCGGGAAGTATATCCTCACGCATCTCGACCCATTCGTACAAGTCGGGGTTCTCCTTGTACTTCTTGTCCTGCTCTTCTTGTTTTCTCTTCTCCTCCTCTTCCCTTTCCTTCTTCTTTTCCAAGAAGGTGTCCAAATTATCCAATTGAGAAAGGGTGTAGACTGGCAAGGTTGGAACGAAAGCAACAGAGTAGAACAAAGAACCGTGGTTCTTACCGTCGTACAAAACAGGCTGTTCGATGACCTCATCAGATCCATCATAGCCCAAGAAGTAACCTTCTTCGTTCTTCTTCAAGAAATCGTCCACAGTGACAGCACAAGAGCCCAATGGTCTGTCTTTACCCTCAGGCTCAGCATCCATGATCTCAAGCAAGATATGCTGGTGAGCGTTGGCAATTGGAAGGAAGAAGACCTGATCCCAGTATGGGTCGGACGTGTTGGCGATACACGCAGTTCTACCCTTGGGTTTACCGTTCTGGGAGACTCTGACGTATGGGTCGACATCACCAACCTCCTCAAGGTTAATAAGGCCCTTGGCACGACGAATACGCAACTTGAAACCACCAATAGCGGGCTCCTCGAAAAACTTGAGTGAGTCGTCTCCGAGAGGCAAAGCAGACCACTTGGCGGTGATTTTGTATTTCGTTGATGGACCGCCTCTTCTGAATGGAGGAGAGAGGATCCACAGCTGGCCTCTGGAAGTCTCGAAAATCAAATCTTGCAAGTTGGCATCCAATCTGCCGACAATGCTATCGTCCACCATGTCCTTGACAAAGACTTGGACTCGAGTTTGAGATTGTTGGGTGATAAGAGACTCAAATGTGAGACCCCACATGGGCTCGTTGATTTGTCTCAACTTTCTTGTAGTCTTGACATGCTTGTCGTTGATATACACCTCAGCGTAAGGGTTCAACAAGCCGGTCACGGACTTCTGAAGGTCCAAGTCGTACGCACCATGCAAGGACAATTTCAAGATACCGATTTCAGAGTCAATGTTCTCCTCCTTGGTACCGTCCTCCAAGGTGAGCTTGTCCATCACCTTGTTCCACTTGAGATCGTAGTTGATCTTTCCGACGATTCTGCCGCCGTCGGTGATGTTCTCAGTCTGGTTGAGAAGCTCTGGTTCCTGCAACAAGTCGGCCAAGTTAAAGTCAAAGCGGCCCACCGAAATGTCATCAGGCTTATCAGGCACGTACGAAGCCACATTGAAGGTCAAAAGGTTGCCCTCCAAGGCGTTGATAAGCAAATGCTTGCTTTCCAAAAATACTGCATTCTTTGTGTTCTTCTTGATCTTGGTGCGTTCCTTCACGTCTGGGCTGTTGGCAACAGTCAACTGAACGTAAGGGTGGCACTCCTTGCCATCAAGCTCGTTCGAATTGAGATCGTAGACACGCTTGATGTTAACAGTAAGCAAACCAATGGAATCGTTGGACTGCTGGGCCATAATCTCTTCGACATCGATGTCAAGCGAGTTTGGGGCGTACAACATGGGACGCAAGGTCGAGTGAATGATGCTGTTCACGAAACTGGACAAACCAGGGATGAAAGACATGATATCAAGGCCCAAGGTGTCACCACCAACAGGCTTCAAGGCGTAGTCAATAGTAGGTGGTTCGAGGAATTGAATCGAGACCATTTTCACGTGGGGGAAGTTGTCTGTCAACTTCAATCTGATCTTCATTCTGCCCTTGAAGGTCTGGTCCTCGACCAAGATGGGAAGCGACTTGGAGATGAACGCCTTACCAATTGTCACGCCCAAGGCGACCTTGGGGTTGATTTTCTTCTTGATCTCGTTCTTGGTCATGTCGTCCGTGTCGTTCGGAGCGAAGGAGAACGCCCAGTCCATCTCAATGACGTCCTTGCCCTTTCTGGTGTAGGACTTGATGGAGTCGACTCTGGGGGCCTTGGAGCCCAAGGTGAACTCGTCCAATGACACTTTCTCGATACCATAGCCTGGAGCCTGGTCCTTGAGCACCTCATTGGCCTGGTAAAGCACCATCTCCGACAAAGCAGGCATGTAGATGACCCAGAACTTGGCCAAAAACGAGTTCATCCACTCCATGGTCTCCTGCTCGTTTTCCAAGCGGTTGCGGGCGTCCATGCGGGACATGTCGTCACGAATGTTTCTGTTGAATCGGCGGTACTCAGCACGGTAAACCGAAGCAGCTCCTAAAAGCACAACTCCCAACATCAAGATGCTGAACCCCCAAAAGGCGAAAAACCAAGAGAAAAACGAAACGCCCAAAATCATCACCGTATTGTAGTACCAGTCGGCCCACAAATGGTCCATGACGTAGTTTTCGATCGCCTTGAGTGCTTCCAACGAGTGCACCTTATCTTCGTGGGTCTCATTCAGGTCCCATCCTCCGATCTTTCTCCAGGGAAAAGACGGTTTGGCAGTGAGTTTTTGGCCCTCTGGCAGCGCCAGCTTCTCCTTTTTCTGCCCATTGGCAGTGTGGAACGACGCCTTCAGCCCGTTCATCTGGGCCTCCTTGTTCTTCTCGAATCCATGTACGCTCCCATTGGCACTATTGTGCCCGGAAGGTGACTTCGATTTTGACTTCTTGGAAGTTAGTGGGTTTTTGAGACCAATTGGCATCTACAAGAAGAAAAGAATACGTACTTCAGACATTCAGATCCGCTGCAATGTGTACGATGGGAAACGGCAAGTGGAAGTTCAGCCGCAGGATATGAGGAACGAACGAGAGTGCTTGTGTGTGGGTTGTGTGCAGGATCCCAATCTCTACACCGCCAGGAATGCGCGAGAAAGCTTCAATTGCAGCGAAGCGGCAGACGAAAGGGGAAGGAGATGGGGCCAATTTTGGTGGGAATTGATTGTTTGAAAGGGGGTTTCGGGGTCATGTGACCGGCAGTGCCCCCACGGAACCCCCACTTTCTCCGTTTTCGTCCAGTGTGTAGAAGTTGATGTCCAGCAATCTTGCGCGAGTCGGCCATTGCAGAATGGTTGCAAAGGCGCAGTCGTGGAGGAGGCTGGAGGAGGCTGGAGAGAATAGTGAAAGGTTCTGGTTTGTATTTAGATGTTAAGGGAGGAGAGAGAAGTGAAGGTTTCTATGGTTTTTTTCCTTTTTTTTTTCTCCTAAGTCGTCTTATTTGTCCCTTTGTCACCGCTTGTTCTTATCGGAACCGCCCACCACGATGTTCGCTCGCATTGTACACCCACCATTGTTAGCCGTGACGCTGTCAAAAACGACAGAAAGGGAGATCTGATTTTTGGATTGTTGAAGTAATTGCGTTTTATTTGCTAAATCTGTCAGGACAAGCCAAAATCTAAATCTGTCACTATGCTTCGATGTCTCAGTTCTGTGGCTGGGGAAGCATGAACGAGATCACTGCATTGCTGGTTAAGCCATTTTCGACCGAGGCCGCTTTGGGCCAAAAAGGGATTTTTCCCCGGCAGAAAGCCTCTGTTCTCTGCTTCCTTGTGTTTTGCGTTGATGATTTTCTCTCATCGGACTCCCCAAGTCTCGTTTTTCGTCCATTCGGATGTCTCGATGACAAACCTCTCATCTTTACAAAACTAACAATCTTCGAAACAGTTTGAATTCGCCACAATGGCTCCGTGTAGTTTGCGTTTCGCCAAACTCAGTTTGCTCCACCGCCGCAGGCACCGGAAAGGTGCCAATGTTTTGCGACAAAATTTCGGCAAAACTTGCATTAGCCTCTGTCTTAAAAAAGTAGTCTTCAGGCAGAGTTAGCGGGGAGTGGTTGAAGCAAAACGGCCTAAATATTGCTTTCTAGGCAGCTTAAAAAGGTCTGTTTTTGTTGAAGGTCAGTGGAGTTCCGGAATTGATGTCAAGTCTATAGACTAAGAAATTTAGATCTCGTCAACGACCTGAACAGATCGGAATATGGTAATTGATTGGTGAATTAGGGCACTTGGCAATCTTTACCGACCCATCTAGGAAGCATGTAAGATGTTTCTTACCTCCCCAGAAATCAGGAAGTCTATATCGATTTAAAGGTGAGCAAATAAGTGGAGAATATGGACAAGGGGTTCTGAGTTCGATTTCCCTTATGACCTTATTGATATTGAACCATCTCGTGAGACCTGACATCAATTCATTGATCATCTCTTCATTTTTTTTTTTTTTTTCTGGTTTTGTGCCACTTTACCACTTTTGTCTATTCTCACCAAATTCTAGCATACTATTAAGTTGCGGTCCAACAGAACATAGAAAAATCACGTTCCGTGCAATAGTTGAAAGAAACGTTGAGCAATCTTAGTTTCCAAAAGTTCTAACCAGACCGATCGAGTACCAATTTTCAGCATATGTCATATAGTTGGTTCGAGACGAGCTTAAGGAGACCTTCTCCAGCTTTTAAAAGACTACGAGGTAAACAAAACGATGAGAGAGGGCACGATGACATCAGTGAAGTCAAGTATATTACTTTTTTTCTCTTGTCAATTCTATCTCCTGCGCTGTAAAGTCTTCTTATGGCTGCAAACAAGTAGCACACAGTGACCCAAATGAAACAAACGAGAGACCACCAG
Source organism: Candidozyma ruelliae (assembly GCA_030582895.1). Classification (NCBI taxonomy): domain Eukaryota; kingdom Fungi; phylum Ascomycota; class Pichiomycetes; order Serinales; family Metschnikowiaceae; genus Candidozyma; species Candidozyma ruelliae. The sequence continues at coordinate 365,407 of JAJMHE010000010.1, forward strand.
AATACCCAAGAATGTTAATTGCCAGAACTATAAATCAATGGACTCATTCGAATTGATGACATAAAAGGTTCCGAAGGGTTGTACTTGCATTCCCACTACCTCGCGTGATGAAAATTATTCATCATCAACCATCTGAAAATTTGTTCAAGCTTCATCCGTCATCGATAATCATCAGCACCTATCATCTACACTTTCGTCTTCGAATGTATGTATTAAACAGTAATCTTACGATTAGACAGACTCCAAGACAACGTCCTTGAAACCAGAAGAGACCTTCTTACCCTTGTCGTCGGTGGTGGCTTCACCGTGCAAGGCCAACAAAGAGCCCAAGTCGAACTTTGGCTGCTTCAACAACTTGACCTTTCTGATGTGAATGTTTTGCAAAGGCAAGATGGACTGGGTGGACTTCTCGATCTCACGGCCAATCACCTCTGGGATCAACTTGGCGGTGAGCTGAGCCAAGGTAACGTTGGCAACCTCTCTCTGCATGATCTCGATCATCTTCTTTCTCACCTCTCTCAACTTGGAGGTCTGGGCGTAGGTGGTCTTTCTCACCTGGTTTGGCTGTCTCTTGGTGAAGGCAATGGCGAAGATTCTCAACACGTGGTCGTCAGCGGTCTTGACGGTGACGTTGGCCTCCACCAAAGACTGCCACTTTCTGACCAAGGATCTCAACTTGTCAGAAGTGAAGTCCATGCCGTGGAAGTTGGTCAACAAGTTCTTACCCTGAACCTCGTCAACTCTCAACTTGATCTTTCTGTAAGCGTGGTCCTCGGAGCCCTGCAAATCAGCAAGACAAACCTCGAACACACGGCCCTTCAAACCGTCAGCGGCGTTCTTCAAACCGGTGGACTTGTTGATCAAGGTCTTACCAACGTCTCTTCTCTCGAAGGTGGAAGGGGCCTTGATGTCAAACCACTCCTTCTTGGCGAAGGGGTCGACGGCCTTCTTCTTCATGCCTTTCTTTCCCTTAGACAATCTCTTGTTCTTACCAACAGCCATTTTTTTTGTGTAGTTAAAAAGATGGAGTTTCTTCTGAAAGAGACCTTGGTTATCTTTTTTCAGGAAATTTTTTTTCCCATGCTGCGAAGCCAGAGCTGGGGTGCCCAGTGTGCAGACAAGCCAGTGAGGTGCCTACTACATACTTCGCACCAGGGTCATGTGCTAGGGCTCGAGCCCTCCCTCATGTTTATGCTTACATCAAGAACTTCGTCTCCGAAAGCACGGCTCCCTTAATCGATTTTCACTAAGATTTAAAAAATGGGAGTTTTTCTCACTACGATTTGAAGGGTTATGTTGATCTCGGCTCGATTAAACGATGTTCATTGAGCGTTGCATCACTCGCTTCGGAATGTCCTCTTTCTCAAAGTACGGGAAGGATATGGTGAAGAGACACCACAGTTAAGCTCGACAGGCAACACCGTAAAAGAGCGTTTTCGACTAGAAACCATTAGTAAGAAGTCAGATAAATTCCTTTTCAAGGCCTTTCCTTATTTGCTGTGTTGGCGGTACCTACGTCACGGATGGCTCATTTGCAGCCAATAGAGATGTAGGTGTAACACAACAACCCACCAACACTACCTTTGAATCCTCGGCGAAAACTCTTTAGTAATATCAGACTATTGCTTTTTTACTCTTTGTTTGTGAAGAGGGACATCGTTGCTTTCTTTGCCTTTTGGTTGCTCCTATGAACAACTTATGGCCGAAACTTTACATTGAGCTTTCTGAGTCTACCTAATGGAGGGAGGAGATGCAAGATCTGACGCCTCAGCGAGCCCAAAGACTTTAACCTTTCTGGCCATGGTAAATCTCATGATTCGTAGACAGGTGGTCGGGTTAGAGCCGTATGGTCAAAGCTCGTTTGGAAATTTTGAGCACGCTCTTATAGCACTCTGTGTTTGAACAATAATATGATGAAGCTAATTCAATGGCAAATTCGGGTTCGTGCTTTGGTGGGTATATTGTTGTACTACAAAGGCGTCTACTGATTGCATCATCTTCGGTTGAATTCTTCAAATTTATAGGAATTCTTCTTGTAAGGCAACGATAGAATGTGAAGTGTGTTGCTAAATTAGGCGTTCTATGTAAGTATTTACAGGATATGGCTGGGTACTCTACCTGAAGTCCTGCCACAAATCGCCAATTTAACGTTTATTTGTGGTCCGACTGGCAGTCGAGCAATTTTTATAGCTCCTTTTTTGAAATTGTTACAAAAAAATCGAAAATCATCAAAAATGCATATCTTTCTAGTTCATTGACGGCGGGTGGTCGTAAATTACAAAGCATGATATCCTCGTGACTTCTCACGCGGTTCTTGATCCAAATGTAAACAGTTCCGGTTCAAAACTGTACAGGCATTATGGAACATCTGGAAAGCCAAAGCAACCAGTATGTATGAATTATAAGTTTTAATTAAACAAAATCTAACAAATAGGGTTGCCTTGAAGATTGGGCTCATAGGCGATTCCCAAATCGGGAAAACGTCTCTCATGGTAAAGTACGTTGAAGGGAGCTTTGATGAAGACTACATCCAGACATTAGGAGTCAATTTCATGGACAAAAAGATCCAGATACGAAACACAAACATCACGTTCCTGATTTGGGATCTTGGCGGTCAAAAAGAGTTCATCAACATGCTACCGCTAGTCTCTAACGACGCAGTCGCCATTCTATTTATGTTCGACCTTACAAGAAAGTCCACACTAAACTCCATCAAGGAATGGTATAGGCAGGTCCGTGGTTTCAACAAAACCGCCATTCCCTTTTTGGTGGGCACGAAGTATGACGAGTTCATCGATTTGCTGCCTCAGGATCAAACCGAGATCACAAACCAGGCAAAGAAGTTCGGCAAGGCTATGCGACTGCCTGTAATTTTCTGTTCCACAAGCCACTCTATTAATATCCAGAAGATCTTCAAGATCATCTTGTCGAAGGCTTTTGACTTGAAACTCAATATCGATGAGATTGTCAACATTGGCGAGCCGATTTTGATCTATAAAAAGGATGGAGCCGGATCGTGAGTTTCACTCCGGCCCTCATTTCCTTCATTGCTGTGCATTTATGTCTAGTCCGCATGTTTCTGGTACGTTATCTTGACTGCTTTCAGCTTTAATCAGCCACCATGGTGACTGATCGAGTGAGATTGATCAATTGAAGTCCACCATTCTTCGACCTTAACGTATCAGCTATCGGCAAATTGACACCCATAGAAATAACTATATAATTCTAATGCTATATTACGACTCACCATTGACGCAGGCTTGATACACTTCAGTCAAGCCGACAGAAGAGTGACGCGCCAATACTTCCCAACCTCCCTGAACGAATCTTCAGAGAATTGTGGTTATGAAGAAATTTCTTCCGCCAATATTTCACCTTTACCTCTACTGGATTCCTCTTTCGAATCTATTAATGCAAATTGTGTTTTCAGTCTTTGTTGATACTGGAGTGCATATGTTCTCCATATAAATCAACTAGCCTTCTTCCAAAGTACATCTGATGGCTAAGAGGCAACTGGACCTAGCTGGCTGGAAAGTCATCATTGAGGATCCTGATGCCACCAATGATAACCAATTGACGCCCTCACGTCGTTCACGCCGAAGGGCTCAGTCCTCTGAACTGGATAATTTCAAGCTTCAAAGAGAAGATGATGGAGTGCAATTACAGACTGGTGACTGTGTTATGATGTCAGGAACTGACACTTCGATTGTCATAATAACAAGTATTCAGCTAGGGCTAAAGACGTACTTGGAGCTCTCAGGTGCCGTGTTCTTGACTAAGTCGTTTCTACAAGAGGATGCGATCGAAGGTGAATCTATAGAAAAGAACGAGATCTTCATTACCCCAGAAATAGTGTCTTTGAAGGTGAAGGATATCGTTGATAAAGTTCATGTCCTCAATTCCACTGAGTTCTCACAGATCGTGCTTGACGACTCTTCCTTGACACTGCATTACTTATGTCGCAGAGCTTGTAATGCTCATGGAGAGCGACTCTCGAAGGAGTTTGACTTCACTGAGTTCCGTCAGCTTCTCAAAAGAAATTATGCGGAGGCCGTGAAGTTCATCGCTGAAAACACATCTGTCATCATCTCGCCCAAGAAAGCGAAGCTAAAATCACACTCGTTGAAGGAAAGACTATTAAGTGCTGACTCTCCTTCCAGAAAAAGCTATACTGAGTCACCATCAGAGGACTCAGACTCTGACCAGTTCTCAAATGACTCTAGCGATAGTGACGAATCGGAAAGCTCTGATGAAGAAACAATAGAAAAGGAAATCACATCCGTGAAGCTCGAAAGCCCTACCAAAAAGCGCCAAAGATCTGCGCCCAGCACCCCTCGAAAGAAGCAAACCCCCTCACCTAGAAAACGGGTTGCTGCCTCTCGAGATTCAGAAAGAAAGACACTTGAGAATGTTCTCTCTCCGCTCAAAAAGGGCTTCAAGGTCAAAACTGCGTCAGGCGCTGGAAGCCTACCCTCACTCAGCAGAGGCTCAAGCAACGTAAGCAGCCTTAGCGTGGACACTTCGTCAGAAGCCTTCAAGGAGTTAAAAGCTAAACTTCATACATCCACTGTGATTCACTCCCTTCCCTGTAGAGAAGAAGAGTGGATAGCAGTCTACACCAATGTGGAGAATGCCATCCAGACCCAAGCGGGGAGCTGTATCTACGTTAGTGGCACTCCTGGTGTTGGTAAGACAGCTACAATAAAAGAAGTAATTAGAGGTCTACAAAGCTCGGTTGCTGAAGGATACTTGAACGATTTTAAATTCTTGGAAATCAACTGCCTCAAGCTTCTTTCTCCTGTGTCTGCGTATGAGAAGCTCTGGGAGTTTATCAGTGGAATCAAAGTAACGCCTACCAACGCGGCTTTGTTGTTGGATGATCATTTCAAGAAGGAAGACGCTGACCGGAAACCACTTGTGGTGCTTTTGGACGAGCTTGATCAGATTGTCACAAAGACCCAAGCCGTGATGTACAATTTCTTCAATTGGCCAACCTATGCGAACTCCAAGTTGATCATCATTGCAGTCGCAAACACAATGGATTTGCCGGAACGTCTATTGACGAATAAGGTTTCCTCGAGATTAGGTCTTAGGAGAATTCAATTTGTGGGCTACACCTTCGAGCAATTGGGAATGATAATCTCCAACAGACTCACCATGATAAGTCAGGAGCACCGCAGAAAGGTCAAAGTGAGTGACGATGCCGTGGGATTCGCTTCAAGAAAAGTTGCAAGTGTAAGTGGTGACGCCAGAAGAGCTTTGATGATTTGTCGTAGAGCTGTGGAAATTGCAGAGGAGGAGTTCCTAGAGACTGCCACAGACTTGAGCGTACCAGAGTCTGAGCAGACGTTCACCATCCAGATTGGACATATCTCCAAGGCCATAAATGAGAGTGTGAACTCGCCAATTGCTCAGCTACTCAATCTGCTTTCTTTCGAAGCGAAGCTCATTCTCGTTGGAATTGTCCTTAGAATGAGAAGATCTGGCCTTGGTGAAATTCCCCTAGGAGAAGTCATTGACGAAATGAAGAACTCATTAGAACTCCTCACGTCCAAAGACAGCTCTACAGCTCTACAGAAATTACAAACTCACGAGACACTCGCCGATTTCTGCTATGGACTCCCCAGAAACATACGAATGAACGAGATGGCTCGCTTGATGTTCCAACTTGAGGAGCTCGGAATAATTGCACAACAGAATCTTCGAAGTGAACGATACAGGCTCGTTCAGCTTAACATCTCCGAAGACGAGGTTCTTTCAGCATTGAAAAGGGACCCATTGGTCGTCCCCATGCTTTAGGCTATCTGTTGATGGTGCACGGGTGTTTTGGAAATCTACTCCAGAGGTCTCGATGATCATCTCGATAAGCCATCTACCGCAATGAGTGCATACGCCATTGACCCTACGGATTTTGTCCGTGCAGATGAGAACAAAGACTCCCTCAAATTCAATGACCAGAAACAGCAGGCGAAATTTGAGCTCGGTGTCTGCATGGCAATCTACAAATGGGATGAGTTGAACACTGCTGTTGAAAATTCATGGGGTGGCCCCAACAGTGCTGAAAAAAGAGACTGGCTCTCTGGAGTTATCATCGATCTTTTTGAGGAGAAAGAAGTGGACAACATTTTGATCGAGGAGACGTTGCTCTTTGCTATGGTTGACGAGTTCGACACTGAGATTGACAACGATTCAGCTTTGGAGACCGCTGCACTCGTCTTGAAGCTATATAAGGAGTGTGCCATCGAAAAGTATTCTACCGTCGATGAGCTATACGAGAAGTACCAGAAGAAATTGGAGAACTCCTCCACTGGTAAAAAGATCACAATACAGTCCGACCCCAATAACCCAAGTTCAGATGAGGAGGACGAAGATGAAGACATGGACAACGTGCCGGAATTGGTTGAAAGGATAGATGAAACTCACATTGACGATGCTCCCAAGGGCCCAATTGTTGATGACGATGGCTTTGAGCTTGTTCAGAAGAAAGGGAGAAGACGCTAAATCTACAGGGATACAAAATAGACAAGGTACGGCAGGATTTAATATATTACATGCTAATTGAATTTCTAGGAGTGTTGGATCTGGTCCTGTTGAGCGTGTTGAGCGAGTGTAGCGAGGTCACAGAGTTTCGTGGAAGTAGGTTAGGTCGTTCGGACTCTTCTTGAGGCACGGACGAGATCGAGATTATGCTTGATCTGCTGCCGAGCCGGAAGTCTCCTAGCCGTTTCACGAGAGTGTTTGTGAGATCAGTGACACTAGTGTTGGTAGGGGTGGTGTACTTTAATCCGAATGGGTTGTATACTCTATCACTCTCGTCCCCCGTCTTGAAGATTCTCACCTGGCTTTCACCCCAAGGATTGTAGCAGCTCATGTTCTCTTCCACATAAGCGATTAACTCTTCGTCTTTCGGATCGACCAGGTTATTATTCCAGCCAAATCCAGACCAGCTGGATGCGATCTTGCCAAGCAGCGCAATCGAGGACGATATGTTCTTCATCAAGGTGCTATTTGTTCCGATAAACAACTTCAAATTTTCTGTCGACTTGTAGCTATTCTCATCGATTATCGAAAGGTACCAGCCAAGCGCCAAATGGTTCCACGAAAATGCAAGCTTATCGGTTGGTGTTTCTGGAAGAAAATCATGGTTAATATCTTTTCGATTCTTCCTGATGACCTCTTCGAAGTTCGAGTTCTCGATTTGCTTGACGATGAAGAAGTCGTCGAAGTTGCATTGGTCACGCTTGGCCCAAATATCCTTCAATTTGCTCTTCAAATTGGGGATAAGAATGGTAAGTATGATTCGAAGAGCATCATTGCCACCCCAAGAACGGCTCAAAGGCGCCGTTATAGGCAACTTATCTCTGAACTTCTGTGACATTCCTGTAGGAGGATGCGGTCTGAGAGCTGATGCCAAAATTCTCTCTTCTTCGGCTTGAAGTACGTTGGGATCCAATGCGTTAAGACTTGTTCGTGAATTGTTGTTAGACTCGAAATGACCGCTCTCAACAAATGAGCCGTTGTTGGAGTTAGAATATGGCGACCTCACATCTTGTTCTGTGAAGCTGTTGCGATTTTGAGAAGGCGAGAACATAGCAGAATTTCTTCTGTCGGAAATTGGAGTATTTCTAGATCCCCCAATGTCATTTTCATTATCAGTTCTGGCGTCAGCGTCGTCGCAATCTTCCTCTTCTTCATTAACATCTGCAAGGGCCTCTTTTTCAAGTGCTTCGTCTTTCAAGCCATGTATCACATTCCAGACGTGGTCATATGCCTTCTCATTGCGTAAAAAGGTGAAGAGAATCATTCTTGATGCCGAGGGCTGCTTGGTAGCGGATGCGCATATTGATCGGATTAGTAAAGCTAGCATGGACGGGTGAGTTGGGTTTTGCAACAAAAACGATCTATCGGAGTATCTTAAAATCACCTGCGTCACGGCTTTAGATGCCTGAAAGGAAAGTCCACCTTTCGGACTCACATTTGACATAGCTCTCGAAGATATGTCCTCCGTCTTTACTGCGTCATTCACCGTAGGGATCATGTTGTAAAGGATTTCTATAAGGGTCGGTCTCAAAAACGAGTGGAGCTTTGAGCCTTTGTCATTCGTAGCTGGTGCAAGATTCATGAGCACCTGACATAAGTTAATGACGGAGAAGTCTCTAGTAGACCCCACACCATTCATCCTCACTTCAGGAGGGAAACCCTCAATGGATGGCTCGGTGATCACCAAACTCTTCACACGCTCTTCCAGAGAGGATATGAAAAGGAGAAAATGGGCTATGATTCTGATCAAGCTAAAGTGTTGAGGGACATCATGAAATGCAAAGATGTGATACACAAGGTAAGGAACAAGCCTGGGAATGAAACGTGGTCCTAGCTGTTCGGCAAACGCCTTATTGCACTGGAAAATCTCCCATAGCATGACTGTGCTTTCGAGAGCCCACAAAGAAGGTTGTCCGAACCTGAACTGTCTGCGTTTTGTCTCATCTTTGAGTGTATAAATGGGGAACCTCAAGAAGTTGAGGAAATGCGTGGCTAGAAACAAAAGCTCTGATTCTTTGGTCAACCTTGAGAAAAATAGGCGCACGTTGTGGGAGGGCCTTTTGGTAACCACTCCGTACTTAGTGAGGAAGTTAGTCTGATCTGAGGGAGGCATGGGGTACACTACCATGGCAACAAGGAGCTGAAAAGAGTAATTGACGCAGCTATAGCGCAGCTCAGTGAGCGTCGTATTTGGATAGTTGAGTCCATTATCTGTGGCAGACACTCGAGCTGATCTGCAAACGATATTGATAAGCGAGCAAAGAAGAGCCGTGATCTCCTGTTTGGGCAATGCAGCGATAAGTGTGGTCAAGAATCTCGATCCCTGGGTCGTGACCTCCTTCAGGGCGAGGTAGTAAGTGGAGGAGGTCAAAACCAACAAAAGACGCAATATATCTATGCGGTTGATGTCAAGCTTGTGATCTGGCTTCTTGTAGGCACCAGAAACACCAATGCCAGGTTCCCACAACTTTGAACCTTGTTCTAGTGTAAAGCCTGGAACGAACAAGAGACTCACGAGCGATCTCAAAAGATCAACTGCGGGAACAGTAGCATCTTCCAGTGAGAACAGGCTTCTTCGTAGCTGAAGAGACATCGAGACTGAGTGTGCAGCGAACCTCTGGGGATCGAAGTTCTGCTCCCAGAACAATTCTAGCTCGATTTCGGAAGCATAATTGGGAAGTTCAAATAGGAAAGGAAGAACCCGGGTCAAGAGACGAACGCAATTGACCAAACGCTGGCGCTCCTGGACCGCTCTTCCTGATAATTCCACTATACGTGAAGAAAGTACCCTGATGAGTATGAAGAAATTGGGGAGGTTCTGGTCCCGGACACTCTGAATATCAGTTGAGGAAAGCAAGTCAAAGACATCGCTGGCACTCTGGGGAGAGTCAATGAGCACGTTCCAGAATTTCGTGTTATCTTGGTGCACGATTCTGCTCTGGCCCAAAGTAGCAAAGTGGCTTTTGTACTGGAACTTGTCCTCTGCCAGTTTCATGGCCCTGTCCTACTTGAAAGAGGTATATCAAGTGCGGTTGATGAATCAAGATGTACACCTGTATACCGGGTTCATGGGAAGTACAAGAATCGCCATCTACGAGATCCCTAATTAGGATTTTGCCAAGTTACGGTAAGCTTGACGGTTTTTTGATTATTTCAGGAAAGCTCTTTCGAAAAGCCTTGGTTTGTGGGCTGCTCTTCACACATCATTATCTCGCATTAGCGAAAGCGAAAGATTCACTCAAAATCTAGTCTAGAAGGAAATTTTCTCATACGCTTAGATTAGACACAAATAAGCTCTTTGTGTAACCTTAATTGCTCCGCATGACGGAGTTTATGTTGGGAAAATTTAAAAAACGGATCTTTCAGATGCTTCTAGCCGAGCGGCTGCAAATTCGGCTTAGTCGGACTTCCCGAATTCCGCCGTGGCGCTTAATGCCAAATTGCAACCGGATCGGGAAGCGACAAACTACGAATATAGCTTTTTCTATCGTCGTTAATATTCTTACCTAGTCCTTTTTATCATTCGAGTCGTCTTGTCTTGATTTGAGAGGCTCCATCGCCGTCTCTCAGCCTTCTCATGGATCCTACCGGTAGCAGCTCCATCAGAACGTTCATTCCAGCTTCTCCTTCACTAAGCAGTTCGTCAGCACCCAAATCATCAGCGTCTCCATTTGCGTCAAGCAAGAAGTTTTCGCTGAGACTGCGTGCCGCCATGTCCCCACTGGTCGGTAGTTCTTCTCCATCCGTGGACTCGTAGAAATGCAACCAGCGCCTGTACATGGCGTAGATCAGACGAAGAGAGCTGTCTTGGGGAATCATTGATCTGAGATCAGGCTCAATATCTTCTGGAGTAACTTCTTCAGGAGATGCCTTTCGTAGGCGCAACAATATGGGACCTCCGCTGGAGTTGTGCATGAGCTCGCTTCCTTTCAAAACAAGCTCCAAAACGGCCTCCCTGCCTGACTCTTCTAATAATCGGGGCTGACCGTGCTCGAAAGGGACCTCGAGGCCTAGTCGAAGCTTTGGTGCCCAGATGATGAAGTTTGTGTCTAAAACGAAAATCGACACCGTGTGAAGCAGGATGCGTTCGAGCTCGGGATGCAAGATGATGGAGCCCCCTTCACACAGAAACGCTACCCGGAAGCAGCATCCTCCAGCGTGAAGCACGAACTTGTCTCCGCTGAAAGATGCAAACCCAGCAGGGTACTCCTTATGAAGCGTCTCGATCGTGATCAAATTTTCTCGACTCGGACATGTGAATATGCCCTTAGGCACTCTGGCGCCCATATATAGAAAAAAAGACCTTCTCGGTGTGTGTTCTGGCGATTCTATTCTGTGGAGTTCAATTTTTCAACCTCACGCGGGCTTGTGCGAGATCTCCTCCATAGAAGCATCTGAGACATTTGCAGCCATGACGTTGATAAGAAAGCTTAATTCTTTTAGAATTATCCTGAGAGCTTTCTCATGAGCCTTTGGAATACAGGCGATGAAGAGCTGGTGCTTTCGATATTCTTTTTGATCTTCGCTTGTCTCTCCTCCTCCATCTGTCTCAACTCCTCCTTGGTTGGTGGGAGCTTCTCATTCACCAAGTCAGCCTTCCTTGCCTGCTCGAAATCAGAAATCGTCTTTTCGAGGCCTTCACGACCATGCATCAATGAGCCCTTGGGCAAGGTTCCAGAATTCATGCTCTTCAAACGAGCAACAGTCTCAGCCTCTTCACGTAAAACCTGGTACATCCTGGCAACACGCCCAATGGCAAGCACCTTGTTACGCAAGGCCTGTCTCTTCTCCTCCAACAGGTCTTCTCTGTGTGAAACGAGCTCTGCGCCCGATTCGGGCAACTGTGCTCCTGTAGCCTTGACTGGTGACTCTTCTGCCAATTCGTCAATAGGCGTGTCCTCCTCGAGCTCCTCCTCTGTGCAAATATTGAGAATGGAAACCAACATGTCGGTGATTTTCTCGCCCACAAACGGGAGCGACCAGGTGAAAACGTCCATGAAGTGGGGCAACCAGTATGGGTGTGGAGATGAGTTGAACTGACGGATGTTCATCACGTTGTTTTCGTATTTGAGCACCGCAGCCTTGTTGTTGTAATTGTCCAAGTAGTTGGGGGCACTGAACATTGTCAATAAAGAAGGAAAGCCCATTGTCTTGGTTCTTTTGTACATTCTGTAGCCGGCGTCCTGAGCCTCGTGGGCACGTATAATGGAAAGGAGCCCCGTTCTCTCGAGAAACTGACAACTTGCTTTGTATGTGAATGCATAGGAACAGCCTCTGACTGTGTTACGCATGAAAGTCTGGTCGATATTGTCCTCGTCGTAATCCTCAATAGGGTCTGCCCAGAGCAAGTCACACATGAGGCCACGCGTTGGAGGCTCTCTGAATCTGTCAAGACGATTGAGGTCGTCCAACAGCTTGAGTTCCGGCGAGATTCCACCGTGCACACAGAAAAACTGCTTGTTCATGAGAGCAGCAAGAGGCAAGGCATTGAATGACGTCAAGCACTCCTCATATATGGCCTCTGAGTACTTGTGCAAGCACTCCGACTTGAACGTGAAATATTCAGTCAAGTGCTTACATTCGTGGTTGCCTCTGAGCATCCAGAGGGTGTCTGGGTATGTCAACTTAAGCGCATACAAGTAGAGCAAGCACTCGATCGAGAACGAGCCTCTGTCGACGTAGTCGCCCAAAAATAAATATCTCGTGTTCTTTGGGTCGCCCCCGACCTCGAAGAGCTTCATGAGGTCGTAGTACTGGCCGTGGATGTCTCCACATACTGTCACTGGGGCAGCGACACTTAGCATGTTGGGCTCCCTGCGGAGCAAATTCGTAGCGGCAGTGATGATTCTCAGGGCCTGGTGATGCTGCAAGCGGCCTTCATTGAAGAAATGGTCTTTCAAAAATGCACAATTTGGCATACCGTTCGGCAAGAACACCTCGGAATCCGAAGGCGAAAACAGCGCCGGCGGGCGGACCAGCTTCACCACACGCTCAGTTGTGACTAGCCTTTCTCCTTCCTCGGTAACATACACCGTGAGATCGCTCTGTTGTGAGTCGGGCTTGTTGGACTTGTCTAGCGCCGATAGGGCATTGCTGATCTGCTTCCGGTTGGTGACGGGTCGGGACATTGAAGATGAGTTATATTTTTAATTTGTTCTTTGCCAGATTCGTTCCGTATAAAATGCAAATTTGAGACTCCAAATCGTGCGTTCCGGGGAAATACGGGGTATGGCTGGTGTGGTGGAGCAGAGATAGAGCTAGATTTTCGGTGTCTATCTCGCGTTCCTGTATTGCGCCTACTAGGTCACTAGGCGAGATGTGATTTTGGTGAATCGTAAGTGGCTGGAAAGAAAATCGAAAGGAGGTTTATTTGATGAAAGTTGATTGAGCCTGGATCCCATTTTTCTATTTTGCTTTATCTTTCTTTTTCTCAAAACTGTTTGTGTATCTCGTCGTGTGGGCTGTGCAATGCGAGAAGCAGGAACGGTTGCAAATCACGATGTGGAGGATGACGGCATTATGAGATTCAAGACACGGAAGAGACGAGGGACGAAAATCTAGAAGTCCGGCAAAGAAGAGGTTGCTTTTTTCTTTCTGGTCTTTGGGTCATTTACAATGCTTTTGGTCATTTTTTGAAGAATTGAAGACTTTGGACCACTTCCCTCGTGTGAGCCGCTGTTCTCGACTTCATACATAACAGCAACCTCATGACATTCTTCCTGACAACTGCAATTATTTTTTTTTTTTGTTGTTGTTGTTTTTTATTTGTTCGATTTTAGATTGTGGTTTCGATGTTGTTAATTCAAATACCGACGAATTCTTTGAATATTGAAGGTCCTCTTTACAAAATGCTTTGGGCTTACTGCGTCGAGTCTCCGAATCTACACTTTTCTCATAGTCAAGATTCAACTATATAATCAACCTCTCACAAACGAACTTCAGGAGCAGAAGAGACGTACTTGACAGTAGCCAGGCCCCCAAGCCCGTTAAAAGAAGTAGTGGCTGCCAGAGTGTACGCTCCCAAGTTGGGAAAGTACAACCAGTCACCCACATGGATGTTCGTTGCAAACTCGGTGCGTGTCGAGATGCAATCCAACCCGTCACATGTGGGACCCCAGATCAGGAAGGCATAGCGGCGGACCGTGCCCTGGATGTCCGTTTCCTCGTCATCCACCTTCTTGCCATCGTAGTAGATCTGGCCGTCGTGCCTAAGCACATGTGCCACCGGGTTTTGGTGGTCGAACAAGATGCAGTTCATGTTGCCATAAACGCCATCGTTGATGTAGATCATCGCCTCCATGTCGTGGTGGTCCTTGTTCAAGTCTCTGCGGGCAATTACATGGGAAGCCAAGGTGAAGGCATTGGCAACCATGAATCTTCCAGGCTCGGCAATGATCCTCACACCATGTTGCTCAGTGTAGGTCTGAGGGAAGTACTTGTTCAAGGCGTAGCGAACCATGGCAGAGGACTCGGCAAATGTCTCTCTTTCGAAACCACCGCCAATGTCCAAGACTCTCATGGCCAATCCCATCTCCTCTGCTCTGTCAAAAACAGCACGAGAGTCTCTAATGGCCTTGTAAATTGAGTCAAAGTCCTTTGCGCCGGAGCCAACGTGGAAAGCAACACCAACGGCTTTCAAGTCTAACTCCCGACACAAAGGCAACAATTCCTCCAATGCAGTTCTAACGGTGCACCCGAACTTGGTCGACAATCTGCATTGAGCCGTCTCATCGTCAGTCGCAATTCTGATCAAGATGTTGCACTCAGGGTGGTGTTTTTTCAATTTGTACAACTCCTGGGCGTTGTCCACGGTCGTCAAATTGACATTGCGGTCTTTGGCGTGGCGGATGAAGGAGATGGTTTTGCAAGGATTTGCGTAGACGATTCTCGACCCGTCAAATCCTAATCCCAAAATGGTGTCGATTTCCTTTTTCGAAGCACAATCAAAATTGGCGCCCAACGCTCCGAGTAACTTGATGACAGCGTGGTCGGTGTTGCATTTCACGGCATAATGGGGCTCGACCTGGGGCAACTGCTGCTTCCAGATTTTAAAAGAGCGGTACACTTCTCCCAAATCGGCAACAAAAAAGGAGTCCTCCTCACCGGCTTCACACAAGTCATGGTCAATTCCCTTAATTTCCTCCACGAGGGCATCTCCAACTAATTTTCTCGACAAGGCAGTCGTACCTTCAAATTTTTCAGAAGATTGACCGCAAGCCGATGGCTTATAAGTAGGATTGTTCAAGTCATCCTTAAACACAACATCATTCAAAAATGTTGTTTCATCATGAATAACTTCAATAGCAGGAGCCATATCTTGGACAACGGGGAACTGTGTCGGGCTAAACAGATCCAATCTTATTCTTTAAATACTGATATGCAGATTTTAGTCTAGCGATATCAGGGACGTTTCTTCAAAAGGGCACGTAGGACGACTTCACAATAGCTGTTCAGATTATAGGCTCACTAAATTAGTGAGACAAACAATTTATGGACCTTCAAGCGGCAGCTCTCGTACGAAGAAGAAGTTTTCTATGGGAAGAAAAGATATATTGAAAAACTATTTGAAAAAGACGCAAATCGCAAGAGTGAGGCTACGCACGGCGCGTGTGCAGGTCCGACTCATTTCGTTTGCTGAGATTGGCTTTTCAAATGCTTAGCAATATTTCAAATTGCTTCTGATTTACAATTCGATCAATGGCTCGGGCTCCGATTTTGGTCTTTTGGGAGGCGCCTGCGCTTGTGGATTTGCCAAAGTAGGCAATGTGTGTTCTTCGTCCTCCTTCTCCATTTGTGCAATTGTAGGATATCTCTCTGAGGCATGTTCGTGAGCCAAGTTTGGCTGCGAATTTGTGTCATCAAACTCACCCCCTGCAACAGGAGGGTATCGACTGGCTACACTAGTTGTGCTTTCTTCGTCCGACTCTCCGAGAGGAGGCTCAGTAGGATAAAAGCCAGTATTTTGATCAGTCGTGGCGTTTGTGACTGGCGCTGGATTCTCTGTCTCATAGTCAGGTTGCGAAGGATAAGATGGCATACTCGCTCTGTATGGCGCAGCAGATGGACTCTGAGGCTGATTTTGTGGAATAGTGTTCGATTGCGAGCTGTTTACATCATATGGGTAGGGGGTAGAGGGCGAGTAGGAACTGGAATCTGGGTATCCCGTACCCTGGCGCTTGACATATGTGTTTGGGGGCTCGGGGTAGCCCGTGCCTTGACGCTTGATGAACGAGTTTGGAGACTCGAGGTCATCAGGCGACGAGAGCTCCGAGCGTGCGTCGTGAACAGACTCTGCTGGCTTTTGTTGACCACTGTACTGATTATACAATTGGGGGCCACTAGGTGTGGGCATACCGTACATCTGGGCCTGGCCATATTGTGGTGAGGAGATTGTGTGTCTGTTGTAGGCCATGTTTAGCTTGGCCTCCAAGAACTGATCGTACAAACGAGTGATGGTGCTCAACTTGTTGTTCATCTCCAAGAACAGTTCATACTTTTCAATTGAGGTTCGGAGAGAGCGATTGAGCTTTGGCTTCAATCGTATAACCCTTGCGTGGAGATCGTTGAGGTTCTGGTCGTGCAAGATGTTTATCTGCTTCGATCTATCGTTCTTGACGCCATTGATGAGTTGCAAGTACAAGTTGATCAGCTCTTCCTCTTCCTCTGTGAGATCTTCGGAGCGAGTCGCTTGGGGCGTCATCTGAGCCTGATGAATGGGCTGATTCTGGGGTGCCGCAGGTGGGGCAGAGGCGCCAGTCGATGTATGAGATATTTGCGGCAAATTGCCGTGAAAGCTTTGCTGTGCCTGAGGCTGCGTCTGCTGGGGCTGGGCGTATGCATTGGGGTCAAACGGTAAAGAGCTTTGGTAAAATTCCAGTTCAGGTTCCGAAGGCTGCGGCTGCAGTTGCTGTGAAACATCGTATGCTGGGTAGCTCGATTGGGCTGGCGCCTGGGGCTGTCTGTAGGCTTGTTCCTGCTTGTATTCACGCAAAGATGCCTCAATTGCAGCTTTCATGTCGTCGTCCATCTCCTCCTCTGGCGTATCTGCAGATTTGGAGACAGGCTCGGGAGCTGGTGGAGCAGTTGGTGGGGGAGCATAGCTTGGTGGGCCCTGTGACTCTTGTAAACTCAATTCTATAGCTTTCCTGAGTTGCTCGTCCTCCTCAGACTCCTGTGTGGCGTTGGTGTCGGATTTTTGGATCAGTCTCAGTCTTCTGTGGTCGCCCTTGGCGCTTCCGCCGCTCTTGCTCTTGTGGATCTGATAACAATCGTCACAAACCCTCACTGGCTGCAAAATACCCAATGCTGGTAGAGGAATTGTCTTGCTGGAGTGTGTCTGACAAAAAACTCCGCCACATGCTCGGCAGTGGTGCTTTCTGCTCATGACGCTAAACGGGTTGTAACAGATCATGCACTCGTTCCCATCGATCCAGTCGGGAGGCGCTCTGGAGTCAGCAAAGTTCGAAGCTGATTGCATGAGCAGGTTGTCAATTTCGGGGAATTCGTACCCCTGCAGCACCAACAGCTCGTAGGATCTTTCCAAGCATTTCGTTTGGGTGCTTCCCTTGAGAACCAAATTCCATTCCTTGACGAACTTCAAGATGGTGGAACCAATTTTGTACTTTGCATCCGAAGAGTACACTTTATAGTCCTTCACGTCGTAGTGAATCTTGAAGATGTAGTCGACTAAGTAGTCGACGAATTCCTTCGAGTCGATTTCGTTTAAGAAGTGGGCTCCGCAGTTCTTCACACAGAGGTCAATCACTCTCAAAGTCGAAAGCAACAAGTTCGGATTTTGATGCACTTTCGTGAGTCTCTTCTTGAGACATCGCATAGCGTTCTTTGGTGGAACCTTCTTGCTTCTGATGATATCGGTGATTTCTAAGCCAACTGCAATGTCCATTTCTCCATTGGGGATGGTTTCCGAACTTGCCTCTTCTATTTTAGCATCTAGTTCCGCAACGGGATCTGAACCGCCGAACCACGACATTTTGTTAGTTTTGAAGAATGTAGTATGAACGCTAATCTGTAGTGTTCTTGCCATGATCTAAGGCTGAGGTAGCGTAAGGAGGCGGGACTCTGTGCAGGTCGATAAGTGAATAGATCGAATAAAGCTACTACAACGACTAGTAACGAGATGAAATGTTATTGGAGATTACTCAGATATGATACAGATGACGTCAGGATGACAATTCACAAAGTGAACTAGAAAAACAAGATGCCTGCAGAGCCGAGACCCAAGGCAACGACACCAGCGTAGAACAACTTGTCGAAAAGCGGGTTGGTCTGTTTCACGGCGTTGGTACGGTACTGATTTTCAAACGATCTTCTCATACGCTTACGGAGCTTGCTGAGCGAGGACGAGGTCTCAGATGACTTATCAGTAGGGTTCAATGCGTAGGTAGGCAACATCAAAGGAGGCTTGTAGGCCAAGTACAAAGGCTGCATTGGAGAGCCATCAAACTGGTAAATTTGCAACATGTACTTGCCGTGGTAGTCACTGATGGTGACCTCGTAAGTCTTGAACCAGGTGGACTGAACGTATCTGACGTATTCGGCCTTCTCGTAGCTGTAGCCACAGGGGTCACTCAAAAGCTGTCTTCCGTCCACAGCAATAGGAGTAAGAACCACAGAGCCGTTACTCAAGATCTCGTACGTGCCGTGCTGGTACGTCATACTGGCAATAGGACACGAGTGGTTCTGCGGGTTGGACGTGATTCTGTACAAGGCCTCCTCGTAGTGGCCATCGCTTGTGAAGGAGTAGGAGATACCAGGTAAAGCGGGTTCTATTAAGAGCTCATCAACAGGGTCGTAGTAGCCTGGACCAGTAAAGACCGTGTTTGACTTCGAGGTCCATGTTCCCTCCAACTCAGCCATGTTGGGCTCGGCAAACGCCAGTTGTAGGAGTAGGAGCAGGGCAAATATGGATGCTAGCATTTTGGTGGGTTTTTTGGCGAACTAGGTGGACCAAAAGGATGAGTGTCTGGGTTGCGTGTTTGTTGATATCAGGGAGCTGATGTAGTAATGAGCTCGAGCAAGCCAGATTTGGAGCGAGTGATAAACTGAAAGAGGGAAATAAGGCAGAAATACACCTTCTCTGACAGTACTAAATGGGTTCGGGCTTTTGAAGCTGAAGTAGATGTTGTTCAGAAGAAAAAAGCAACGACTGAAGAAAAAAGGTAATCCCTGTATTCGCGAAATGCAGGCTGTGCTACTATCCCAGGCGGTGTAAAGGGTCTTGGAAATCGGATATTTTCTTAGTATAAGAAGAATCAAAGTTGTTCTCTTGAAGGAGGAAAAGACATCGATTAGGCTTTTCCTCTCCTATTCTGCTTTTTTAAAATTCCTTATGTACTTTTCTGTCAGCATCACCTGAAGACAGGTTCCATTTTTGGCACCACATCCTCTGCATCCAGCGCGAATGTATCTCTGGCTTCGCCATACGGAAGGGGTTGCGATTTCACCGAAACAGATCCAGGAACGTGAAATCAAAAAACAATGAAATGTCTTATGTTGAAAGGTTTCGTTGACTTTTGGTGTTTTTAAGCGGTTAAGTACTCGCCGTAACGGGCCTTAGCCGGCCCCCTTCAGGATGTGTCGCAGAGCTAAATGGCTGCGAAATATGCTTTCCCTGTGATGGGCTCAACTGGGACCCCAAATCGCCAGAAAGAAACATGAAAATACCCGCTGGC
This sequence comes from Candidozyma ruelliae, assembly GCA_030582895.1. Classification (NCBI taxonomy): domain Eukaryota; kingdom Fungi; phylum Ascomycota; class Pichiomycetes; order Serinales; family Metschnikowiaceae; genus Candidozyma; species Candidozyma ruelliae. The sequence goes on from JAJMHE010000010.1 coordinate 384,639, forward strand.
TTAAGAGGAAAAGTTCCTTTTCAGCCCTGCCAACTTAGGTCAGACGACCATAAAGTAGCAAATTCTGTAAATTACCACTACGGCTCTCCCGTATCATTCCTTCCGAGGACCACTTCCGAGGTCTCGGGCTCAAGATCATGTTTGATCTGGTCAAGTCATGCCTTGTCAAAAATTTGTTACATCATCATAATTCAATCCAAACTGGCAGGACCAGCTTGGAACGGCACAACAATGGTACCTTTTAGACTTCCAGGTACCATTGTGGCAGTTCTCGTCTGAAACCTTGCTTGATGTTTGAATCAACATAATCAGATCGTAACCATGCATGAGGCCGCCTGGCCTTCGACATTTGACAAGTGGTGATTTTCGTTAAGTCGCTTCGCCCCCTTAGACGATCGTTTCTTCACGGACTATGAACTTCAGGATACAACGTCTGCTTGACGGTAAGGCTACAGTCAGGTTCTCATTTGTCTCTATTAGTTCGTATGCAAAATGTAATTATTAGTTCTCATGGTGTAGAGTCTTAGGCTGACTTCTTTCTTCTGGTAGTGGGCTTGATGTCGTCCTCCATACTCACAGGAGTGCAAACGCCAAAACGCTTTGATTCATAAAATATATCGGCGGATCCTTTCGAAGAGTTTGTGGATATGACGCTCGACAGACTGTCGTTATTTTGGTAAAAACAGTCGGTGAACACCGCCTTGGGTTGGGGATAGAAATCCGCAATGGGTATCGTCAACGCACCAGGCGTTTTTGCGGCTTGTGTGGGATGCTTTAGCAGTGGGTAGTGGTGACTGTTCACGCTAGCAGCCTCGGTCATGGGAGTTCGAATACCCTTGCATTTGCCAAAGTATGGAACCCCGACTATCGGTGTGACGGTTTCGTAGGTGTATGATTCCTGGGACGAGGTAGATTTGCAGGGCGAATAGGTATAGTTTCCTTGCGAACCATCGGAGAGCGTCGACTTGGTCGGATCGGGAAAGTTCGTGCGAGGGGGAGTCAAAATCTCCGTGTTGAATGTGGGCCTGTAGTATTTGTTAAGCGTTGAAAATAGGTGGCATGGGCCGTAAGTGTCGAAACACCGGAGGAGGTAGGCAGGAGAGTTCATCACTGCCTGAGCAAGGAGGTCCTGAATGTATTTGTTTTTTTCGGTCGACTGAATCTCTGCCACATCCTCGAATCCCGAGGCGTTGAGCCTGAAAAATGACGGATCACTGTAGTGGAGACGGAAAACGGTGTTGAGCAAGTCGACCGCAGCCTTGGCCATTTCGAGCGGGGTGTACTTGACGAGCTCAAAGCTGTAGCATGACGAGTACGCAATGAATGTTTTAATGGCAGCCACATCAAGCTCCTGAAGCAGCTCGGCGTCGGTGCACGATTTGAGATCGATCAGAGAAGCCAAGTAGTCGTCGATCGTGGCGTCGGAAATGTTCCAGTCTAGCGTGGTCAAAATATGCAATTCCATCTGCTTGAACATTCCGGTGTCGTAATTGCAGCGGGTGCCGCAGAGTTTGACGAGCTCGCTTGTTTTGGGCATGCGATATCTCTCGGTAGGCCCGCTAAAGCGAGAGCCTGAGCCAAACCCTAAATTCAAAATAGTCTTTACCAGTGCGCCGTTTGAGGAAGAAAGGTTGGCAAAGTGATTATTGCCTCCGTAAAACTTGGCGGCAATCCAGAGGCAGGTGGTGATGACAAGTTGAGCCTGGTCTAGAAGAACAATTCTCTTCGAGCAGTAGCGGTCAAAAAGACGAACAGCTTTGCAGAAAACGTAGGGCACGATTTTGAGCCTGACGGCCATGCGGAGCAAGAAATCCACAAGCTTGTTGCGGACGATGCCGGTTATGTATGGTTGGTTTTCATAAAGCTTAAAGTTAGGCTGTGTGTTCGCCAGGGCTTCAAGAAGCACTTTCAACACGTCCTTCTTGTACTCAGCAAGGCAGTCTCTGTGGATCTGGAGCTCCCGCTGGTAGAGGCGGTCCAGATACTTGTACTGGTTGATTGTTGTGTTGTTGTGGCGGAAGGTGCCATGAACAGTGGGCATCGTGAACAAGACCTGGGGTCGAAATTTTACACAGCGGGTGTGGTGAAGACGGGGGCCAGATGCAAATAAATATCAAAAGTTTCGAAAATCAGCCGGACAACAAGGTGTTTATTTAAGCTATCACGAGGTGGGGACATAATCAGAGTAAGCAGAGTTGATCGTCGAGACGACAATACGGACCATTGGGTAGGAGAACAATTGGATCTGCATGTACCGCTGGTCAGACAATTTGCCTGAGCCGCATACCATCTGGCAATGGCCTAGTTAAGCGGGCCCGGAGAGTACATATTTCTGACACCGATGCTACGAGAATGGCGCATGAGGGCATTGTGAACCAGGCATGGTGGAGGTGGTGGTGCATAAGCGTGGCTCTGTCTGCAGGACGAGTCGTTAAAAAAAAAAGGAGACTCCTCGGCAACCCTCGCTATAGGTGGGTAAAGAGCATCTTTACGATGTTTGATATGCATGCTAACGCATGTGCCTGAAACTAAGGGGACTAGACGCTGCGCCGTTTTCTTGGAGAGGAGAGCAAAAAAAAAACTTTTTTGGGGTTTGTGAAATTGGAAAAAAAAGTGAAGAGTTCGTTTTTTTCTTTTTCCGGCCAAATCCGCTGTTTTCTGTCCGCCTCGTCTGCCATTTCAGCCTGAAGCATCGAGACGCTAAATTCTCGTGCGATTCAAGTACAATGGCTTTTCGTGAGGCTCGCTGGTATGTACAGCGTGCCGAGATGAGAAGAATGAGAGCTTTTTGGCAATTGACGAGACATTTATCAGAACACCTCTGAAGCCTTTCCGATTGTTCAAGATTGTTGGAATTTGTGCAAATGCGGCTTGGAACCAGCATCAACTGTTTTGGCGGCTGCTACTGTTTGGGTGCTCAGGTACCTCAATTCTGTTTTGTGTCAGGAGCGTTTCGTCGCACGATTCGAATTTTGGGCTTGTGCGTTAATTCGACGAAATGCCGACGTTTCAGGGGATTAGGCGACACGTAAGCGCTTTCTTCTTTGGTCCTCGAGCATATATTTTCTCGAATGCGCTGGAAGTCCCCTCAACGGCTGCCAACGGGAATAAGCAAAATCGGGAGATGTCGATTTACGGATATCGATTTACGGAGACTTCGATTTACGGAGACTTCGATTCCCTACCAAGAATCGTCGAAGGAATGCTCGATCGCTGGTGATCTCCGACCTCTCTGCTACTAGCAACTCCTCATTCCTGGTATCTGCGCTTCCTTGAGCCGGGGTCTCTCGATTAGTCAGTGCACCAGATCTGTAAATCAGCTCTGGCCTCCAAGAATGCAATTTTCACGTAGCCTGTGAAAAAAATCCCACATTCCCAAAAATGCCATTAAATGCAACGACCCTGCGTGTCGGCTAAGACTTCTTTATTACCTTTCCTCTTCAAGCCACACATCGCATTTGAGCTGTCGCTAAGCCCGCGTTGAAAAAGTCCAGATATCTGTTTGTTTTCGTCGCGCATCTTCCTCAACATAATACACCAACTGATAGATAAGAACCATATGATGCTTGGTAACTTCTTCTCCTCTGACGATATCACACACTAGCCAACTATCGACTACAGTCGTACAGTGCACAACCACCAAAATAACCCTCTTGGGCTGTCTCGTTTTCAGCTCCCTGGAGGGTTTCCCTTTGCCCGACTGAGGGACAAAACCGTAGAGCGCAATCAGTTTGCCGCAGTGGAGGACCCCAAAGCAGTAGGTTTCTGTGAAGAAGAGATAAACGAGGTCTTGAGCTCGAGCATACACCGACTTCACGCCAACAATGCCTTCCTTCGCCGAATGGACTCGGCCTTGGAAGCATGTGCAGCCAATCCTGGGAATGTCGAACTTCACAAGCCCGATATCAATCTTCAAAAGCGGTACGACGAGCTTCGCGAGTCGCTGTTGCGTGACTTGGAAAAGTACCTGTCTTTCTATGAGTCCTATAGGGAGCTCTGGGTGAAGCACAACGAGCTATTGCGCAAAAAGCGGCCGGTGGGCAATGTTGAGGAGGTGAAGGATAAGGTGAGCCAGATTAAGGAGATCTCCACGCAGCCGAGGGTGAAGAGTTTATGTGAGGGTTTGTTGGAGGATCTCGAGAGGTCAGCTTCTTACAGTGAAGATCTTGAGAAGGCACAGTTGAGAATTGCGAGTCTCGAGCGTCAGCTCGCCAGCCAGAAGAGGTTATAGATATATTATGATAACGAATTGGTGATGTATAAGGAATGTGATTTTTTGCGAAGATTTTCTTGATTTGAGATAGGCAGAGGGTTCCGGGAGACCACGGTCGTTGGTGACTTTTCTGTGCGGATGTCGGCCAAGTACATAACCGTAAAAGCATCAAACAGTCACCAAAAATCGAATTCGCCAAAAAATAAAAATTAAGTGCCAGGACATATTCTATCAATGCTATATTTTTTATCCTAAACTAAATAATTCGACAGCATCGCTGGCACCGTCGAGATCGCCTCGATGTTGAGCGCACCATCCTCCGCTACACCCTCCTCAACACATTCCTTGATAATGTGATCCCAGTCACTTACAATGACGAAGTAGGTTTGTGATACAGACACAACAAATAGAGCAATGATCATGCCCATCCACAAACCCACGAGCTCGAGCTCGAAGTAGAATGCAAGAAACATAGCACTGGGCAACGCTATCACGTAGTACGACACTAGATTCAAGTAGCCCGCAATTTTTTGTCTCCCCTGGCCTCTCAATATTCCTCCTGATACACAAGAAAGGAAGTCGTTGATCTGGTATACGGCGCCCACGATTAAGACCTTCGAGGCGATGCTGATGACGTACTTGTCATCTGTGAAAAGCGATGCAAAGAATTCCCTAAATGTGAAAAGAATGGCTGCATTGAATACGCCAAGACACAAGGTAGCATAGAGAGATGCCTTTGTTGCTACCAAAGCAGCCTTCTTGGAAGCGGCGCCAATGTACCACGCGATTCTGGTGGAGACCGTGATGGACAATGCAAACGGAATCTGGTACAAGAGAACACACGTAGTGGAGACAATGGACTGTGCGGCTAGCACCTCAGTGCCAAATGTGGAGGCAACGAAGGTTATGATCTCGAATGCCAACCATTCTGCCTCTACCATCAACACGCCAGGTACAGACAAGTTGATCATTCTCTGCCAATTGGAGAAATAGACTTTGTCCAAGAGAGGTTGTCTAGGTAAGCAGGCGTGGCCAGCAACGCACTTTGTGTAGCACCAGAGGGAGAGACACATGACCCAGTTGGTGATCACCACGGACAACGGAGCACCCACGAAGCCGAGGCCGATGTGCTTGTCCCAGACAAGGACGTAGTTGAGCAAGGCATTCATAGGAGCACAGAACAAAAGGACGTAAGTCGAGGCATGGAAGATGCCCTGTGATTGCAAGAAGTGCTTCAAGTTCTCGAATACGATGAAGCCTGGGAGACCTAGTGAGAGCACTTTCAAGTACTGGCTGGCAAGGGCCACCAACTGCCGTTTTTCTGATCCCACCAAAAACAACAAAATGGGCTGCGACAAGAACATCCAGAGAATAAACATTGGAATGTAGCACAACATGAGGAAGTAGGTGCAACGCACAAAGTGCAACCCCACGGTGTTGTAGTCTCTTCTTCCGAAAGCCTGGGCACACAAGGTGTCCAAACAGGTGGAAACGCCCTGGATGATGGCATACCCGCTGATGTTTGCAGTCATTGAGGAAAGGGAAACAGCAGCTAACTCAGTGGGACCCAATCGACCAACAGAGAACACGGATGCCACTGTCAAGGAGTACTGCAACAAGAAGGTCACGATCAACGGGACGGAGTACTTGAGGAGGGTTCGAGTTTCTGTGAAAAGCGTGGTTTTGGGCTCGTCGAGTAAGACTGACGAATGGACCAGCAAGAGCTCATTGAACGACTCGTGATGTGAAACTCTGGAGTGTGTTCTGTGGAGATCTGAAAGACTTGGTCTTGATTTAGGCGTGAGCAGAAACACAGGGGGAATGCTTGTCGCTCCAGCTGACGCTATGGAGAGTCTTCTCTGCTGAACATAGGCCACGATCTCGTCGTCCCCGATATGGTCCGCCAAAAGCGGCACCCGATCATCCATGGTAGTGGTTTGAAGTTGGTGATAGAGAAGTTTTTTGGTGACTCCACGTGGGAAGCTATATACGCTGGGCGGGACAAGTGGTGACCGGGTGGAGAAGAAGGTTATAGAAGAAGGTTATAGAAGGCTATTAGGCTGGATCCGCGGTGCCATAACTGTCCAAGTAAACATCTTCGAGATACGCGCGGCGGCGTAACTGATAAGCGGTGACTTTTTTCTGGACTAGTGCGGTGGATTAGGACATTTGGTGCGAGCCACTGAGATAAGCGGTTGTCGCTGGATTTGTATGGAAGTGGGAGTCGGTCAGTTCTGGGATAAGGCGGCGGGAAGCGGAAGGGAAGAAGGTGGTTTTGCACACAGACAAAAGTTTGGGAAGCGAATATGGAGACTTTTTCGACGACTAACGCCTATAAATGAGGATTAGTGGAGATCTACATCGGAACCCTACCGTGGCCCAGCGTGGCTCGGAGATGGATTATACCGAAGTAATTTCAATTCAGGCCAATTCGATACGATGTCATCGTTTTGGCTATTCGTTCATTTCTGAAGCTATTTTTTTTTTTTTTTATCTTTTGTGGACCCACGTTGAATATACTTGTGGTAGTATTGTTCTGGTGGTGATTATGCGCACAACAGTGACCTAAGACCCTCCGGAGCAGAGAATGATCCCCACAAAATAGGAGGACTTAGGGCCTTACCAAACCGTTCCACGTAATTTTTGATGCCTTAAATATTCGAGGCCTCGAAGAATATCAAATCCACTTAGCTGCGCTACTCATGGTGATCAACTGGTGATTCAATTACATCTATAGACATTCTTAACGAAAGTGGGAGCACTCCGACTCCCCAGGCCTGAGCCAGGCCTTGATCACTCAATCCCCTAGAACTTACCCCTGAACAAGTGCTTCACCATGTCGTAGCCGGTGAACCACACGGTGCGGCCGAAAGTGTGGAAGTCAAGTGTGGAGGAAAGCACAGACACAAATCCGAAAGGCAACATGGCAGGAATCCAGCCCTGTGCAAGCTCAAGCGCATACGCACCAGAAGGCATGGCGTACTGCTTGACATGGCCTCTTTCCAAGTGGTGCTGGTCACCTGGGTTGTACACCTCAGGCTCGACCGAAAACGGCGTGGCGGCAAGCTGTTTGCCGTAGAGAATGGTGAAGTAGTCGTCAGCATAGTGGACGCCAGTGTGGCCTTCGGTTCCAACGGGAGTGCCAAAGAAGATCAAGTATTCAGAGATCGAAGCGTGCAAGATGAACATGTTGCCCATGGCACCGCCAGCGTTGTTGAAAACCCAGTCTTCGAAATTGAGATCGTTGATGAGACCTGGGTACGCCTGCTGGAGCTTTGGGGTCAATGCAGCCATTATCTTCACGGCATCGGCGCCGGGGTTTTCCTTCAAGGTGTCTTGAACAAGCTGCTGCAAAACAGCCTTGTCGAAGACAAAGTGGCTGGGGAGCCACGTTTGGAAGGAGGCTTCGAGAACGGCAAAGAGAGCCACGAGAATGGCGGTGATTTTGAGCCAAAGCTTCATTGGGCACTTGGAAAGAAGGTGATATTTTTGTGAAAATTATGGCTGCGAATACGACTATATACGAGCACCGAGCATTGCGTCGAGTCGTATAGGCCTGGGGAGGCTTGAACGGAATCACGGAATTTGGAGGAGCTACACGGAATTTGAAGGTGCTATTCGAAATATAATAGAATGCTTTCAATTCATATTCCGTTCTTCTTATAGACTTCACTGTTTGTGTTTGTGATGATGGCTGCAAATCCATGCTGCGAAGTTTATTGTCAAATGTTAACTATGGCTGCGAAATCGGACTTTGGCAGCACAGGTGATGGCAGCAAAAAGCGGAGTTTGTACAGATTTAGACATTGTAAAGTAATATAGAATAGAGTTTAATCTGGCAGCTGGCTGAAATCCAAATGATATTTCTCGAAATCGGTATTAAGACGCGTTGGCTTATCATGTCCTCTTCAATTCTCAAACCAGACTCGGGAACTTGGTGCCAAATTGTACATACTTGCAGATGCCAGCTGACATCTTCTAGAATTATCTTCTACTCGAAACTACTCGACATCTTGCGCGAACGTTATCCGGGTCTCGAAGTACATGAAACGCTGCTATGTTCTTTTGCTGTGGCAGTCTCAAAATCATGCTCTGTTTGTGAGCTCATTCGGGGTTTCAGTAAGACTCAAAATTGCAATAATTTCACCACTGGCAAATCTCTTCGTTATATCCGATCCGTTATAGGCTTATCCAATCCACATCGTCAGGCTGAGGCATGGGAAGGCCACATCATATTCCCCACAAAGACCTCTTCATTACGTTCAATGCATTTTCACTCATCTTTGATCAGCATCCGAAAACTTGACTTTGCAGCTAAAAAGAATCTATACAAAATCAAAAAGTAGATTCATTCTTCTTATCAACCTCGATCAAACCCTTTAATATAGGCCATACAGTACATCGCATATCAACTACACCACCATGGACCAAGGACTCGCAGAGGTGCAACTGAAAATCGCCCTGGCTGGCCCAGGCGAGCTACTCAATGCCTGTCGTGAGCTAATTCGCTTGGTGCCTTTTCCGTGCTCTGACTTATCGAGATATGTCTCGATTCTACGAAGCAAGGAGACAGACACATTTGACGAATCGGCGATCTTGACACTTTACGAGCTTGAACTTCTACTTTTCTACGGGACAGAGAAAGCAGACCTGCAACAAGTCGAACAACGTCTCAAAAACCTTGCCCTGCTAGCTTCAAAAAGCCAGCCTGAGAATGTGAATCCGATCATTCGCCTCAAGTATCACGACTTGCTCTCAGACTTTCAGTACTTCTATGGTCCCGACAACGAGCTTAGACTCATGGACTTGGTCAACAAAAAGCTCAATTCCTTAATGATGCTCGCGGACTTTAGCCATCCACTCGTGGAGGAAATCCAGTTGAAGGTCTTCCTCTTCTATCTCATGAGCGGTGCCGATTTCAGAAAGAGAAACGTGAAGCAGTATCTTATAGACGAGCAGGTTTTTAGCAAAAGTTATGGAGAGGCAATTGACTTTTATAAGGAAGCCTACGGCAGCTCTTCTTTGGTACCTCCCTCGTTGTTCCACACTTTCCTCAATGCTGCCTCCGAACTTGACGGCCTATTCCACTTTGTGTGCACAAACTACCTCAACAGGCTACTAGAAAACTTCATCGAGGTCAACGTTTCAAAGCTTCCCCAGTATTTCGCTTCCATAAAGCTCAAGAGAATCAACGACATGCTCCTAGACGGAAGGCAAGACGTTGATACCGAGGACATAATCTTCCAGATGATAGTAGCCAACGAGCTTCCAGCGGGCACATCAATTGACCAACTACAAGGCCTAGTGCGATTCGGAGACGCTACAGCGGAATACGATCTGTTCAACAGTCACATAAGGTCTATCTGTAAACTAGTGGACCGCATGGGAGCCAGCCCAATCTGATCTAATCGTACTGGGAGTACTCAGGCAACCAGTATTGTCTCAAGTTCTTCTGCTTGGCGCCTGTCTCGGTGATGGCCTTGACGTCTTCGTCATCCAACTTGAACTTGAGCACCTCCAAATACTGGCGGATTCTCTCGGTCTGCGCTGAGGTGGTGATGGGCAAAATGTCTCTCTGGATGACCCATCTCAACAAGATCTGCGCTGGGGTCTTCTCGTACTTTTTGGCCAACTTGTCCAACAAGCTGGAGAACTCTTCGGGAGCGCCCTTCACAACTGGTCCCAAAGGACTGTAAGCCAGGATCAAGATATCGTTTTTCTTGGAATACTCCACAATTCCCGGAGTCTGGTTCTGCAAGAGGGCGTTGAACTCGATTTCGTTGACTACAGGCTTGTGTTTGGCGATCTTCAAGATCTCTTCGAGGTCCTCCACACGGAAGTTGGAGACCCCAATGGATTTCGCATAGCCCTCATCCTTGAGCTTTTCCAAGGATTGCCACGCTTCAGTCAAGGACACACCGTGGTGGTCTTTACGGATGAAAGGGCTGTGGAGCAAGTACAAGTCAACATAGTCGGTCTTCAAGTCGTTCTTCAAGTGGTACTTGAGCGAATCGTATGGAGCACCGTGTGGAGACTTGAGAGGGGAGTCACGACCAGCAACAAGGTACTTGTCGGTGATGTAGAGGTTTTCCCTCTTGTGGCCCGCAATGGCCTCTCCTACTTCCTTGTCGGTGTTGTAAACCTCGGCAGCGTCAATGTGAATAAAACCCTCTTTCAAGGCAGTTTTCAAGGCCTCCACAACCTTCCCATCAACTTCGTTGCGGCCGTGTTTGAACCATTTGGTGCCTACGCCGTAGGCAATAGCGGGAATTGTGTTTCCGTCAGCGAGTTTGAAGGTAGACATTGCAATTGAGTTGAGATAGGGGGTAAATGTGGAAAATGGCTCACGGATTGCTAACTATGGTGCTTATATACTGCAGTGTGCATCCAGTGTGGCTGCGAAATTCGGCTCCGGAAGTTAAATGTGTCAAGGGAAATACGAACGACACCGAGAGATACGTAACCAGAGTACATGCTATAATCGTAATATTTCGTCTATGTAGTGGTACAAGCCCGCGCTCCCTTTGCAAGAAAACGAATTAGGTACGGTGAACGCTCGGGACAAACTTTTCATCTTCGTGTCGTCAGTTGTGGCTCAATAGTAACCCAGCCCAAGCTGCAACAAGGATTTCGCCACAGAAAAGCTGTTTGGGGTGCTGAAGGTGCCAAACCGCGAGGGTGACAGGCCCAAGGGGTCGTTCTTTTTGCGGGTTTCGTTGTCTGCGTCGTCCACGGAGTCGTCGATGGTCTCGTCGCTGTTGTGGTTTTGGGAGTGGCTAATGACAGACTCGGACGCCGTTCTGTGTGCAAGATGGAAGTTAGACAAGGAGGAGACGCCACACTGGCTGGTCTGGTTGTTGTAGAAGTGGTGGACCAAGTTGCGAGTGGTGGTTTTGATGGGCGTTTTCAAGATCTTGTGCACTGGAGGAAGCCGCTGAGGGCCCACGGAAGACGCATTGAGCGGGAGCTGCTGCGGGTACGCGTTGTGGAACGAGGAAGTCTGCTTGATGTGCTTCAACTTCAACGTTTTCGAGGGCTTCTTGACCTTGTTTGACGCCACGGTGTTCAACAGCGGACCAGACACTGTTCGGGGCTTTTGCAAGTTGATGTTGGCGGCGGAGGAGAAGGTCCGGGGCTCTTTGGACTGAACAGTAGGGGAGACCTTGAACTCTGGCGCCTTGCGGGCGTGCAACGAGTCCTTCTGCGCCTTGAGCTTGTAGAAGGCCAATTGCAAACGGAGCTTCAACTTGGTGGCGGCCAAGTCGGCCTTGACGTTCTTGCCGTGGGTGATTCTATAGTTGGCGAAAGTTTCCATCTTGCGGGCTGGCACAGCCAGACACGTCAGAGGCACGAGCAGCGAGGTTGTTTTCGAGAGACCCAATTTGGGTGTTGTCGAGGGCGTCAAGGGCAAGGAGTCTGAGCCTGAGCCTGAGCCCGATGCTGGTTTTGGCGGTGGAGCTGGCGAGGCCAGATCGCGTGTTTCGATGCTGGCGTCGGGCTTCACGGCCACGGGAACGTGTATTTTGGGGAGAAACCGGGACGAGTGGAGCTTGTGCTTGTGGAGAGGCAGGCCCTTGGGGCTGTCGATGTTTGTGTCGAGAGACGCCAAAGCGACTCTGTTAGATGACATGAAGAAGTGGTTGGAGGATGAGTGTAATGGAGGGAGACTAAGCACCGAGTCGAAGAAGTAGTTTGAGCCTTGGTTTGGATGAGCTTACGCTTCTGTTTGGTTTGTTTTGGCGTTGGGTATTTGGTGTTGGTTTATGCTATGGTGTTGGTTGTGACGGGAATTGAGAGATTAAAAGGTATGGGCAGTGAGAAGGACAACAGAAATAGGAAATAGAGAAATAAACCTCGAGTCGCAGAGTGCCCCAGAGAGGATGCAAACGGGCCCAAAACCAAAACACCCAGCGCCCAAAGCGAGGCACACAGCGAGTGCACTTTCGCAACCGTGCGTGTTTAGCTACACGAGAAGTGGAAGAAGCGAGCGGCAAAACCAAAATAGACCCTCATTTGATGCCCCGATGCGAGTGTTTCACAAACAAGCGAGCCGTTTGTGCGCCAAAAATGCTGCTTTTCCGTGGCCAGCGATGCGAGCTTTCGAGGCCACTGTGCGTGTTCCGTGTCTGTTTGTTTTGGTGTGCACAATGGGCTTCCGTTCTGGGGCAGGCGGAGGGAAATTGTACTTTGGGCGGACTTGGTGGGGGCATAGCGGTATGGCGGGGGTTGGAGAGGGTGGTTTCGGAGGCAGATTTTTGGCATTTTCGAATTTTGTTTGTTTTGGTGGTTTTGGCGGAGGTTGTTGGTGGGGCCTGGGTTGGCGGTTTGCAGCTGCGCCAGATTCGCGTGGCTGCGAAAACAGACAAGCCCGAGGAAGAGAAAGACACAGCAGGAAGGAAGCAGAAAGAAGGGAATGAAAGAACAAAAAAAAGAAAAAGGGAGGAATTTAAAGCTCTCTAATTTGGGGATTTCGACTTTCTTCGAAATCGAACCAACCTCGGAAAAGGAACCTTTCCTCGTTTGCTTCGTTTCGTCGTTACTTCTCGTTGGCACGATCTCTGCCAGATCCACAATGGCACATAACCGAGCGATCGATTCGTCTATGTGATCGGTGCCTGGCGTGATCTTGGCGTGTCTTTCTTTCTTCAGCATCTCTATTTTTTGATCTCGAGACCTTCCCTTTTCGCCTGTTTGTTTGGCCGCAGCTCGTTTAAGCTAAACCTTGTTTACTCCGCCGTTCGCCGTGCGACGTGTTACGTGTTTTGGCGCCCGTCATCGCCAGATGGTAACAATGGCCGCTGTTTGGTCACAAAGTGCCATGACGTCTCGCAACACGAGCGAGATAGGACGTTTTTGCAGCACGGTTGGTTATTTTCCATCGCAGCACGGTCTGCAAAATTTGCGAGGTCGCTATTTTGAGATTGGCGCTTGCGGTCCAATTTGGCTTCGAGGTTTGTTTAGTTTGCGGCTTGGCTCTGGAGGGGACCCTGCGGGCGTTCCAAACATGGAGCTCTGGGGTGGCATTTCCGGGTCAAACAGACCAAACACGAAAGACAAAGGAAGGTGACTCCAATAAAGGAGCCTCTGTTTCAGAATCAGGCAGCCGAAACACGACTCACGATTCTCCTTTGGCAGATTCTGGGAGTAGATGAAGAAAATCAGGAGTCCAGGCCTTTGGCGTCTTCTCCTTCTGGCAATATCTCCTTCTGGCAAGGAGAATCGCAGAATGAGAAGGGAAAGAATCGAGTGCTTCTTGGGGCTCTCTAGCCACCAGCTAAGGTAAGACACTTTTTGGACATAGGGGAGCAGAATTGGACCTACGGTGTAACGGAGTTTTCTAGGTTCCGAAGGCGTCCAAGCCCTCTGGAAACCTATACAGGTCGTTTTTGCATTAGTTTTCTGGTGTTCTTGACATGATAAGCGATTCTCCAGTCTTTGTAAGACACTTTTTGGACAACGGGCAGCCCAAACCGACCCCAAGTCTGATTGTAGCAAGATCAGATCGAAAGGGGCCCGGAGATTCCGTTCTCAACATTGCCTTCCAAAACCCCCTTTATCTATTCTTTTTCCTTTTGCCTTCTTTCTCTCCCTCATGCTTAGTGCTGTGATTTGCAGCCATTTGCTGGGGTCCTGCTCGCACCCGTGCACCAGCTCCACATCATGCCCTTATCTTATCGCAGCGTGCCACAACTACCTCTCACCACCATGAGCATCAGATCCAAACTATCCTCTCTCAGAGAGTACCTAACTCCGATAAACAACGACTCTAATTTCCGCAAAACGGGAGAAATTTCCCCTGAGGAGTTCGTCAAGGCCGGCGACTACCTAGTATACAAGTTTCCCACGTGGAAATGGGGAACTTGCCCCAAGAACCTCCAGAGAAAGTTCTTGCCACCAGAAAAGCAGTTTTTGGTGACGAAGCACGTGCCCTCGTACCAGCGTGTGGCCACGTATCTTCCAGAAAATCAGGAAGACGCCGAGGTTGAAGACTCAGGTGATGCCGAATGGGTTCCCAGAGTCAACTCAGCACCAGTCAACGCCATGAAACAACAGCAGCAGCAGCAGGACTGCCAGACTGATCTTGACGAGTTGATAGAGGAAAACGTGGAGGACAACGTGGGGGACGACGATGCGGACGGATACACCCACATTGAGTCCAACGAGCTGACGCTCAGAAAGTATGACTTATACATCTCCTACTCCACGCTGTACCGCGTGCCCAAGCTATATTTGGTGGGCTACAATGCTAATGGCATTCCGCTCTTGCCGAAGCAGATGTACGAGGACATTTCGGGCGACTACAAGGACAAGACGGCCACGATCGAGAACTTGCCCATGTCTACGCATACCACTGCGGTGTCAATCCACCCGTGCAAGCACGCTTCTGTGATGAAGGTGTTTATGAGCCATGCACGGTCGAAGGCTGCGAAAAAGAAGGAGCTGGAGCCGCTGTCGGAGGCCCAGCTGAAGGTGGCAGAGGATTTTGAGAAGTTGGAGCTTCTGGGCCATTCTGGCGAGGACGGGGAAGAGGATCTCGACGAAATTCGTGTGGACTGGTACTTGGTCATCTTTCTCAAGTTCATTGCCGGGGTGACCCCGGGCATCGACTACGACTTCACCATGGATGCCCTATAATCATAGATGGAGTAGACCAATGCAGATGAAGAAGTGACGAAATCTCTTCTTTTGATTATTTTTTTTTTTTCTCTTAGTGACGCATTTTTAAAACATTTTTTTTATTCTTCTGATCTCTGGTTCCCCCGTCTTTCCCTCTTTTGGCAGGTTGACGTTTATCGGCTAAGCGAGCAGACGCAGGAATTATGCGGTTGCTACACTTAATTTCCATCAACACCAACCAGCAATAACCACCACCCTGCGCCAAAACCTGAACACCTTCGTTTTCCCTTTTAGGCATGGCTGCAAAAAGAAAGTCAGCGAAAGAGAAACCCGCAACCGCCACTGTGGAGGTTCCAGTGAACGGGGATCATCAAGATCTGGAAAAGCCGCAAACTAGAGATCTTGACCAGGAAGCAGAAGATGTGTCGAAACACTCGCATCACGCGCGTCACCAGATCGCCAAACTCAAGGAGAAGAGCCTGAGAAAGATATACCAAACCAGAAGAGCAACTTTCTTTCTTGGTGCCGTTCTTGGGCTCTTGGCGACGGTCTTCATTACCGCATACAGCTCAGACAACTTCAGATCAGAAATCGACAAGTTGGTGAATATCGACTCGCTCAATGGCTTTTTTGACGAGTGGAAGGACATTCTCCCTGTGAATTTCGAGTCGATGAACGGCATGTTGGACGAGTGGAAGGGCTCCCTTCCTCTGGGATTGTTCTCGATGCTCGATCTGGACAAGTCGAAGAGTGGGGAGCTCCACGGCTCGGCAGAGTCGTTTTCTGTAGGGCGCAGAATGAAAAACCAGCACAACATCACCGCCAAATACAATGTGGTTTTGGTGCCCGGAGTGATTTCCACCGGAATCGAGTCGTGGGGAACCAGCGACACCGGCGACTGTCCGTCGATAAACCACTTCAGAAAGCGTCTCTGGGGGTCTTTTTACATGTTGAGAACGATGGTTTTGGACAAGGCGTGCTGGCTCAAACACATCATGCTTGATCCGGAAACAGGCCTCGATCCTCCAGGCATCAAGCTACGAGCAGCACAGGGGTTTGAGGCTGCTGATTTCTTCGTCGCAGGCTACTGGATCTGGAACAAGATTCTCCAGAATTTGTCTGTTATTGGATACAACCCCAACAACATGTTGAGTGCTTCGTACGACTGGAGACTCGCCTACTTGGACTTGGAGAGGCGTGACGGGTACTTTTCCAAGTTGAAGCAGCAGATCGAAACAGCAAAAAAATTGTCAGGAGAGAAGACATACCTCGTGGGCCACTCAATGGGATCGCAGGTGATTCTCTACTTCATGAAGTGGGTGGAGGCCACCGGCGAGCACTATGGCAATGGCGGCAAAAGCTGGTGCAACGACCACCTTGCGGGCTTTATTGACATCAGTGGCTCTCTTCTTGGCACGCCAAAGTCCATCCCGGCTTTGATTTCAGGCGAGATGAAAGACACAGTGCAGTTGAACCAGCTTGCCATTTATGGTTTGGAGAAGTTCTTCTCCAGAAAGGAGAGAGTTGAGATGCTCCGTTCTTTCGGCGGTATCCCATCCATGCTTCCCAGAGGTGGTGAGTTCATCTGGGGCAATCTCACATACGCTCCTGATGATCCTCCAAACGAGCTCTCAAAGGAGAACGAAGCTGTGGACATCCCAAGAAAGAAGAACGAGTCCTTGGGAGCCTTTGTTAGGTACAGAGCCAAAAACCTTCAGCCTAACACCGACGGATTCCTTCCTCAGGAAACGCAAAACTTC
Organism: Candidozyma ruelliae; assembly: GCA_030582895.1. Classification (NCBI taxonomy): domain Eukaryota; kingdom Fungi; phylum Ascomycota; class Pichiomycetes; order Serinales; family Metschnikowiaceae; genus Candidozyma; species Candidozyma ruelliae. The sequence goes on from JAJMHE010000010.1 coordinate 401,229, forward strand.
ACAGTGGCCTCCAGCATAGACTACATCTTGGACAACTCGCCCAAGTGGTTTTCGGACCGTGTGAAGGATCAGTATTCCTTCGGTGTGGCCAAAACCAAAAAGGAATTGGCCGCAAACGATAACGACCACCTGAAGTGGTCTAATCCGCTCGAGGTTGCCCTTCCCAATGCTCCTGACATGAAGATTTTCTGCTTCTACGGAGTGGGAAATCCTACAGAGAGAGCCTACACTTACACAGATGGCGACAAAGATTCGGGCTTGCCTATAGTTATTGACCTTGAGGCTGAAGATCCAGTGTTTCTTGCTGATGGTGACGGAACCGTGTCTCTCATCACTCACTACATTTGTCACGAGTGGCAAAAGAAGAGCTCTATCTACAATCCAGCCAACATTGAAACGAAAATCGTCGAGATCAAGCACGAGCCGGACCGGTTCGATATCAGAGGCGGTGCCAAAACGGCCGAACATGTGGATATCTTGGGCTCTGCAGAATTGAACGAGCTCATTTTGCGTGTGGTGTCTGGAAAGGAAGACACCATCAACAACACCTATGTGTCGAACTTGCAGAGCATTGTGCAACGGATGAACCCTACATAGGCTAGAATACAAACAAATGCGCACCACCAGTAGTTCTTCGTGGGATGGATGAAGCTGGGACTAGCTTCGATTGTGTCTTTTGCACAAAGAAGTTTAGTTCGAAATCGACTTTGGGACGACATCTAGATTCAAAAAAAGGCGATTCTGTCCACCCAGAAGACGAAGTTCAAAGAGTTAGGGGAAATGTCGTCAGAAGAGGTGATAAGAAAGATGTTCAGGAACTGGAGGCACGAAGATCAAAAGTCTCAAAAAAGTACAACAGCAAGCTCGACGTGAAAGAGAAAAACAAGTTTCGACGGAAGTTGCGGGACCAGCGGATCAAGGCAAGGCTCAGGGCTACTGATTGGTATCTTGCCAAACTCTCACGCTCTCAGAACGCCAAAATAGACACTTTCCCTGCTATGGTAGCTGCACACCTCCCGCCAAACCAATGGCCTGGAGTTGACGATATTCCTGGACAAGAGCAGTTGAATCATCTTTTGGGACGAGTCGAGGAGGTACAAATTATTGATTTGGGAAGACTTTACTCGTTGTTCGAGGATTGGGGCCGGCTAAGTGCTGAGGATCAGAGAAAGATATGGATGAGGGAAGTGTGGCTGGCGCTACAGGGCCATTTGGGTGGAAACAGTCTTTGGGAGATAAGCGAGGCAAAAGGGTTGGTAGAGAGGAAGCAGGAGGAGATTCTGGGCTTTTCGGGTGAGATTTTGGACTTGGACGAGGGAGACTTGGAGGAGTGATTTTGTAGTGATATGGCTGCAAATTGGAAGTCTGAATAGAGAAGACTTAACTGGCACACAAAAACATGGTCAGCATTATTCAAAATGCATTTGAAAACGGAAAGAAAAAGAAAATGAGTGAAAGGAAGGGAAAAGCGCATAACAGTACCCAATGCTTCGAAGCTACCTCAACAACCCCATTGAACCAATTCAGCTTTACATACACTGATCAGGCGAAGATCCCAACATTAGAATCAAAATTCGAACAGAAAATTTCTGGATTTTTTTATCCAAGGCCAATTGATGATTTTGATAGCTTATCAATTGGGCTTTCGTTGGTTCTTTTGCTTCCTTTGGCTGCAAATTGTGGCTCTGGGGCCTTTCACCCAAACTTATCCATGAACACCAAAATTTCTTCGAAAAAAGTCCGGGCTACTTTGCCTCCACTGGCATGAATGCGACAATTATTTAGGTCATCAAAAACTACACGCTTATTCGTTGCTTTCATGAGCCTTCTCTTTACCAGCCTACACACCAATACCGTACATTTGGCTGCGAAACACGGCATTTATAGTTGGCAAAGTCAGACCTTCCAAAAATGCTGCAACTCGAAGTAAATTCCAAATGAAAAACAAGAACGCACTATCAAAACAAACAGAACATTTCCTCACCTTTTTACCAAACCTTATCGCTATCCGGTGTCAGTCCGATTAGGCATTATCTCACCCAGTGTGCACACTGAACAGCAGATACACCTTCGTCGAATCGCTCACATACTAGATCAACAGACATGAGGTATGTAAATTCGCCGACCAAATTGCAATCCCTTACTAACAGAAAGTGGCAAGTTCGTGAGAGCCTCGAAATACAGGCATGTCTTTGGCCAGGCCTCCAAGAAAGAGTTGTGTTATGAAAACTTGAAAATCACCAAAAACGCGTGGGACTCGAACATTATCACCACCAACGGCAAGTACCTTGCTTGTAATTGGGACGCCTCTGGCGGAGGAGCCTTTGCAATTATTCCATTGAACGAGCCTGGTAAAGCTCCGGACACCGTTCCTTTGTTCCGTGGTCACAAGGGTCCTGTTTTAGATACTGCCTTCAACCCGTTCAATGTTCAGCAAATTGTCAGTTGTTCTGACGATGGAAACATTTTGTTGTGGGATATCCCTGAGGATTTCTCTCTTCACAACTACGTTGACGAGAACGACCAACCTAAGGATGTCGTTGAGCCTAAAAAGGTACTTTCCGGCCACACCCGTAAGGTCGGACATGTAGCCTTCCACCCTTGTGCGGAGAATGTTTTAGCTTCCTGCTCGTTGGACTACACTGTTAAGATTTGGGACTTGGAGACCGGAGAGGCCAAGATCACCTTGCCTCACAAGGACTTGGTGACCTCTTTTGCTTTCAACTACAACGGTTCCCTCTTGGCTACCACCTCTAGAGACAAGAAGTTGCGCATTTGGGACTTGAGAAGCGAGAAGGTGATCTCTGAAGGTCCAGGCCACACTGGTGCTAAGCCGTCCAGAGTCGTTTGGGTCGGCAACACAGACAGAATTATCACTACCGGCTTTTCTCGTTTGTCTGACAGACAAGTTGGGGTTTGGGATGTCAAGAACATCGACAAGGGCCCAATTGGCGGCTTCTTGGTCATTGATGCCTCTTCTGGTGTCTTGATTCCTGTCTACGACGAATCCAACAACATCTTGTACCTTGCTGGTAAAGGTGACGGTAACATTCGCTACTACGAATACGACAACGACGAACTCTACGAGCTTTCGCAATTCCCATCCACCGATGCTCAAAGAGGATTCGCCTGGACCCCAAAGACCGCTTGTAATTTGAAGGAAAACGAGATTATGAGATGCTTCAAGACAGTGAACGACCTGGGAATTGAGCCAGTTTCTTTTATCGTCCCAAGAAAGTCCGAAATTTTCCAGGAGGATATCTACCCCGATGCTCCATCCGACAAACCTGCTTTGAGCTCCGCAGAGTGGTTTTCCGGAAAGGACGTCAACGGTCCTTTGTTGGTCAAGATGTCGACCATTTATGAGGGTTCCAAAGCCGAGGTGACCGAATCGAAGCCTGCTGTGAGCATTTCTGAGAAGAAAAAGGAAGTGCAAGCTAAGAAGGAGGAGGCCGCTGCTTCCAAGAAACAAGAGAGCCCTAAATCTGAAAAGCCATCGGCCACTCCAGAGCCAGTCACCAAGGAGAGATCGGTCACTCCAAAGGAGACAGTTGACGATGCTTTGAAGTCCTCAAACGAGGTGAACAGTCTTCTTAGCAAGGTCACAGACGAGTCTGACGATGAGGACTCAAAGAGACTCAAACAGGACGATGGCAAGGACGAAGATTGGGAAGAGGTTAAGAAGCCAGAGTCTATCAAGGAGCCATCCCCACAGCAGAGCAAGAAGGAAGACTACATCTCCAAATTGAAACCAAAGGCCCTGGAATCTAAGGAAGACCTCAGTAAGAAGACCGAAGACAAGCCAGCTGAAAAGGAGGTCGAGAAAGCTGCTTCCCCTGTCGAAAAGGCTGTCGAGCAGCCCAAGGAGGAGCAAAAACCAAAGAGCGAACCAGTGGCAGAGACACCCAAAGAAAAGAGCAAGCTGCCCGTGGCCACGCTGCCAAAGAAGGAAGAAAAGACAAGTGGAGCTCCAACTTTGAGAGGCACTGTTGACAAGCTCGCGAAGCTTGTGGAGACACTTGAGGGTCAAATCGTGAAGTTGACTGAAGCAAACGCCGAGAAAAATACAAGAATCGAGCTGTTGGAGGAGAAGATCGAACAGCTCTTGCAGAAATAGAGTACCTTAAACCATATGTACTAAAATACTTTTGAATTGTGCTATCTAGTCTCTCTTCAAATCATAGAATTTTCGGAAGAGAAGAGCAGCAAGCTTGTCAGTGTCGAACGTCACCATTCCATCGAACATTACCCATTGCTTCTTGCCTTCGTATTGCTTTTCCAAAAGGTCATCGAGAGTAATGGAGTTCGAGGCACCTGGAATTGTCACCGTTCCATTACCAGCCTCGATCACAAAAGAGCCAACTTTGTGACAACTGAACATGAAATCAAGTTTCGATGATGATGCCTGAGCTCTCTGAAGGGCTCCTCCGCAATCTTCAATTGTCTTCAGATCTAAAAGCTTCTTTGCTGAATATTTGTAAGATCCAAATTTCGGAAGACGGTTGCTCTTCTTGAGTTCCCTCTGATAGAAGTATTGCTTGCTGAAAACGGGTATAATATTGAAGATCTTCTTATCTTTGGGTTTCAATTGCAATTCCAGAAGCACCGTCTCGATGTGCTTGTTATAGTCATTGAGTTGCCTGGTCAAGAACTTTTCCTTCTCAGAAAGCTTGTTGACGGTCATACTAGCGATCTGAAGTTGGGATTTCCTGGCGCCTCTCCGCTTGTCTTTTGTCTTGATGTCAAGAACTAATTGGTTGAGGATTTCTTGGAAAGAGTTTTTTCTTGTAACTTTTCCCATGGATTCCAATTGCAAAATCACCTTAAGTGCCATCTTCTTCAACTCGATATAAGACATCTGGGAGATCTTTTTCGTAGAGGATCTGTAGTTTGCAGCTTGTCTAAGCATGGAGGTCTTCGATGCTTCCTTCTCAAGTTCAACGATATCCTTGAAAATTTCCTCGTGCTCTGGCTTGATGCCTTGAATCAACAACTCGAGAAGATCATCACCTTCTTGCACCTGCAAAATGTAAAGAATACATCTCTTGGCTTGAGAAAACAAGGTGTCGCATTTGGCGTCAGCAACACTGTCCTCCTTGGTAATTGGAGTCAAACTGAGAGTAAGGGAACCAAGCTCAGTAAGCCTAATGTAGTCGTCAGCTGTGTTTACAACATCTTCAAGCTCGGAAATGACTGTGCAAAGCTGATCATCAACACTTGGGGCAGAAGCCTCGAGGTTTTTGGCCACCAACTTCTCCAACAGGATGATATCACTAATTCTCATGGTCAAAGTTGGGCGTTCAACAGCCACAATGTCATCATATTCGTTTACCTCATACTCAGATTCCAAACTCTTGACTCTGATGATATCCTTAATTATCCACTTGATCGTGTCGACCTGCGACATCACGTACTCGTTCATGGGTTTCAAGAAGTTATCACTGAAAGGTCTCATCGAGAAAGTCTGCAAGAGAACTCTGCTTAGACTCTTCAAGTTTTCTGCAACCTTCGAATCATGCTTTCCTGATGGGTGTCTGATTGAGTATCCATAGTTTTCAGGAAGGACGAATATGCTCGAGATATAGTGCTTTATGATGATGACACCTGCAACAGCAAGATGCAGCTGTTCATTCTGATCAGGGAAGACTTGACGAGAGTTCTCATAAGCATGCTTAGCCAAAAGCCTGACATGGAGTGGAATCTGGGGAATGATACGCTGAATGGTTTCAATTGCATCAGTGGTGAATTCTCTCAAGGATAGCAAATTCTCAACAAAAGCAGATGAGATCAGTTCATCACGGATGGCAGACTGTGGCAGAATGTCTCTCCTCTTCTTACTCGAGCCATAAACTTCGAGCTCTCTCTCCATCGCTTGGATGTAGATTTTGGAGGGATCCGATTCAAATGTGAGTTCATCATCCATGATCACTTTTTGCATGATCTTGCCAAATAAATGCTTCAAGTGAGATCTCTGTTGAACACCGTTGTTCATCTCATTGAGGTAGTCAATCCAGAAAACAAGTTTTGGTTTGGTAATGTCGGTGATGTTATTGCATCTAGAGCTAAAATCATTCTCCATGAGATCACATATGAACTTCACAAAGAAATACTCCTCTCTAGTATGTGAGTGAACTGGACAGCCAGCCAATGGGAACAACAGCGAAATGTGGAACTGAAGGCTTTTGGTGATCTTTCCCCGATCACTAGCAGCAAGGCCATCAAAGATCCTAGTCCAGTACGCGGGTTTGGTTTGCAAGAGATACAACAAGGATTGGTAGAGCTCAATTCTTCTTCTTGACGACTTGTTGAGCTTCTCCAAACACTTCATGTTTGCTGCCTTCTTCGCCGACGGTTCGAATGCTTTATACTTGTGGTCTCCCTTCATAAAATCCTCGAGAGTGATTTTGTTCTTGTCCAAGAGACCCAACTTGATTTCCAAATTTTCGATACGCAGCTCCAAATCCTCATTCAAACGTGATTTCTCTAGAATCTGATCCTTGAACTCTGCCAATTCCATCTCCTCCAAGTAATCGGTCTCATTGTCTGAAAGCAAATAAGCGAAACGGCGAACAACTGAAACAGGAGGCTTCTTGAGATTGATGAGCGCTTTGTAAGCTTTCTGAGTATACTTGCTTCGTAAAATTGCTTGAGCCTTCACAACCTTCGCCGAGTTTGCTCTGTAGTAAGTTATCATACCTTGAATATCATTTCTCACCAAAGCAGCTCTAACGATCGATTGGAAACCCACGAGATTGTCAACCTCGTCATATATCTCATCTAGAATCACATCTCTGCGGAACCGTAAAAATACACCCCTGAAAGCAGATTGAAGTGGGACAATTTCGGAACCCTCAACTAAATTGAGCACATCCTTCTTGAACTGGACTTTTCGGCGGACCGAGTCGCCTCTAGCTTTGGCAAACAACTGGTTCATCTTTATATCCTCCCCAAGTAAGGTAATGAGAACTTTGTTGCAGAGCCTGGTTCTTGTTATAGCGCCTCTTCCAATGCTCTGGAGCTCTCTGACAACGACTCTTTCTCTTGAGATCCACCGGAGCTGGAATCTGATCTTGTTTCTGGTAGTTCCAGCCCTTATAAGGGACTGCAATTCGATCAACATGTTCCCATTGAACAGCTCAGTAATTTGCTTTCTGCTGTTGCGCCCGAGATAGATCTTTCTGCGAGCAGCTGATTGTAAGTTGATAATGCCATCCTCGAGTACTTTTCTGTTTTGAGTTATGGTCGAAACGACGGAGTGGACTGGTTTCCTCCTGATAACGCTTTGAATCTTCTCAAAGTAAGCTGCGTTCCTTTGCAAAGTATCTTTGATGATTTGCACACGGCTTTGGATGAGGTGACGACGAATTGAGCCCTGTAAGGTGATGATGGCGGGTTCTGAGCCGTCAGCAAGGGAAATACCAAATGACAACTTCAGCAATTTGCCTCGAGCGATAGCTTGTAGCCTCACTATACTCTTTTTGTAGAAAAGCAACTCATCCCTATGACGATGAACGGTTTTGCTTCTCGAAAGGAACCCTCTGATGATCGAGTTGAATTCGGTCATCTCACTGTCGAACGACTTGAGCATGATCTTGTCGACAAACATTTTGTACCTGAACAAGGCGCCCATTGAGAGTGCTTGTAGCTTGATTATGTTATCCACATTGTCCTCAAGTTCAGGCGTGTAATATTTGCTTGTCTTATCGACTCGACTGTAATTGTAATTCGAAATAGATTCAGAGATGCTGGGGGACCTGACTAGGTCAGGCACCTTCAGGACAGAACGAATACTCTGCTCAAAAGAGGACGCCTGGGCTGCAGGTTTAAGCTTAGGAGGTTCTCTAAAAGGGTTGTCATTTTCAGATTCAGAAGGGCGACGTATCGGAGACCTGATGGGTGATTTGGTGGGAGAGTTGAACTTCAAGGTGTTGTTCATGTAAGAGCTCTTTCCGGGAGACTCAGGATTATTCGTGTCAGCCGAAGTAAAATTTGGCAAGTTACGTCCCACAAGGGCCCTGTTGGCAGTTCTTATGTCTCCCTCAGAAAAGTCAATGCGATCCACGAGATTTTGGATTTGCGGATACAGCGAATTGAGTACATTGATCTTGTAGCTCATAGCATGGAGACAAAACCACACTTTGGGCACATCCTTGGCATCGTAAAGGTCGGTGAGTTCAAACCTGAACAAGTCTGGAATCTCTAGGAAGTCCAAGAGCTTAAAAAATCTGTTGATGTTTTCCGTGTGTCTGAACTCAAGCCGGCTGTCTTTTGTGTATACTGCCTTTTTCAGCGGGAGAAACACATTGGCAAGCTTGGCCAAGTGTATACCGTTCTGTATGTATGTCATGAGCTCCACCGGTGTTTGAAGAATGGGTTCGTTGATGACAATTTCTAACCAGTTCTTAATAGCCAGAATTCTGCAAAGGTACTCATAGCCCTTGCTGGTCTTGAGACTTCCCTTTGTTGGTGATTTTGGACTCTCTTCAGCCAGTGACTTCACAGAATGAGATCCAGACGAGGACTGAAACGAGGAAACGGTAGCCGAGGGTGTTCCAAAATTTGCCTTGAGTATCACAGGCTTCGAAGCCGTGTCGATGTTCATCTGTCTCGCTAAGTCATCGAGATCTGGGGAATTGTGCTTTTTCAACGGTGAGGTTGTGTTTGTATAGGCATTGTGCTTCAAAGAAGGCTTGAGCGGTAGTCGGGGAGAGTTTGTGTCCTCAAGAGCACTCAAATATCGAGAAGTTAGATCCTTGATAGGTGACACCATTGGAGGAACAGATGGTGAACTAGCAATATTTAGCCGATTGTGGTCCGTATATGAGGTTTCGCAGCCAGTAGGCTTTTTGATATGTTTTCCTAATTGGGACAAGAGGTAAACAGAGCGATGCTTCGCTATTTCGGTGTTTTGAGAGTTCGTGTACTGTCTAGAGACTTTCTGGTCGCTATTTACGTTCATTGAATAGTAAAATGCTATTTTGCTATTGTGTTGCCAAAAGTGCCTAGCCCAATGCGCCTCAAGTTCAACGACCTCTCTATCACGCACTAACCCAACCAGAACCCCATAAGTCAGCCTATTGGTGATTGATCTATAGAAGCTTGCTTTCGGCCTGCTGCTGCTGCTGATTCTCTTCTAGAAACGTGACCGTGTTCTTCCACGATTCTACTTGTGCAAACTCCTTGGGTAGAGTGCTTTTGAGTGCAGCCAAACGTGCTATGCTTTCCTCGTAATCTGATAGTAGATCTCTCGCACTGGGTATCGTTTCTAGAAGCTCTGGGTGGATCTCATCTTCCTGGCTGATCTCGTATTTCTCGTTGAGCTCCTTGATGATAGAAGTCACTTCCTCATCCGTCGTGGATATTAGCAGTTCGTAGGCATCTTTGGCACGCTCTGGGAGCTCCCGTCGGAGCTTTGTGACCTCTGTGGTCTCCTTTTCCACCTCCTGAATCAAAGATCGTAGTTTCAGGTTGAGCTGTGTGTCTAAAGGCATAACTTCCTCCGTGGGATTGAGCAGTAGAATGTCTCGCATTGAAACCTCGTCATCCGTGAATTCACGTCCATCCACAACAAGGCCCCATTTGGCCATCTCGAACACCTCAATGAAAGTCTCGTTGACTAGGTTCTCAACCTCGATCTGCAATGGATCATTATGGCCAGCTTCAGGCAAGTGCTTTTTGTATTTCTTCTGTGCAGCATCAACGAATTGCTTATATATCTGCGTTAGCTCCTGCTTTGATAGAGCGATTTTCTCATAGTGCAGACTAGCACTCATGGTGTATCCTGATCAGCCTTGTTGTGGTTCTCAATTATCGCAGGCTAATACGCTATCTACACCCGTACACCTCATACATAGAAAACCCCAATCACCCCGAAGCCACCCTTGGCAATAACCCAAATAAAATGATATTCGTGATTCTGTTAATTTGTTTAGCATCAAATCAGCGATCTTTTCTTTCAAATTGCCGGCTTCGTTGTGGGCCCTTTTTACCCTCGCACGACTTTCTTTCAACACCTCACCTCAATTACTCTATCTACTACTCCTGACCAGTAATGAGTTCATCAGGAAGCGAACTTGCTCCCAATTTTGCGCCCTTTTTCGGCCTTGCCGGATGTGCAGCCTCCATGATATTCTCATGTGTTGGTGCTGCATTCGGCTCAGCAAAGTCTGGTATCGGAATTGCTGGTATAGGAACTTTCAAGCCTGAGCTTATCATGAAATCGCTCATTCCAGTCATTCTTTCCGGTATTCTATCAGTGTACGGTTTGGTGGTCTCTGTGTTGATTGCAGGTGACTTGAACCCTCAAGATGAGTACACATTGTTCAACGGCTTCATGCATTTGGCTTGTGGTCTGTCTGTCGGGTTGTCGTGTATGGCTTCTGGATATGCCATTGGTATAGTTGGAGATGAGGGTGTGAGGCAGCTCATGCACCAGCCTCGGTTGTTTGTGGGAATTGTGTTGATATTGATTTTCGCCGAAGTTTTGGGGTTATACGGTTTGATCATTGCGTTGATCTTGAACACTAAGGGCAACTGAGTGGCCCAGCTGCATCAGAGAAATAGATTTGTAAACGACATAACGGAAAAAGTATTGTTACATTCATGTATAAATTTTTGTGGCCTGCCCACGGACTTAGTCTGTCTGCATCTTATCATCGTCATTCTTCACACCGTTGTTGCCCAAGTTCACATTGCCCTGGTCGTCAATAAAGGTTTTCGAGTACTCGTTGACAAACTGGACAGACCTCTCCGAGTCCAAGAATAAGGTGTAGGCACGCTTCACGTCGGGCACATCAACGTTGGTTGATCTTCTCTTGGACGCTATTTGTTGAGCGACTGCGATCAAGTTGGCAGCGTATCTCAAGGAGGTTTCTTGACCAATCTTCGTCAAAAGCGCCAAAGCGTCAGCGCTCAACTCAGCCTCCTCCTCGTTGGCTCTTATGGACAAAATCGTTCTGAGCTCGTCGGCTGTGTAGCTAGAAGTGTGGATAATAATGGATCTGTCTAACAAGTCCATGGGAACACCGTGTGGAGACTTGTAGTTGGTGCCTCTGGTCTGTGAAACACCACGGTTGGTAGCCATCACGACGATTGGGGCAAAGTCGTCCTCCAAAGCACGGTTGATGAAAGAGAAGCTTTCAATATCGAGCATGTGCACCTCGTCAATGAACAAAACACCGGGGACGATCTCGGCCTTGCCTTCTTCCTTCCACTCGGCCACCTTGGTGTTGATCTGGTCACGAACCTCGGACCTGATCTCACCCGTGTCACCGGAGAAGAGGGCCAAAAAGCCTTGTTGGCGGGAATTTATAACATCTATCTCGTGGAGAGACACTGTGTGTACAACCTCCTTTCTCTTCTGCAACTCACCCTCCGGGCACTGCACAAACTTCGTTTCAGGGCCCATGGCGTCGTAGTCTCTAGCTCTAGCGAACGATTTGCCCAACTTGGTGATTTTACCCGAGGCCTTGTCTATGGAAATGACATCACCGGCCAAAACCTTCTCCTTGGTCAAGCCCTCGATCATTTTGTTGCCCAACTCGTAAATGGTCTCCATATCTGTGGTTTTGATGGTGAGTTTGCCCTGCTTGTGGCCGCCGGTGATGGATCTGTCGATCTGGATTTCCACCACCTCACCCTCGATAATCTCGGTCTCCTCCTTGATTTTGATACCAATAGACTTTCTGAACGCCTGGGTCAACGACTCTGTTTTCGACAAGTCGAGCGAGAAAACCTCGGAACCGGCAATGGCGGTGAATGGGACGTTTTCACCCAATGACTGTGACAAACCCATGGCGATAGCAGTTTTACCTGTGGAGGGAGGCCCGGCGATAAGAACTGCTCTTCCTGCAATCTGGCCTGCCTGAACAAGCTTCAAGATGAGGCCAGCGGCTCTTCTGGCCTTAAGCTGGCCCACCATGCCTTGAGCAGACTCTTTAGGTTGTAAATTATCATCAAGTCCAAGACCTGAAATGTGGGAGTGAGCCGCCACTAGCGAAAGTCCTGCGACGTCTTTTGTTTGCACAGAAGTCGTAGAAATCGTGGCCTGCGACATTAGTATTTATTTAAGCAACGATTGTGGATTATTTGTACGTACCATTTTAGTGAAGTAGGTGAAGTTGATGGATGTTGAGATGTCGCGGTGTGGAAATGTCGCAGTGCTTTGGCTGCGAAAACTCTAGGTTGGGCACCGTCTGTTTACTAAGGTATATCATCAACTTCTAAACTTGATTTTTTTTTCTGGTTGGGATCAGAGCCGACTGAAAGACCTGAATTCATGTCTATTTTGGTACGATATGAGTGGAGTCTACTGATCTTCTCAGACCCTATTATATCTCTACCTACAGTAATTGAGATACCTCCACCGAAGCCAGTACCAATGTTGAATTCATCTGATTTCAAATTCTGTTGTGTGATCGAGGTGGTCTCAATTGTACTTCCTATGGAACAAAATAACAATTTCGATTCTCCTTCTGCACCTTCGTCTGGCTGCACAATATCATCTCATCTACACTACTACAACACATCAATGCTTCAAACAGATTTAATAAATAGAGTAGTTTACATCTTGGGCTTGATGCCGGTCAATTGGCCCTCGTCATACATCGCCTTGATCTGTTTCGAGAAGAATTTGGCGGCACTAGGACGCTTGATCTTGACGGTTGGCGTGACAACGTCCCTGTCGAGGCGCAAAGGCTCGTACTCGATGAAGATGTTGTGGAGCTTCTCGTAGCCAAAGAGACCCTTGATATTCTTGTTCATCTCCTCGAGCAAGATGGTTCTGTTTTCACGGTGGTTCAAGTGCTCCAAAACGGCATCGCGCTCGATCAAGGAGGAAGAGGGAAGGTTGCACCTCTTGATCAAGAAGTCACGAGCCTTCTCCTCGTCCACGCCAATGATACCAACCAAGAAGTTTTGGACAGAATCTCCGTGGGCAAACGCCTGTGTGAGGATAGAGTTGGCAGAAAGGTAGGCGTTTTCGACCTTCTCTGGGGTCACATACTCACCGTGGGCCAACTTGAAGAAGTTCTTCACTCTGTCAACAATGTAGTAGCGTCCAGTCTTTCTATCAATTTTAGCCACATCGCCTGTGTAGAACCAACCGTCCTTCAAAACCTTGGCGGTCTCCTCTGGGTTCTTGTAGTAGTGAGAGAAGACTTGGGCACCACGAACAAGCAATTCGCCAGCTGGCATGTCGCCATCAAGAGTGTATCCCAATTCTGGCAATCCACGAACGCAAATCTCAGAAGAAACACCAATGGCACCGCACGAGCCTGGCTCCTTCTCGTAAGCAGTACTGAAACTGATTCCGGCGAAAGTCTCCGTCAAACCGTAACCCTGACTGAAACCTGTGTTCAACGCAGCCTTCAAGAACTTCACCGTCATGGGGGAAATGGGGGCCAGTCCCGTGACCGTCCATTGCAAGTTGTCGAGTCCCAAAGCCTTTTTGACTTTTGGTGCCAAAAAGGTGTCGTAGAGGAAGTTGGCGCCCTTTTCGTCTTCAGCAGAAGCTTGTTTCTCGATCTTGCTGTTGATAAAGCGGGTGAACAAGCTCTTGGTGAGGGCGCTGTCGGAGTTGATCGTGGCGTTCTTGATGGCCGCCTCAAATTTCGTGAACACACGGGGCACGTTGGCCATGTAAGTGGGCTTGAAAATCTTCAAGTCCTCCACGAGGTTCAATGGAGTGGCTCCAAGCTGGGGAAAACCAACCTCGGATCCCAACAAAAAGGAACTGGCCACGATACCACGCTGGAAAATGTGCGCCAAGGGCAAGAAGCAGAAGTCCCTTTTGGCGGTGAGTTCTGGAAGCTGGCTGGCGAAGAAAGCAGCGGCGGCTGCGAGATTGCCGTGGGTCAAAACCACACCTTTAGGCTTGGAACCAGTAGTTCCGGAAGTGAAGGAAATGGTGTATGCTGTGCTGGGCGCTGGAGGCATGTCTTCAAGCGGGAAGATCGTGCCCACCTCCAAGACCTGGTTCCAGTCGTAAAGCATGATGTTGAGGGCCTTAGCTTCCTTGATGAGGGCAGCAGCGCCTTCTTTTCCGTACACTTCGCTCAACGGGTCCATGGAAACGAGACATATAAGAGCCTGGAGCTCTTTTGGCGTTTCCTTCTTCAAATCGAGCAACAGACGGATGTGGATGCCCGAGGCGACCACCACAGGGGACTCCGTGAGCTCCAAAATGTACTTTGAAGTGCCAGGACCCAAGGTATCGTAAAGAGCAGTCGAGGTCAAGCTGAAAGAGGCGCACATGACGTCAGTGAGCACCCACTCAGCTCTGTTCTGGGCGAAAAGCGAGACCACAAAGCCAAGGTTGTCCTTGCTGTAGGTTTTGTAGTTGGCGTTGTGGGAGTCGATTCTGGCGTGGGATTCGAGCCCAGGAACCTTGAACGGGTTGTTCTGCAAGAGAAAGAGCAAACCGGACCCCAAGGCCTTTCTCTGTCTGTTCAACTCGCCATAGGTGATCAGCTCATAGTGAGGAGCCGAGGTTTTGGTGGCAAAATCGTACTTTCTCAGCGCCAAAGCGGGCGCATCTGGAAGAGAACGCACGGTGTTCATCACCAGCCCGTAGTAGGTCTCGAACCCGGGCGCAAAGTACTTTTTGATGGTGTTGGTGGCTCTGGATCTGAAGACTTCAGAGAAGCCTTCACGAGCCAGGCCTGGGATGGCTGAACCATATCCCACGAGGGAGGAGTCAAAAGGTATGATCTTCTCGTCCAAAAGACGCTGGATCGAGTAGCCCTGGGAGATGAAGTCGTGGAGCACGTACTCGGACTCGGGAGGAGCAATTAGCGACATCTAGGTGGAGAAAAAGGTGGTTTTGGGGAGGAGTTGGTGTGGTTCAGTGTGGATGATTGCAACAATGGAGCAATGAGCGAATCAGCAAGGCGTGATTGTCTATAGCGGTTGGTTCTTTGAATAGAATCGAATTTTCAGTTCCTGAGATTTGAGGATTTCAAAATCTTTCTTTGAGATCTTTGAAGTTGTAAAGTGTTGTTTCGAGGGGAAGCTCGGAGTTGGACTCAAAAACTGCGATTTGGCCCATTTATGTAGATAGTGTTCGGTGCAAACGATGGATACTGTGGGGAAACCCGCGGAAATGGCAGAAGGCGCGGAGGGAAACAGCGTTGGCGGGCCGAGGAGAGGCACCGAAAGGGGGTGGAATTTGCAGAAAAAAGGGAAAATATAAAGGAAAGAGTATCCAGACCATTTAGAGAATTTTGATGTTTTCTCGAGTTCCCAAAGAACCCTCGTTCTTCGGGTCTTTTTGGGAACTCGAGGATGGCTGCAAATTCCCCCGCATTATGCCAGTAGCGGTTGGTGGGATCCTGATGGTCCGTTTGAGCGATCTCGCGTCGGCAACGGCCGGGTGGGACACTCGAAATAATCGTATTTTCGATTTTCTACAATTCCAAATTTCTTCAAAATCGAAAAACTCAACCATTTGTCTTCGAGCCGCAAGGACCCTGGCTACAATAACATTTAACCTTTTGCCTTGCTGAATGTTAGTCGTGGTTCCTCACTTCTTATCTGTAGGGGCTTCGTATTTCGAGTCTGTATTTTTTCGTCTCGCTTCCCCTTCTCCTGCCCCCCACCGCCTGCTGCCTTTCCAGTTCACAATGGCTAGCGCTATCCGTGGAAACCGCTTGACAATGGCGCCAAAAACGCAAAACGAAGTCTCTTTTATCTGATTTGAATTTTTTTCCTTTTCATTTTGTGATCTTTTTATTTTTCTTTTTGTTTCTTCAAATTCATACTTTTGTTCGCCTCGCTTCGGCTCTTTCGTCTACCGAGGAAGTACTCCGACGGGGAACACCGGAACAGTGCCTGGCGCTTGGCTCGGCGAGCCTCGGGCTGAGAACGCCGAAGTGCAATACGAGATTTGCAAGAAAGACACTTCCTCGGCCCAGCTTTCCAAATACTGACCTATTTTTGAATTTAATTGAAAAATTCTTACTCTTTCTTCATTATTTTCGCTTTCTGCTTCCACTGCTGTCTCGCTACTGCACCCACCCCACCACCTACAACCAATCTACACCACACCCAAAAATCGTGATGGGGACTTCGGGCAAGCTGAACCCAGCACACAGGATCACTTTAGAGCTGATTTGGCCTATCTAGCAGTCGTCTGAGTGTTGAGTCTGGGTGTCCTAAGTCCGAGGCCTGCATACAACACCAGAGATCTCTTGCCCAGTGGTTGCATAGCGATTGCAGATTTGACGCATTTGTGGGGTGCAAAGCAAGCATAGACAAGAATGTAGAGTTACGTCAAATCGGATTTGGGGCACGCCAGTTTTGTGACATTTTGCAAAACGTATGAAATTTTGGATCTTGTCGAGATGGATAACAATTTCAAAAAGTTCGTTTGGCAACTTCTGTTTGTCAACTTCTGAACTTCTTCATTTCCCCATCAAAAAGCCTTCAAGGTGACGTTTCTTTTTCATTCCACAATGTAGACCGTTGGGTATCGTGACAGATCGGCAAACGAATCACCGAAACATTCATTGTTCTCTGCAGAAAAAGCCCCGAAAAACCCCCAAAAAAAGTTGAGGTGGTGCTGACGTCGGCCGTTTTGCAGCTTTACAGACCAAGGCCTGCCCTTTCTTTAGAAGAATGATTCTCACTTTGCTTTCAAATAGGTCTTTCACTTATTTGTTGGGATAAATTCAAGTTATGCCATGAACGAAAAGGTATTCTCTGGCTTCGAGGAAATATTTCGCTAATCGAATACTGATCGTTTTGGAATACTATTCTGATGTTTAGGGGCAATAGACAACAGTTTCTGTTTTCTTTGGCAGCTGTGCTTGTAGCTTTTCACCAGTGCAAAGCACGACTGTTGTCGTTACTTGCATTCATCTCCGATTTCTTTGTTTCGCTGCTCATGAGTACACTTCATAAAAGAAAACTCCATAATTGTAACTTAGCCGCAGACTGACAAATGAATAAATCCCTCAAAACTTGTAACTTTATTTCAACTTTCTGCTTTTTTGCTAATCAAAACCATTCTCATAACGGTTGCAAGAATTACCCCTAAATCAAGCAAGCAGCACCAAGGGCTAAACGGTTACTCGCTCCGAGGCAATTACTTTCGGACGATAACGCTGGATAAGACAAGCGGGGTCTCCGTGAACTCCGTGCCCCTCTTTCGAATTCTCGTATTTGAAATTATGTTGCTTGACTTTGCTTAAGCGGCTATTGTTGACATGTTTCGCTTATGCAAAGTGGTGCATCGACAACCCCACCGGAACAAAATGAACCCTGTTTTAACCGATTTGATTACCAAATTTACTATTTCTACGAAAAGATAAATAAAGCTAGTCGTTCAAATGTGTTAAGTTTTTTTTGACTTTTTACCTATTTGTGAAGTCTTCTTTGTATTGTCAAATGATATCCATCCTTCATTACTGTAACTGCACTTCTACATTCCTCTTATCCCAATTAATGAATTACTCTATTTAAATGCAAAGCTTTGTTCTTACCTGAACATCAGCGAAAATCTCAATGGCACGTCTAGCTTGGTCAAGTGGAGCTCGTAGAACTCAATCTTGTCCTCCAAAGACTGCTTCTCCAACAAACCAGCCAAGTGGTCGGCAGTGTGGACATCTTCAGAAATGTGCTTCTTCTTCTCAGGGTCTCCAAGGACGCTCAACAACTGCGTCCACTTCCAGTTGTCCTGGATGTCGTTGTAGGAACGGGTTGGTCCCTTGATGAGTCTCTCGACAGTGTATCCCTCGTTGTTCAACAAGAAGATCTTAGGAGGCTGAATGTCGTGCCTGACGTAGGATGACAATTCCTGAATCGTCATCTGGGCAGAACCGTCACCTTGGACCAAGACTACTCTTCTCTTGGTGCCCAAGTCTCTCTCAGCGCGAGCAGCACCCAAAGTCGCAGGCAAGGCGTATCCGATGGATCCATAGAAGGACTGAGAGTAGAAGCTCACGTCCTTGGGGAGAGTCAAGTCAGCGACAGCGAACAAGAAACTGCAGGTTTCCACCATGAAGATGTCGTTAGGACGCAAGTAGTCCTTCATGAAATCGAGCAACTTGTTCTGTGTGATGGTCTTCTTGTCACCACCATCTCTGGTAGTGAACAGAGGCATCGTGTACTTGTGGTCGATGTTGTTGACCTTGCCATCGTTGTGGACGAATTTGGTGACATCGAGCTTGTTGGCGAGCTGGGTCATCAAGTCGTTGAGGGAGAAAGCTCTGTGGTCCTTCTGCATACTCTTGACCTCGATGTACTCGCCATCGATCAAGATGTAGTCGGGGTGGACCTCAATGTAGTCCTTTAAGCCCTCAAAGTTGAAAGAGTTGAAGCCGTTGTTGGTCTCGTTGTTGAAGTAGCCGAGATTGAGCAAAACATCGGTGTTCTTTTCGAGGCTCTCCACAATCTTCTTGTCCTCGGTCAATTTGCCGTAGTAGCAGCCCACGTAGTTGGGCAAGGACTCATCGATGTTTCTGGCGAGGTTGGATGCGAAAAGCTTGACAAAGTTGGCGGGCATGGCCTCAACGAATTTGGTGAACTCCTCCTGGGCACGGAAACGAGGGATTAAGGCGTCCCCGAAAATGGAGGGCTTCTTGGCGTTGTAGAGCTTCTCGAGGATTCTGTCGGAGACATCGTCGAGCAAAGAGGCGTCCTCGAGCTCAGAAAGGGCCAAAGGCTCGGACAATCTGGCTTTTGGAACAACGATGTCTGGAACATCGCTGGGGATAAACAAGTAGCCTGGTCTGTTCTCCTTCAAGATCTTACAGATAACACGGTCGATTTTGTCCAAATTTTCAGCGGAGTCGGTCTTGGTAAGGGACTCCTGGATGCAAGAAACGCCCTCAACGGCGTGTTTGTACACATCGTGGTCTGGAGGCATCAAAGCGTGTCTGCGGGGCACCAAGTGGTGAATGTTGCGAACAGAGCTGCGGGTGGCATTTTTGGCCTGGTCCTGCTGAACTGTTGATGTTGTTCCCACAATGTGCAAAACGGGAACATGCTCGGCAAAAGCACCAGCTACTCCGTTTATTGCGGAGAGCTCACCCACGCCGTAGGTGGTAATAAGCACACTCAAGCCCTGAATGACTCTGGCATAACCATCAGCAGCATAGGCAGCATTGAGCTCGTTGCAAATGCCCACAAAGTCGATTTTCTTGCCCTTGGCAATAGATTCAGTGTACAAGTACTCCAACAAGTTCAAGTTAAAGTCGCCTGGAATACCAAAAACAGAGCGAAGCTTAGGGTTGGCCTGGGCTATACGCAAGAACAAGTACTCTCCCAAGGGGATGGAGTCAGAGTAAGATGCACTGAGGTCCTCGTCGGAGGAGGGTCTGGTAATCACTGGCGCCATTGTGCAATATTGTAGTGAGCGATCGAATTAAGAAAATGCAATGGATTGAGCAAAAGCAGCAAAACACATCGCTTTTATAAGCGTGATGCCATGGCTCGGGTGCAAAAACGACTGACCCTCAATAACCGAGTAACCGAGCCAACGGTGGCCCCTAATGCGATGTTGCAACCGGGCCACACAATGAAGGGGAGGTCTGGGCAGTCAGCGGATGGTGGCGGGTAGTCGCGGGTGTTGGCGGGTGTTAGCGGGTAGTCGCGGCTAATCGCGCCAAACTTGCCAGGGTCCGTCACCTCGCGAACTCCGAGGTGCCGTTCGAGGTGTTATTATTTGCTGAACAGCCGAAGCCAAAACAGCCGTTCGCGGCAATCGAGAAAGCCCAAGAACATTGGATACTGTTTTGGTAGAGTGGGTGCAAATTCGCAAGGCAGGTGCACACAAACCAGAAACATGTAACTTTAACATCAAACAAATCACCAAACAAACCACCAAAAATCACCAAACAAACTCAGGAAACAAAAAAGGGTCACTCCAAAAATCTGTAGTTGGGGTTGGCGGAACCCCCGGGCCACGAAAAGTCAAAAACTCGCATTTCCCTCCCCAACTCTCCCACCCCTCTGGTGTCTCCCTCCTGTAGCACCCCGATCGTCACGCCCTTGCACCCCTCCATAATTACGGCACTCAGGGGGTTTACAAAAACCTCACATTCGCTAACCGCGTGTAGCCGAAGCTGGTGGCAGTTTACTATGAGTTTGCTGTTGGAGATGTGTTTGGCCATGAGGGGGCCTCGGGTACTGAGGGTAAGTGTGGAATTGTGAACACTGTCTAGGTGGATCGAACCGGGCCATATTTCGTGATTTGCGAGAGTAGAGTTTTGGATGTTTTTGATGTTGACGTGACCGGCGTTTACGACGGTGTCTAGGTTGACTTCCTCATGATCTATGTCAGCCACCTGTAATGAAGTTGCGTTACTTCTTTTTGGCAATTCAGTCGTTTTTTCAACCTCTTTCGCTTTGGGCGCCACGGGATCACCCTCAAACCGAAAATAGTCAAGGTTGATCCGGTTGTCGGCCTCCTCTATTGCCTTGTTGGCACTTCGAACGCTGTCATATAGCTTTTTGCGCTCATACAGCGAAAGCTCCTGTGCTGGCTTTCTGTTGAGCTCGCTGACTCTTGCTTTTAGGAGAGAGAGCTGCTCGTTGTCTGTGCAGGAGGAGATCTCTCGTAGAAGGTCGGCCATGGAGAAGAAGAAGTGTTGATGTTGGAGTGGAAGATGCAGGTCTGGGAGGAGATTCTTCAGGGGAACACAGCCAAAGCAAAGACACTCAAAAATATGGAAACTAAAGTCGTCAATCGTGTAGTCGCCCGTGTTGATGTATTTGGGCCTTTTTAATTTTTTTTTCCGTGCCAGTTGCCCTTGATTGTGGGGAGGTGATCTCGAAGTGAGTGGCTGCAAATTGACCAATTGGGGCAATACTGAAGCCAATTAGCATTCGATAATCTATGATCTATTCGTTCTCCAGTGAATCTTTTGAAGATATTCAAGTTAATCGAGGTTAACTGTAGATGATTCAATATTGTTGTCTGTCACCGCCATCCCCTCAAAAGAACAAGTAAAGTCGTAGAAAGGAAAGAAGAGGAGTTGATATCTTTGGGTCTTTTTAATGAAATTAGAAGCTCGCTAATCAAACTCAATGACTTGCCTCGGCACATTTGTGGCTCTGTTCAAGAGCCTGTGAACCTGATGACTACAATCAAAGCTGTATCGGCGTCTTATCAATACCTCAAAATCAAGGACGAAGCTTGAACTTCGATGTGTTCACGTACGATGCTTCTTTTTTCTCTTCCTCTGTGATGTTTTCGATAGGGTTTCCTTGGCTCTCCTTCACTTCCGTAAAACAAATCTGAATTTAGCTTTTGTATAACTCATGTTTGTCGTGCATTAGTGGCAGAATCTGCCAGTTCTATGTATTGCAGGCTTACCTAGACCGCAGTTTTCCCAAGCTTTGTTCTGCCAACAAGGTTGTCAGCAATGTCTCTCGCTTTCTCCCAATGTATCTTCTTTGGCATTCTCTTGCCGACCTCGGTCTCGAAGTCGTACAAATGTCTGACACCAGTGAACCTAACATGAGAAGACAAAATACCCAAGACCGCAGCAGTTTCGCTCAAGACCTTATCGTCCATGGGGAACTCGAGCTCATCTCTGTAGTTGTTGATCAAGTCACTCTTGTCTTCGATAAATTGCACGGCTCTGACGGCAAATCTTGTCGCTCTGGTTCTGTCCATTGGCGAGGGCAAGCCACCTTGCTGAACATGGCCGGGAACAGCGGTCTTGGTGTCAAAAACACCAAGTGACTCCAGCTTGATGATTTCGGCCAAAACTTGAGTGGTCAATACCTTGGATGCATTTGTTGTCTTCAACAAGAGCTTACCGCTTCTGGAGAGTCCGTTTTCGGCAGTGAATGATTCTCTCAAGGACTTGATATCGAGCTCGAGCTGGGCCAAATCAATACCCTCCTCGGGAACGTACGACGCCTGTGCGCCACATGCTAAAGATGCAAACGTGGCGATGTAGCCAGAGTTTCCTCCCTGAACATCAACAATAAAAGCACGATCTCTAGATGCAGAGGCAGACTGCTTGACAATGTCACAGTATTCCATCAAGGAGTTCAAACAGGTATCAGAACCCAAAGAGTAGTCGGTACCTGGAACGTTGTTTGAAATGGTGGCGGGGATAAGCACCATGGGTATACGGAAGCTTGGGTACATAGCACGGGCGCTCTCCAACTGCTCCAAAGAGACAAAGGCCTCGAAACCACCCACAAGAATCAAACCATCGAATTTGTACTTCTCAAAGTAGTAGGCAATCAAGCCCAAGTCAGTGCCGTTGGGCAAGTTTCTGTTTGTACCTATCTCACTTCCACCAATTGAGGTCCATCCTTCAATAGACAACCAGTCAATGGAGCGAACAGACTCGTGTCTTGCCAAACCGGAGAAACCATTGTGAATAGCGTACGGCGTGTGACCTCTGGACATACAATACGTTGCCATGGCGTAAACAGCACTGTTCATACCACCAGCAGGAGCACCGACATTTATGATGGCAATTCTCTTTCTCTTCTCCTTGGGAAGACTTGGGGTTCCGTGATTTGCGGAATTGATAGCCATGAAGTTGTGCAAGTGCTCAACGAACTCAGAGTCTCTCAACTCCATCGCCTTGTTGAAGTCGTGTTTTTCGATGGCCTTTGCAACAGACTTGGTGATTTCGACAGCCTCAACAAGGGACAATCTCACGATCTTATTCTCCTTGACACCGATCAATGGGGAGGGGGTGTCAGGAGTTGATTCCAAGACGGCCTTGACGGCCTCAACACCCTGGAAAGTAGCTATGATACGATCGTACGCCACAGCGTTACCACCTCTCTGGACATGGCCCAAAGTGGTAACCCTAGTGTCCAAGCCCATCTTGACCAAAACATCCTTGACCTCGTTGGCCGTGATTGGCTCGAGATCACTGGTTATGGCGCCCTCAGCCAAGATCACGATTGTCTTTCTCTTGCCCTTCTCTCTGTGCTTGCCCACGATATCGCACATTTGCGATTGCCAGTCTCTGGACGAGGAAGGCTTCTCGGGAATGAAGATGTAATCAGCAGAAGTAGCAATACCCGCCATCAAGGCCAACCAGCCGCAGTGGCGGCCCATAACTTCAATCACAAACGCTCTGGAGTGGGAGTTGGCAGTGGCATCAATGTAGTCGATGGCTCTGCAAATTCTGTCAAGGGCAGAGTAAGCACCAATGGTGGCATCTGTGGTGGCCATGTCGTTGTCAATTGAGCCCACAGTGCCGCAGATGTTCAAGTGCTTGTGTCTCAGGTACTGCTTTTGGTCGATTGAGCCGTTATCAAGCAACTCCTTGATAAGCGATGGCCACTCGGATCTGAACAAGTCTGCACCCGTCAAGGAGCCGTCACCGCCACACACAATAAGGGCATCAATGCCAGCGTCTATCATGTTCTTGCACGCCTTCAAACGGCCCTTTCTCTCCTTGAAAGCCATGCATCTGGCGGTTCCGATCAAAGTACCACCTTCAGAAAGGTAGCCTCTGACGTCCTGCCAGCCCATTTCCTTGATATAGCTGGGTCCGCCTCTGACAAGACCCTCGTAGCCCTCCATGACGGCGAAAGCCTTGCACCCTCTGAAAATGGCAGAACGCACCACAGCACGAACAACGGCGTTCATGCCGGGAGCATCGCCTCCGGAGGTCATGACGGCGATATTCTTCAGTTTCTGGGTCTCCAAGTTGACGTGTTCAGAAGTGGCAGCGCTGATGGTCGAGTTCTGGCGATCCTCGATGCTGAGCTTGTTCACTGGAGGAAGCAAGCTCATAGCATTGGAAGCAGAGGTGAACCCCACAAGGTTGCCCAAAGGGTCGGTGGTGTACACCTCGCTCGGGTACAAATCGTTGGGGTACATTTGGCTGGGAATGTTGTGTCCCGTGAGGGCAGAAACCAACTCGTTCAAGTTGGACACAGCAAACGTGGAGTGAGACATCTGCGATCTCCAGTCCACGGTCAGGTACAGGTGCTCCCAGTGCAGCCTCAAGTCCTCGATCTCCTGCTCTGTCTTCTGGTCGGAGATCTCAATTCTCAATGTGGTGATCTTGTCGTGGGCAAGAAGCACCGCTGAATTAGCCTTTTCCGATGCCACTGTGAAGCCCACCAAGTTGGAGTAGAAGTTGATGGTCTGGTTCATCAAGGGTTTCCCTGGCGCATGTAGGACTACGCCCAGGGCACCGTTGACGAGGGGAATTGGCATTTTTGTGGTTTTTGTGGTGAGTTGGTGGTGATACTGGATCTTCTTCGGAGGTACTAGAAACTCCGTGCTAATATGTGCGGCCGTCAGGTGACACCGGCCACCGATAACCCGAGTCATGAGACGATTACGTCATGGCCTGGGGGAGGGAGATCGAAAACGTTTGATGAAGAATTTTTTAGCTTTATGGCCTTCAATCGATTTTTCTACTCTTCTTCTTTTTGCTATTTTGTGGCTGGGTGTCAGGATTGGTGTGGGTTGGGCAATCTAGAGTGGCTGCGAAAACGCATCGTGGTGTGATAGATGCACCAGCGGCCTCGATGGAGTTCTATTTTTTTAAGGATTTGAGGGTCAGGGAAAGAAACTGTGGCTTTGGATTTGACAACCTGACTCCTGGACGTTCTAAGCAAATTTCAATATCTATTTGGGAGCCAAGTCTTAGCGTTGCTCGACTCATTGCCAAGATGTACTACCGAGGTGGGACTGAAAGCTGATACAAGGAGGTCTCGAGCTTGAAGGTTGAGCTTCTTCTTGGGTTCGATTTCACGGCGATTGAGGATTTTGATATTTCGGACTTATAAAAGTTGGCTATGTTGCTGAACATTGAGCTTAGGAAGTTGTGTCCCCCGATTGGATTAGGCTATTTCCCCAAGATGAGCAGAAAATGTTCGGAAAGATCGAAGATTACAGAATCAATGAAAAGCTGACGCTTCGAGGCAAAGGCTTGATGTGAGCTATGAAGGTGCCCTGGTCCCTTCCTGAATCGAGTGCCTAGCCAGGTAAATAAACATTTCAGTAACAAAGAGACACTATATGGGGGCGAAGCAATTGCAACAAGACGATTTTATTTCAACTCTGTTTCTCCTCAGCTTCTAGAGACGATATTTTGAAGATGTACCTGGACGATGGTAGGCTACCAATCGACGCACAATATCCAACCAAACAAGGTATCTCTTTTCCTGGAAAAAAAGCTCAACCATGATCGCAATTTGATGTGGCATTGAATTTATAGTTCTTCAGTATGTTCTATTGACATATCTCCCAGATCTCGCTTTCAAACCGACCAATTACAGAAGAGTTACCCAATATCACGTAAGTCAAAATCAAGCTTTTGGCATGAAAGCTCTCGAAGCCTGCCAAATCTACTCACATCGAATTCAACCGGTTGCAAAATCACAAATCAGATATAATCTCCGCCTCTTTAATTCAGGTGGTCACTAATCCACAGAACATGATTCCGTTTTAATTCAAAAGTTTGTCTTTTTCGAAATTCGTAATTATTCCGAGAACTTCGGGGCTTGATGACTCCCAACTGCTTCAGCTCGGTTCAGCTAATAGCTCCCTTCTGAATGGCTGCAAAATGCGATACCGTTAAGCTACACCCCCAATGAACCACCACACATCCACAGAAACACCGCTTTTTGATTCGACAAATGGCATATCTATCTAGTAAGGGCCCCCCAAACGAACAAAAATGCTGCCTCTCCTATACGGTGCCACCATTCCTCTCGACCCAGACCACCCAACCTCACTGGCCAAAGTTCCACTAATCTCCACCACAACTTCTCCAATTCGCCCGAAAAGCGATCCCCGGCACCAATTCCACTCCCTTATTCGAAAAATCCAATTATTCTTTTCCCATCCAGCCACGTTCGGCGTCTGCCTTGGTTGCTCCCCGGACTGGTCCCATATTTACCCTACAACCCACGACCCTCCACCACCCCCGCGTACACCACGTACCGCGCACAAATTTTTCTCGACAGTAAAACCATAAAACACCTAAATCAGCTTCAGACAATAACAACCAAATGTCGGAAAAGCTTGCCCAGCCCTTGGCCGACATCTCCAAGATGACCGTGCCCACGCTCCCCTCAACAGCACCAGAATTGCCCAAACAAAACGGCTTCTGGTCCTCCAACCCGGTCTTCTCCTACTTGAACGACGTCTACACCAACATCTCCCAGCACAGACAGTCCCTCGGGTTGACCAACCCGGGCACCGTGGAGAACCTCACCAAGGAGGTCAACCGTGACGTGTTTTTGAACCAGCACTTCTTCCAGGGCTTGCGTGCCGACTTGAACAAGTCCTTCTCGTTCGACCCAGCTTTCCAGACCTCCCACGCTTTCTCCATTGGCGGCGACTTGCCCCCATATGCATTCTCTGCCTTGTACGCCAGAGAGAACTTGTTTGCCCAGGGTAACGTCGACAACCAGCTTTCCGTCTCGGGTAAGATCAACTACGGCTGGGACGAGCACAATGTGTCCAAGGTCACTTTGCAGCTTGCCCACGGCCAGCCTGCCATGTGCCAGTTCGAGCAGGACTACAACGCCAACGACTTCTCCATCAACTTCAAGACGTTGAACCCCAACTTCTTGTCGGGCGCTTTTACCGGTGTGGCCATTGGTTCCTTGTTGCAGTCCTTGTCCCCCAAGTTGGCTGTGGGTGTTGAGGCCACCTTCACCAGACAGAGCGAAACTCTCCCTCCTGACAGTGCCATCAGCTATTTTGCCCGTTACAACGCCGGAAACTGGATTGCTACTGCCCAGGTCCAGGGCCAGGGTGCCCTTGTGGGTACTTTCTGGAGAAAGGTGTCTGAAAACGTCCAGGCCGGTTTGGAGACCCAGATTGCCGCTGGCATGAGACCTGTCTCTACTCCATTTGGCGCCCAGCTCGAGCCAGTTGTCGAGGGCATCACCACCATCGGTGCCAAATACGAATATCGTACTGCCGTCTTCAGAGGCCAGTTGGACACCACCGGTAAGACCTCGGTGTTCTTGGAGAAGAAGATCATGCCCATGCTTTCTGTCATCTTCTCTGGTGAAATTGACCACTTTAAGCAGTCTTCCAAGGTTGGTGCTGGTTTGCAGGTCGAAACCGCCGGCAGTGAGCAGATCTTCTTGATGCAAAACGGTATGGTCGATGCCAACGGCAACCCTATTCCCGGTGCCACCATGTAAGCATCATAAATCAGGGAAGCTTGCATCCATAGATCAGCATCATGTGACGCCCTTGCTAATCACCGCTCCATCCTTTCATGACCTCTCATTGTATATATCGTATAATCATATATTGTACATTTCGATGCTAATAATTTACCACCCAAATAGCCGGAGATGCTAGTTATTTACCACCCGAACAACCTGGAGATGCTCCCACGCTTGGTTTCACGGTTCACGCTTTCGCTGCGTCCAGATCGGGCACTTACAAGACGATACACATCGGTTGACGAAAGCTGCTCCCTTCCGTTTCGATTCCCATTTCTGGAACTGGCAGACTTCTGGCTTTGGGTTTCTCCGCGCATTAAGCGATTCTCTGAAACAGCGCTCAACGTATTGGTTTTGGGCCGAGGTCCGTATTCCCTGCTAGATCCCACACTTTGACGCCTGCCATTGGGACTGAACGATGCATGAAGGTTGTTCTCTGTAATGGATTTATAGATATCTTTGAGTTTGGCTTCTTGCGTCCTGTGAGCCGAAACGCTATTTCTGGCGCTAGAAAGAGAATAGTTTGACCTCGAGTGAGACAAGGTGGGCTGGATCCGCACATTGGGCTCCATCCAGTTGCTCACAGAATTGTAGAGTTCACTTGGTGAAGAACGACGTGATCTCTGGCTGTGTGTGCTTTGCCTCGCCCGGTTGTATTGGGAAAGCGATGTCTTAAAGAATTCCTCGTTTTCCTGCTCTTCTTCGACAGTCTCGTGGGTAACAGAGCCTCTATTACTAGTGATATCGGGCACCAAGGGTATCTTGCCTCTCTGGTAGTTAATAGCAGGAGGATATGCACTGGACGCCAAGGACATCGTGCGAGACTGTGACCTGGGGATGTTGTAGTTTATGGATTTGGTTGTTGAAATGTTCTCCTCATATTCGTCCAAAAGCGAGTCCATCGACGATGTATCCGACTTGGCGTCTCCTTTGTGTCTAGCCTGGGCTCCATTGTGTATCGAATGGTGTTTGTAAGATATCAAGTTTCTATGAGTAACAGGATTTTCGTGAGGTACGTTGTTGACATGAGGATTGGCGAGAGGGTCACCATGAGGAATTATATGTGGTATGGCGTGAGGATTGGCATGTAAGCTCGGATTTGCCTGCGGCATCACCACTGGCTTAGGCTGTCGAAGCTTCGATGAATCTTGTTTGCGAGCATTCTGCTCAGTGAAACTGAAACTAGCAATGGCTGACGTCATTGACTGATCTGATTTCTCACGTTGGATGGGCCAACGAGGCTCACGAAGAGGCAGAAGCTGGAACGAGTTGTCTGCTTCGAAAATCTGCTGCGGTGAAATCGGCGCAGAGGGTGGAGACTCGGGAATGTCACTGAAGAAGGGCTTGTATTGGCTAGCTTTGTCCACATGTCCAGCATGCGAGCTTGAAACTTCGGCACTTTGAGCCTGCTCTGCGGTACCGTTTTGTCTAATGTTCTTTTTCGGAGTCTGGGTTGTAGCATTGACCAACTCGTGCGCTGGATCTTGCTTTGGGGAGTCTTCGCTGAAGTATTTCGGAAGTGAATGGCTCTTGCCAGCTCCCATCGAAAGATCGGTGTACTTTACAATTTTCTGCAAAATCCCCTCGAGCTCCTCGATCACAGTGACATCTTCCGTATCAAGATTAATTTTCCAGTACCGCTCGGGATTCGACAATGGCAATATGAATTGATTTAGACTGATGCGCAAGATTTTCAATTTCGGTAAAAGCGGGTACACGAACGAACGGCCACAGGCCAAGTACGTTACGTCTCCGTTATGCAATTGGAATATCTCAAAGTCCCCGTGCCCGAGAAGTGTGCCTGGCGAAGATTGCAGCACAGGGTCCTTAATTTGTTCATGATACACGAGAATCCGTGCAGCCCTGTAGCGAAACAAACTGGCCTTTCCCTCGAGGTTCTGCTGTGCAAGAAGCATCAGATACTTTTGATCGTCATCTTCTGTGTTGGTTTCGCTTGTGCTGACAGAGTTTGCAGGGTGTTGTTTTCTGTGCTTTTTGTATTCTTTGGCTTCACTGACAAAGGAAGGTTCAGATGCCTGGCTGCTGCCTTTCTTGTGTCTCAATAGGGTCTGCTTTCTCGGGCTCATCGATGTTTGATCGAGATTTGGCGCTTGTGGTGGTTGTGCTAGAGATTCGGTATTTAGCGGGGTAATCTTTTGTACTTCAGGATTGTCGGGATGGAGTTCAGGCACCTTGGCGTTTGAAAGAATAGTATCCTTATTCGAATTAGCCTCGTGTAAGTCATTCGGCAGCTCGGGTATTAGATCTTGTGAAGATTGTTGATTCTGTCCAGTTGCAGCATTTTCGGCGGAGTTTATTTTCTTTTTCCTCTTTTGGCGTCGTTTTCGCCTATCGTTGGGCTGCTTGCGGTTCTTTGAGTCCTCCAGCATATTTTGACTGGCAATCATCTCAGAATTTGAGAATCGAATCGGGAACTTCGCAAAATAAGCAAATTGGTGAATCCTGGGCCGGTGTATTTCTCACTTACCGTTTGTAGCGGTTACGTCTGAGGCACGGGTGTGCATTTTCTGGGGTCGACAGGGACCAGAGAGATTCAAAAAACCTTGACGATTTATCATCGAAATTTTGAAAACTTATTGGTGGCTGTCAATTAGACTAATCTTGTAAAATTTCACTAAGTTGTGCCAGAATATGTGCGTTCTTCTGGTTATTGATGGTCGCATTGACCTCCCACAATTACCTACTACAGTATAGTTCAAGACCAGTATAAATTACCCAACTCTACCAGGCAGCTTAATTACAATTATCCCCTCCAACACCTATTATAGTTTTTCATTAACTGAGGAGTTGCTGCCTGCAAATCACTCAGGTGCCTAGTCTTCTCTCAAAACCCTCGAAAACAGCCGTGCCGCTAGCTGCCTGTTCGAGATCACCGGTCAAAAGAGGCTTATATCCGACGCTGCGATTGTCCACAGCGTCAGACTCTTTGGTCCAAACCACAATTGTGTGCAAGGCGTTAATCACGGGGCTGATTTTGCTCTCGATCCACTGGAGAGCCTTCAGCGGAGGGAACATGAAGTTTATCTTGCCTGTAGCAAGCAAAAAGCCAGCGCTGATGCCAGCCAAATGGCCGAAAAACGACGAGTTGGGGAAAAGGAGCGCAAGCAAGCACAAGTAGAGAAATGGCACATAGAGCGTGGGAATTGGGAATTCATTTCCACGAGCCCTGAAGGTGTAGACCGAAGGGTGGGTGTGGCTCTCCTTGTAGCAGTAGTAGGACAAAAGAGAGAATACAATGCCCAGCAAGCCTGCCACGTGCTGGGTAGGGTACAATATAAGGCCCACCAAGCAGTACTGCAAAGCAGCAACCACGGCCAATATGTTCATCGTAACTCCAGTGTAAACGGTGCCATGGGATCTTTCGTAACGGGCCAAGAGCGGCGCCAAAGAGACCAAGTTCAACAACAAGTGCAACACATTTAGATGGGGGAAAATGTAAAACGAAATGGCGTTCAAGTTGAGGTTTAGCGGAGCATGGGGCTCCAAGATCACAGCGTCAGAGTCACGGGGATAGAACCCGAAAAACCCGATGGCAAAGATGGTGAATCCCACAGTGAAGGCTGGAAGATTGTCCAATGTTTCCGCATTGGGCAAGTAGGGTTGCAAGCCAGCCATTTGGTGAGGGAATGTGAGGTTTGTTTGGAGATTGTTGAAGATTTGCTGGGCGCGAGAAGTAGCGAATTACTACTACATCACCTCACTTAAGGCCGCGAAGTGGGAAATGGGACATTTCGAGCGGGAAATTTGGATTTCAGTTTTGAAAGGAGATTTTTGGTTTGACTTCGGGGTTGTTTTTGCTTGGTGCTCGTTTTCTATCCTTTTGACTCGTGTGAGTGTTGTAGGCTCACATAGTGTCTGGCGCACATGAAAAATCACAAACCGCTATCAGACTTAGAAAAGGAAGCGATCGTAATTGGCAATTTTGAGGATTTAAATGCTTTCGAAGTATGAGGCTTTCGATTTCTGGCTCGTGATGCTCTTCCAAGCGCAGTTACAACGCAAAAGATAGCCCACTCTCTGACACCCCCATTCTGTCCCCATAAACCTGTTCCCTCATATTTTTCCTCAACCTCGTTACCTCTGTTCATCTAGGTCTCCCCCTTCCCCTTCAAATCCTTTGCAACTCGGTTCCGGAATGCGTTGATGAACTCGACCTTCCTCTGGTTACTCTCCTTCATTTTCGCTATCTTGGCCTCTCTATCACTCACAGGCTCGCAAATTCCGTCTATTTCCGTGAGAAGCTGCTTCATATTGTTGAGTTTCATTCTTATCGTGCCAGCATGGTTGTAGAAGTCCTTTGGTTGCAATTCGCCTTTCTCTAGCTGGTGTAGTAGTGTGAAGAGATTGGGTAGAAGCTCAATGGCCTCCACTTTGTCGAGAGGGCTTTCTCTTGGTTCTTCAGCATCTTCCATGGTGACGTCACCAGGCAGCTTGTGCTTGTGCTCTTCACTCATCGCTCAGCCTAAGTTGTAGTATTAGATCTCGTAAAGCGTGTAGTATTAGATCACACCTGTACACCAAAACTTAAAAACCCACCAACGGCAAACGGCATAACTCAGCTCCATGATGATCAGATAATATTCACTCGATGATAGATTTATTCTGTCAATCTGACCTACTTTGGGCCCTCTTTCGTGGGATCCTGACCCGTTTGCCCATGTCCGACCTGCATATACACCCTCCACCATATCACTGGCACTGTGTGCTAATACATCAACTGACAGCCACCTCCAAGATGGATCTCGTGTTTTCGATCCTCACAAAATGCCTACCCTGTTTTCCTGATCTCCTGAGTCCTTCTATCACAGTCAACGGGACTAAATACAGGATTCTCCGACTTTTGGGCGAAGGCGGCTTCTCATATGTGTATCTTGTTTCACAGAAGAACAACCCTGGCAACCTATACGCCATGAAGAAGATCAGATGTCCCTATGGCGGAAACGATGCCACCTTCGCCAATGCCTTGCGAGAAGTGCGCAATTACCACAGATTTGCCGAAAGCAAGACCCCATACATTATCCACACTATAGACGAAAGCGTGGTCAACGAGAAGGACGGATCGAAAACGTTCTACATACTCCTTCCCTATTTCGAAAGATCGCTCCAGGACGTCATCAACTTCAATGTGCTCAATAACGTTTCCATGGAGCAGGAGGAGGTGCTTAAAATCTTCATCGGAGTGCTCAGAGGCGTCCAGAAGATGCACAAGTACCAGAAACGTGGCAGCGGAACTGGACCCGAAACGGACGATGACGAAAACGACATGATGCTTCCT
This sequence comes from Candidozyma ruelliae, assembly GCA_030582895.1. Classification (NCBI taxonomy): domain Eukaryota; kingdom Fungi; phylum Ascomycota; class Pichiomycetes; order Serinales; family Metschnikowiaceae; genus Candidozyma; species Candidozyma ruelliae. The sequence goes on from JAJMHE010000010.1 coordinate 433,654, forward strand.
GAGGACGACGAAGAAAGCATATCCCAGGCCACAGAGCTCCTGGAACTATGTCCCTACGCACACAGAGATATCAAGCCCGCAAACGTCATGCTTTCCGCTGAGGGCCTCCCAGTGCTTGTAGACTTGGGATCCTGCTCCAAAGCACGTGTCAATGTCACCAGCCGCCAGCAGGCGTTGTCTTTGACCGAATTTGCGCAAGAACATTGCACACTTCCGTACAGGGCTCCCGAGCTTCTAGATGTGCCCAGCAACGCCAAAATCACCGAACTGACAGACATATGGTCGCTTGGGTGTCTTCTATACAGCTGTTGTTTCGGATTTTCGCCATTCGAGAAGCTAGAGATAGAGCAGGGAGCGAACTTGAATTTGGCGATCTCGCAGGCCAAGTACGAGATCCCCAGCGACCTCCGTGGGTTCCTGCCGGAGTTAATGGATGTCATCAAGTCGTGCCTTGTTCTAGAAGCTTCCAAAAGACCTACAGTGGACGAACTTATCGAAACCTGCCTAAACTTACTCCATTGATCGGGATGACGGGCCTCGTGAATCGAAACTTCCTGCAGGCAGCCCACACAAACATTTCGGCCCGTGCCCCGTTTGAGAATCCCATCAACTACTTATCAACATGACAAAGTTTCAGAGGGGAGAACTCATGGAGGGGTGGAATGACTGTCCTCAGATCATGATGCAAGCCAACTCCAGTAGTACTAGTGTTGGTTCCAGGTCCAAGAGAAGGACTCCCCGTGCATATGGCTCAGGCTATTCATCTCAGACCAGTGTTAGTTCGGAAAGCACTGCTCCTCCACGTGAGTTTTCTGCTGAAGAGCTCCGGCAAATGAAGGAGACGATTGCCACTCACGTGGGCCAGGGAGAGTTCAAGGACGAGGACAAGGCGTTTGTCACTGAGAGACTCATCGAGGCCTTCGACGGGCTCGAAGCACAGCATCAGCAGTTTGTGGCCAGGATAGCGGACGAATTGCTCCAGAAGCAGAAGCGGCCCAGCCAGTTGAAGAACGAGGTGCTTACGTACATGATGGCCAATTCTGGAGTGAGCACATGGGCCGTGGGCCTCAAGAAGCTCGTTGAATTGTGACTAGCCGACAAGTGAGACAATCTGTGGAGAAGAGACTAATGCTACAAGAACACTTCGTTCGATGATGATGTTTATACTATACACAACACATAGAGCTGGGGGTCACCAGATGCATGATGGACGCCTTGGTACGTCCGGCTGAAACCGACCCAGCGCCATGAGTTCTAACTGAAATGTTGCCAAAATGAACCGTACCCGTAGGCCGCTCACATTCTCTTTCTTCTTCCGATCTGCGCCTGGAAACCGGTCTTGATACTCGACACAGACCTCGTGGATCCACACGCCTTACAGCTCAAGAAATGCAATCTGTTGGCCGACTCTCTCTTCAACTCGGTGTTCATCGACTTACAGGTCTTGCATGTCACGTACTCGATGATGTATCTTCTCAACACCGACTCCATCTGCTTGGGCTGGAACTTACCCTTCAACACCAATCTCTTCTCACCGTCAATGGAACCAGAGGTACCCAATTCGGCGAACAAGAACTGGATGAGGTGCTCGGGGTTTCTCTGCAACACGGTGGCGATCTCCTGGACGTTGGCAAACAAGGTCTTCTTGGAACCTTCTCTCTGACACACGGGAGGAGGGATTCTGAACTTTGGTCCGCTTCTGTCGCCGGCCAACTCCGGGTTGTTCTGCTTCAAAATGGTGAAAAATCTCGACAAGAGGAAGTCGTAGGGCAAGCCCAAAGTCGCCTGAACGGATGTGTTCTTCTCTTCCACTGGAGCTGGGCCCGTGACATCGTCAAGACCGGCCTTCTCCAATGCCTGCTCGAAATCGGTGGTTCCAGCGGCCTTGGTGGACTTTTTCTTCTTCTTCTTCAATCCCAAGTCGTCAAACGAGGCAGTGACGCTGTCGACAGAGGGAGAGGCGGCGGAGTCGCCGTTTTCTTCGGTCTTCTTGGACTTCTTCTTCTTCTTCAAGCCTGCAAAGAGGTCGTCTGTCTCTGAAGGAGCGGGGGAAGCGCTGGCGCCCTCGGCATCCTCGGTGGGCTTCTTCGCTTTCTTTTTCTTTTTCAAGCTCGGATCAAACCCCAAGTCACTCATGATGTAGTTTTGTGGATTACCAACTGTACTCAGCTGAAATTTTTCGAGCCTTTTTTCGAAAAGGGTCGCGCACGACTGGTGAAGAAGTTGGAGGTGGGCCGTAGGGGAAGGGAAGAGGAAAAGAAGATTTCTGAATTTGAGTGTTTTAGAAGATTATCATTTTGATTGCTTTTTGTTGTTCTCTGGATTGTGTGCTTTGGACTTTGGATTGTTGCACGGTGGTGGATAGCGAGGTGGTATTCGTAGATGCTCTTGATCGCCAGTGCTTTCAAGACAAAAAGTGACTTGACCCTTTTTTTTTTTTTTTCTCTGCAATGTTAGTGGAAATTTGGGAGCTGAA